>OX439143.1:135448105-136048105 GCA_949318255.1 Pollenia labialis | reverse complement strand
CAGATTTCTGAGCAAGTGAGCAAAAAGTTCCTCCAAAGTTTGCTATAATCAGAAGTCTTAATAGAGTGAGAAGGATTGACTTGTTGACAATTTACTCTTTAAAATTCTCTGGGGATGGGTCCAAATTTGTAGAAAGGAGTCACCGTAGGCGATTCATTTTAGCTCGCTTTGTGAACAATAAGTTTCTCCATCGTTTGCAATCACCAGAAGTTTTAACGGAGCGAGTTGGAGTGACTTATTAACAATGTTCCTTTACAATTCTCTGCTGGATGAGTCCCTGAAACACGCTAATGGCCTGGGGAAATTTAATATTTTATTTAATACCTTAAACCAAATTTTGTCTTTTTTATCTCATTAGAACGATAATTGAGTAAACATTTTGATTCTTTCGCATTTAATTGCAAAAGTAATTATTAAATGGCAAAATTTTTATGAAAACTGAAAAAATGCTTTTTTCACCTTGTAAACACACCTTCAAACTTCAGCGTCAATGCGGCGTCAGGTTATCTACAATACATAGAACAATTCATGAAGAACTCTAATATCCTCTGTTGTTGTTTTTAAATAGAACAAAACAGCTGTATTTTATTTGGAAATCTTGTTTGTTTATTTTTGACTCCCAAGAATAGCTTTGACAACTTATATTGTTTTAAATATGACTCGTCTTAAAAAAACAAAAACATAATTTATGTTGTTTTCTTTTTATCCCGCATTCAAATTTTTTTCACCTTGAAAAATTATCATGTAGTGATATGGCGGCTTTAGTGAAGAATGTGATTTATGTGATGATTTCAGTTATGAAAACTCGCGTTTCCAGAGGATTTTCTCTACGTTTGTTGGACAACTAAAAAAATTTAGTGGAGACTGGACTACATCTAGTAGGGAATTATTGGGAACACAAATTGATACTCACTTTCGGGGCAGCTCCCACATTCTCACCTCATTTTCTGATACGCCCTTAAGGAAAAGGTGTTTTGGCTAGAAAAAATTTTCTGGGCCAAAGCTGCAGCCGGTGTCGTATATTATAAAGCTACTGGAGCTCTTAGCGAGGGTTTTTAGGTTGGCTTACAATCCGGCCAGGTGAAGTAATACGAAAGTTCTAGTTATTCCTTAAGGTTTTTTTCACGTCTAAAGACTTTCGGCCGTTTAGTATATCGTCTTTTTAACGCACCAGTACCTTCGAAGGACAATCGTGTCGAATCTATTATCGAAATATCAACATGCATTTTTCAGAGGAAATCAGCTTAAAAGATCTGCGTGAGCTGGTAAGAAGTCTGTGGAATTCTGCAGCAAAAAATGCAAATTATATCGGGAGATTTTGACACCCAACTAAGCTTTAGATCCAATGGAGTGCCTTGGAAAAGCGACAGTTGCGCAGTATTCGTGCAAAGAGGTTATTGAAAAAGTATACGTTGGGTTAAGATAAGGTTTTGCTACAACGAATAATTGAACTCGCGGCACCATATCTGGGACATTCTGAAACCCCATTTCAACCTAAAACCAAAAATATAGAGATTAAAAATATAATGACAATCTTATTTGCCCTTTTCACCTGTGGAGAAGGGTAACAAAAAGATTTAATGCGAAAATAAAAAAGAAAACTTTAAATATAATTGTTTAAATAGTATGCTTACTTTAAGTTGCGTGTTGTTTTGTTATTTTGCAACAAAAGTTTATTTAGCTGTTTTGTTATTCATATATTTACTTAGACTTTTAACAAAATTTTAATAATAAAAAAAAAAAAAAATTTCGTCTAAACTAGGAATTTTATTTTTAACAAATATATATTTTAAGTTGAGTTTGGAATTTTCGGGATTTTGAGTTGTTTTCAATTCCCGGGAATTTTTTGCGGGATTTTTTCATGGCTTAACAAGATACAAAAAAGGGTTAAATTACCAGTCACTAAATGGCGAAGTTGGCAACATTATTGTGAGCGCCACCAACTCACACACCGGTAGAAATTTTGACTGTATAATCCGGCAAAAATTTCGTATTCGCCGCTTGTTTAGGACTTGGAACTATCTAAACTTCGAAACTTTAGGAACAGCCAGCAAAATCTGTGGAATAGCATATCTGACCGCTAACTCCATTCCATTATACATTTCTCATAAGAGCCTCCTAAAAGAATAAATACGGCGTGATGGTATGTTAGAAACAAATGTTGGGGAAGAAAAATAAAACGGGTTCGGATATACATTTGACCCGTCTAAGGGCGTACTAGGATTTGTGGGTGCCCATTTTTTGAAATTTCATAAAATTTTACACTTTGTAGGGCGCCCTCTTACGGAATGGACCTACATTTTACATTTAGGAGTGACTCTGTGGCAATTATGGTGTTTCTTTTGTAAATTTGTTCCTTCTTGCTTCCAATTGGAGATCGATAAGCGTCCCCTCGCCCTATCCGAGGCTAATTTCTAGGTTAAAAAAAATTGGAATTCAAAATTGTCTCTTCCGAAATTGAAGGGCGATACGCGTGTGAAGAAATTAAAAAAACTGTTTAATTTTCACGGTTTAGTATATTGAGGACACCCTAAGCTAATTTTGATCAAACCTTATGAACATTTTAATTTAAATTGTTAATTTCCGGCTGTTCGGATGATGATTTTTTTAATTTTTTGGTTTTTTTTAAGATCAATCGATTTCCTATTATGTAGTATTTTATATCTGACCAATAAAAAAACCTATTTTTAAAAAACGGCAACACTTAAGCACTCCATATCTCGACAAATAAACATCATATAAAAAAAAATTTGTTGGACCACAGAGGTTTTGTTATGCCAAATATAAAGGAATTTCGGAAAAATATTTTTTTTTTTTGTAAGTCTGCTTCAGGAATAATGCCTCTTAGTGCCGGTTCACACAAGTCAAGTCAAGTCTTGAGTTTTTAGGAGAGAAGGGAAAAGAGAATGCCATTTCTTTTCCCCTCTCTCCTAAAAACTCAAGACTTGACTTGAAATAAATAAAAAAATAAATAATAAATAATCCACAGTCTCCAAAATTTGTTTTACATTTCTTTAGTTTTTAAAAAGGGTTTCCCTTATTACATACTTGTACTTAGTTAGTATGCATGTATACACTTTTTAATAGTTTTAAATAAAGGCTTTAATTAAAAAAAAACTAAAAATTGTAAAAATGTTATAAAAAAAACAATTTAATTAATGAAAATAATAAATGGACGATGTCGATGTTTTTTAATTTTGACGCCGATGTATCGCCGATATATCGTCCAACAAAACATCGATGGTTATGAGCGATACATCGATGTTTTTTATACATCGATGTATCGTTTGCATCCCTAGATATAATATGTGAGAGAACGTCGGCAGAATGAGAGAACAAAATTCTTCAGGTTAATCTTAATCTTAAACAAGGGGAACACGCAGGGCTGCCAGATAAATTTGTGAGGAAATCGTCAATTTCCTGAGAAAAAATAAAAAAATCGTCTTTCACGTTTCGAAAAATCGTCAAAAAAATCGGACAACTAAAAATTTAGTTTTTTCGCAATTTATGTTCATTTTTAATAAAAAAAAATTCGAACAAAAACAAAATTAATGTCTTTATACCCAGCTTGCGTTTTCAATCATGAGTCTCATGAAGAGTGTCTTTTTACGGGAAGAAATTGATTTCGGAATTATTGAGTCGTCTATCCCAGAATTGCAATTTGTAAAAAAAAAATCATGCTCTGATTAAGTTTCAAGATAATGTTGTTAAACATCTTCACATTAAACAATGCACAGTGGCAGTATCTTTAGATGTCGAAAAGGCTTTTGATCATTCTTACCAAAAGGTTGTTTTATATAAAATGATTCATGTGTTTATTCTAATACAAGTTTTAGTAGTTTTCGAAATGTTAACTGTAAAGTTCCTCAAGGCTCAATTTTGGCACCTCATCTTTACAATATTTTTGTGCAGGATTTTCCTCACTTTAATACTCAGTCAATTTTTTTATTGTATGCTGATGACTCATTGCTTTACGCTGACAATGAATCTCCATAAACTCCATTAAATCAGGTTTTAAGTCTTTTGACTTTGGTTAAAAACTATTATGATAATTGGGGTATTAAGCTAATGTAATACCTCAAATGCGAGGCAATATGTATACGAAATGCTTCCGCAAAATGTCGAAGAGTTGTGGTTCCTGAGAGAAAAATTGATTGATGGTATTGAAATTCCATTTAAGGCCCAAATAAAATATCTTGGTATAACTGCTGAAAATTTTACATAGTTATAAGTACTTGTTGTTTTATATTACAAACCTAATCTTAGTAGGCTTTGAATTTGTACAATTTTTTTTAAATCGTAGCAACCAAGGCCCATCTATCAGGTCTGCTTACTTGTACAAAAACAAAAAACGATTCTTTTTAGTTGTCAAAAATTTACTACCACATATACAAAGCAAAAAGAAAAAACGTGTATGTGTCGCATACCATAAACGTATACATGCACATGTAAACAACTTTTGACAACTAAAAAGAACATAAACAATGATCATCAGGCTTCTTGCGCAGACCTTTTCAATGGGCCTTGGTAGCAACCTTTGCTTCAGAATGTACTAATAAAGTGGCCTTACAAGCGCAGCAGTTTGCAGTGATTTTGTTCGTGTGTCACGTTTGTCGTCATTTTTTTTGTTTATTTACATTTTTTATAAAGGTATTATTTTGACATTTGCCGTCTCAATTCTAGCAACAAAATGCCTGTTGTTTTTTCTATTGTTTCATTGGTGTAGTACTGAAGCCACTTTGTTAATACATTTTGGTAGCAACCTTTGATTTATACATAAAAAAAAATTTGTATATTCTTTCTTTAGCATTCCTTAATTAAACTTTTTATTAACAATATTTTATACAATAACATACGATAAGCTTTTACAATTTAATAAACATGCAAAACTTGTGATAGGATATCTTATATAATAATGTACATATGTAGGTTCTTTTAGTAAAATCCTTAAAAAAAAAAGAATTTATGAAAAGGATAACTACGAGAACCAGGAAAATTAGGATAACGATCAGACTCATCAGAATCATCATCATAACCAGTATCACTTGGATAACATCCTTGAACCAAAGCCACAGCTGAGAGAAGCCCAAAAATAAAAATGTATAACGGTTTCATTTTCTTATTAATGTTTTCTTCTTTGTTTATTTCTCAGAGAGGTTTAAAATGATACAACAAATTCAATGAACTCTTGAATTATATTAACATTTCTTTGCTGAAGGGTTCAGTATTTATAGGGAAAATTTTGTGATTATTTTATAAACGAATACAGTTTTTTTTTTATTTGTTTAAGAAATTCTGATTTCTATTAAATTAAGCAAATATTTTTTTTGTTCTGTACAATTGTTTGTATTATACACCCCGATTTACTGAAATAAGAAATTTATAGTTTTTTCTTTTCTAAATAAAAAAGCATTTCAAATTTCAAGGAGTCGGACAAACATCGATCCATTTCTATAAATTTAGAAGACGTATGTATACGTAAACTAATGGTGTTTTCTTTTCTACAAAAAAATGTGACATTTTATTTTAAAAAAATGCAATTTGGTGTATTTTTCTTAAAAATTTTGCTCCCGAAAAGGGTAGCTTGTTTTATTCTAAAAAATCATGCTTTTCGGGAGCAAAATTTTTAAGAAACAGACACCAAATTGCATTTTTTTTAAATAAAATGTCACATTTTTTTGTAGAAAAGAAAACACCATTAGTTTACGTATACATACGTCTTCTAAATTTATAGAAATGGATCGATGTTTGTCCGACTCCTTGAAATTTGAAATGCTTCTTTTTGCGTTCTTGTTTGTAACTGTTTCGCGAAAGTTTAGGAATAAACGAAAAGTCGACCAAACTGGATATAAATTTGAAGTGTTTGGTACATTTTGTAATCACGTTTTTTATCCAAATAAATTTGCGAAAACTTACAACCTTTTAATATAAAGGCAGCAAAAGTACAATTGGTAAGAGAAAAATAGATAAAAGTTGTACAAAAATCGTGAGACATAAAATTCGAAAAGTTGCTTAATTTTTACTAGAAAATATCATGAGATGTATTAATTTTGACTAAGAGGAACAAAACGGGTATAAATTTGTACTCTTGGTACTTTTTGTAAAAATAAAATTTTTTTCAAATAATTTGACGGAAACTTAAAACAGTGGTTGCATGCACAATTTATAAACTCTATGGAAGAGTTACGTTAGAGAAAAAGCTAAGAAGGGTAAAAAGGAAAATTTTATAATTTTTTGGTTAAAAGTCATCATAAACTTAAAATATGAAAATAGATAAACATGAAAATAGATTTAACTTTGATAAGAATAATTATCAAGAACATAAAACTTTTAAAAATATATAAAATTATGTAGGGAGAGAATAAGAAACTGTTCATACGTTTTTAATTAAAATTATTTGGCCAAAACTTAAACTAATAACACTGGCCTACAAATTTGGAAAAAATGGACTACAGAAACGAAGAATGTTTTTTAACAACATAATCTGGGTGCACTGAATTCGAATCTGAAATTGGTCTATCACGTCTACTGGTAATACTGTAAAACAGTCAATACTGACACTCCGATTTCACAATTATTTATTTGACAGAAGCCCACATTCATTCTAAATCTTCTTAATAGTATTGTTTAAGCATGTGAGTGAGATCGTGTGTTACTGATTCAAGCTATTTTTGCTTGGTGTGTGGTGAATATTTGGCTGGAAAAAAATAATATGCGATATCAGATTCATTTGAATATGAATATTAACTTTTTTGTGGTTTTGCAGTCAAAAGCTTAGGACAAACCGTGGACACCGGCAATGTTTTGCATATTCCCCATTCGCATTAAAATTAAAAAAAAAAAAAATTAGTGCAGTGCGCACGAATGACGTTCAAATAACGACATTCATGACCGTTTTCTCATTACACGATTATCTTTTTTCCTAAGGAAAAACTGCACATTAAAGAAATTTGGTTTTCTCAATGTCTCATTTGCTTATATTTTGTCGCATCTTTCGATTATTTATTTTCCTTTTATTTGCCGTACAGATAAATTCAATCAGCTGACTATCAACTTTTACATGTATTTTGAGAGGTGTTGCCAACTTAAAACAATTTTTTTGTCGGTTTATTGAGAAACCCAAAATTGTTAACACACAGTTTATCAGTCTACTAAGATTATGTTGACATTAAGTAACAGGCAGTTTGTCGGTACATTTAGAAAATGGCCATCACTCTAAAAAAATTCATTGATTTTTAAATAACCTAGTGATCCCGACCTGACGTGATAGAGAAAAACCAATAACAGATTCGAATTCAGCTCACCAAATTACCCAAGAAAAGATATTTGGTTGATTCAGTCCAAAACCTTGTTGACTAGCGTAATTAGAGTTTTTTTTTCGGGGAAAGCGGAAAATCATATTCCCGGGATACTGGGATTCCCGTCCAAATTTTTTTACCTTTGTTGTGAAAAACAGTTTAAAAAAATATTTTTTTCATTTAAATAACCATTTTTCATTCAAATATTATTTCTGTGGCATTTTGGCAAAACATCTTAAGTAGAGATAAGATAGCAAAAAAAAACTTAAAAAAATCATGTTTATTAAATAATAAAATAAACCGAAATTTAAGAAACATTTCGTTTATAATACAAAATTTTATTTTTTATTTTTTATTTTATTTTACGAATTGAATACTTTCCTCTGAAATTAAAGATTTTCTTAGTTACAATGATACCCAGCCAGGAACAGATCACACAAAAATTTAGTCATACGCTTCCATTAGCTTATTATCTATTATACGAAAGCTATTTTAGAAACTGTAAATCACACTACTAACCCCGTTTCTAAATGAAAATAGTCATCCGTTTGGAGTTAGAAATAAAAATATTAAACAAACGCATTGAAGTGTAAACGGCATGAAAAAGTCTTTGAAGAAAGAAAATACAATCAAAAGCTTTTTGAAAGTTATAAAGTCCTTTTTAGCTTTTTCTGTTATGTTAACAGATTAATGTAAACCACTTTACAGAACTAATGTTAACGCTGTTATGAGGGATGAGTTCAGATTTCTGAGCAAGTGAGCAAAAAGTTCCTCCAAAGCTTGCTATAATTAGAAGTCTTAATAGAGTGAGAAGGATTGACTTGTTGACAATTTACTCTTTAAAATTCTCTGGGGATGGGTCCAAATTTGTAGAAAGGAGTCACCGTAGGCGAATCATTTTAGCTCGCTTTGTGAACAATAAGTTTCTCCATCGTTTGCCATCACCAGAAGTTTTAACGGAGCGAGTTGGAGTGACTTATTAACAATGTTCCTTTACAATTCTCTGCTGGATGAGTCCCTGAAACACGCTAATGGCCTGGGGAAATTTAATATTTTATTTAATACCTTAAACCAAATTTTGTCTTTTTTATCTCATTAGAACGATAATTGAGTAAACATTTTGATTCTTTCGCATTTAATTGCAAAAGTAATTATTAAATGGCAAAATTTTTATGAAAACTGAAAAAATGCTTTTTTCACCTTGTAAACACACCTTCAAACTTCAGCGTCGTTGCGGCGTCAGTAAACGTTATTCTATTATCCTAATAATTTACAAAACGGTTATATACAATACATAGAACAATTCATGAAGAACTCTAATACCCTCTGTTGTTGTTTTTAAATAGAACAAAACAGCTGTATTTTATTTGTAAATCTTGTTTGTTAATTTTTGACTCCTAAGAATAACTTTGACAACTTATATTGTTTTAAATATGACTCGTCTTAAAAAAACAAAAACATACTATTTAAACAATAATTTATGTTGTTTTCTTTTTATTCCGCATTAACATTTTGTTCACCTTGAAAAATTATCATGTAGTGATATGGCGGCTTTAGTGAAGAATGTGATTTATGTGATGATTTCAGTTATGAAAACTCGCGTTTCCAGAGGATTTTCTCTACGTTTGTTGGGACAACTAAAACAAATTTAGTGGAGACTGGACTACATCTAGTGGGGAATTATTGGGAACACAAATTGCTACTCACTTTCGGGGCAGCTCCCACATTCTCACCTCATTTTCTGATACGCCCTTAAGGAATAGGTGTTTTGGCTAGTAAAAGTCTTCTGGGCCAAATGAGATCATACTTACAAAGCTGCAGCCGGTGTCGTATATTATAGCTACAGGAGCTCTAAGCGGGGGCTTTTAGGTTGGCTTACATTCCGGCCAGGTGAAGTAATACGAAAGTTCTAGTTATTCCTTAAGTTTTTTTTCACGTCTAAAGACTTTTGGCCGTTTAGTATATCGTCTTTTTAACGCACCAGTACCTTCGAAGGACAATCGTGTCGAATCTATTATCGAAATATCAACATGCATTTTTCAGAGGAAATCAGCTTAAAAGATCTGCGTGAGCTGGTGAGAAGTCTGTGGAATTCTGCAGCAAAAAATGCAAATTATATCGGGAGATTTTGACACCCAACTAAGATTAAGATCCAATGGAGTGCCTTGGAAAAGCGACAGTTGCGCAGTATTCGTGCAAAGAGGTTATTGAAAAAGTATACGTTGGGTTAAGATAAGGTTTTGCTACAACGAATAATTGAACTCGCGGCACCATATCTGGGACATTCTGAAACCCCATTTCAACCTAAACCCAAGAATATAGAGAATAAAAATATAATGACAATCTTATTTGCCCTTTTCACCTGTGGAGAAGGGTAACAAAACGATTTAATGCGAAAATAAAAAAGAAAACTTTAAATATAATTGTTTAAATAGTATGCTTACTTTAAGTTGCGTGTTGTTTTGTTATTTTGCAAAAAAAGTTTATTTAGCTGTTTTGTTATTCATATATTTACTTAGACTTTTAACAAAATTTTAATAATAAAAAAAACAATTTCGTCTAAATCAGGAATTTAATTTTTAACAAATATATATTTTAAGTTGAGTTTGGAATTTTCGGGATTTTCAGTTGTTTTCAATTCCCGGGAATTTTTTGCGGGATTTTTTCATGGCTTAACAAGATACAAAAAAGGGTTAAATGAGCGCCACCAACTCACACACCGGTAGAAATGTTGACTGTATAATCCGGCAAAAATTTCGTATTCGCCGCTTGTTTAGGAGCTGGAACTATCTAAACTTCGAAACTTTAGGAACAGCCAGCAAAATCTGTGGAATAGCATATCCGACCGCTAACTCCATTCCTTAAGAGGGCTTGCAAGCAAAATCCATTCCTGTCCTTTATACATTTCTCCTAAGAGCCTCCTAAAAGAATAAATATGGCGTGAAGGTATGTTAGAAACAAATGTTGGTGAAGAAAAATAAAACGGGTTCGGTTATACATTTGACCCGTCTAAGGGCGTCCTAGGATTTGTGGGTGCCCATTTTTTGAAATTTCATAAAATTTTAAACTTTGTAGGGCGCCCTCTTAAGGAAAATTTTACATTTAGGAGTGACTCTGTGGCAATTATGGTGTTTCTTTTGTAAATTTTTTCCTTCTTTCTTCTAAATGGAGATCGATAAGCGTGCCCTCGCCCTATCCGAGGCTAATTTCTAGGTTAAAAAAATTGGAATTCAAAATGGTCTCTTCCGAAATTGAAGGGCGATACGCGTGTGAAGAAACTTAAAAACTGTTTAATTTTCACGGTTTAGTATATTGAGGACACCCTAAGCTAATTTTGATCAAACATTATTAACATTTTAATTTAAATTGTTCATTTCCGGTTTATCCGGATTTTTTTAAGATCAAACGATTTCCTATTATGTAGTATTTTATATCTGACCAATAAAAAAACCTATTTTTAAAAAACGGCAACACTTAAGCACTCCATATCTCGACAAATAAACATCATATAAAAAAAAATTTTGTTGGACCACAGAGGTTTTGTTATGCCAAATATAAAGGAATTTCGGAAAAATATTTTTTTTTTGTAAGTCTGCTTCAGGAATAATGCCTCTTAGTGCCGGTTCACACAAGTCAAGTCAAGTCAAGTCTTGAGTTTTTAGGAGAGAAGGGAAAAGAGAATGCCATTTCTTTTCCCCTCTCTCCTAAAAACTCAAGACTTGACTTGAAATAAATAAAAAAATAAATAATAAATAATCCACAGTCTCCAAAATTTGTTTTACATTTCTTTAGTTTTTAAAAAGGGTTTCCCTTATTACATACTTGTACTTAGTTAGTATGCATGTATAGCCACTTTTTAATAGTTTTAAATAAAGGCTTTAATTAAAAAAAAACTAAAAATTGTAAAAATGTTATAAAAAAAACAATTTAATTAATGAAAATAATAAATGGACGATGTCGATGTTTTTTAATTTTGACGCCGATGTATCGCCGATATATCGTCCAACAAAACATCGATGGTTATGAGCGATACATCGATGTTTATTATACATCGATGTATCGTTTGCATCCCTAGATATAATATGTGAGAGAACGTCGGCAGAATGAGAGAACAAAATTCTTCAGGTTAATCTTAATCTTAAACAAGGGGAACACGCAGGGCTGCCAGATAAATTTGTGAGGAAATCGTCAATTTCCTGAGAAAAAATAAAAAAATCGTCTTTCACGTTTCGAAAAATCGTCAAAAAAATCGGACAGCTAAAAATTTAGTTTTGCGCAATTTATGTTCATTTTTAATAAAAAAAAATTCGAACAAAAACAAAATTAATGTCTTCATACCCAGCTTGCGTTTTCAATCATGAGTCTCATGAAGAGTGTCTTTTTACGGGAAGAAATTGATTTCGGAATTATTGAGTCGTCTATCCCAGAATTGCAATTTGATAAAAAAAAATCATGCTCTGATTAAGTTTCAAGATAATGTTGTTAAACATCTTCACATTAAACAATGCACCATGGTGGTATCTTTAGATGTCGAAAAGGCTTTTGATCATTCTTACCAAAAGGTTGTTTTATATAAAATGATTCATGTGTTTATTCTAATACAAGTTTTAGTAGTTTTCGAAATGTTAACTGTAAAGTTCCTCAAGGCTCAATTTTGGCACCTCATCTTTACAATATTTTTGTGCAGGATTTTCCTCACTTTAATACTCAGTCAATTGGTTTATTGTATGCTGATGACTCATTGCTTTACGCTGACAATGAATCTCCATAAACTCCATTAAATCAGGTTTTAAGTCTTTTGACTTTGGTTAAAAACTATTATGATAATTGGGGTATTAAGCTAAAGTAATACCTCAAAATGCGAGGCAATATGTATACGAAATGCTTCCGCAAAATGTCGAAGAGTTGTGGTTCCTGAGAGAAAAATTGATTGATGGTATTGAAATTCCATTTAAGGCCCAAATAAAATATCTTGGTATAACTGCTGAAAATTTTACATAGTTATAAGTACTTGTTGTTTTATATTACAAACCTAATCTTAGTAGGCTTTGAATTTGTACAATTTTTTTTAAATCGTAGCAACCAAGGCCCATCTATCAGGTCTGCTTACTTGTACAAAAACAAAAAACGATTCTTTTTAGTTGTCAAAAATTTACTACCACATATACAAAGCAAAAAGAAAAAACGTGTATGTGTCGCATACCATAAACGTATACATGCACATGTAAACAACTTTTGACAACTAAAAAGAACATAAACAATGATCATCAGGCTTCTTGCGCAGACCTTTTCAATGGGCCTTGGTAGCAACCTTTGCTTCAGAATGTACTAATAAAGTGGCCTTACAAGCGCAGCAGTTTGCAGTGATTTTGTTCGTGTGTCACGTTTGTCGTCATTTTTTTTGTTTATTTACATTTTTTATAAAGGTATTATTTTGACATTTGCCGTCTCAATTCTAGCAACAAAATGCCTGTTGTTTTTTCTATTGTTTCATTGGTGTAGTACTGAAGCCACTTTGTTAATACATTTTGGTAGCAACCTTTGATTTATACATAAAAAAAAATTTGTATATTCTTTCTTTAGCATTCCTTAATTAAACTTTTTATTAACAATATTTTTTACAATAACATACGATAAGCTTTTACAATTTAATAAACATGCAAAACTTGTGATAGGATATCTTATATAATAATGTACATATGTAGGTTCTTTTAGTAAAATCCTTAAAAAAAAAAGAATTTAAGAAAAGGATAACTACGAGAACCAGGAAAATTAGGATAACGATCATACTCATCAGAATCATCATCATAACCAGTATCACTTGGATAACATCCTTGAACCAAAGCCACAGCTGAGAGAAGCCCAAAAATAAAAATGTATAACAGTTTCATTTGCTTATTAATGTTTTCTTCTTTGTTTATTTCTCAGAGAGGTTTAAAATGATACAACAAATTCAATAAACTCTTGAATTATATTAACATTTCTTTGCTGAAGGGTTCAGTATTTATAGAGAAAATTTTGTGATTATTTTATAAACGAATACAGTTTTTTTTTTATTTGTTTAAGAAATTCTGATTTCTATTAAATTAAGCAAATATTTTTTTTGTTCTGTACAATTGTTTGTATTATACACTCCGATTTACTGAAATAAGAAATTTAGTTTACGTATACATACGTCTTCTAAATTTATAGAAATGGATCGATGTTTGTCCGACTCCTTGAAATTTGAAATGCTTCTTTTTGCGTTCTTGTTTGTAACTGCTTCGCGAAAGTTTAGGAATAAACGAAAAGTCGACCAAACTGGATATAAATTTGTAGTGTTTGGTACATTTTGTAATCACGTTTTTTATCCAAATAGATTTTCGAAAACTTACAACCTTTTAATATAAATGCAGCAAAAGTACAATTGGTAAGAGAAAAATAGATAAAAGTTGTACAAAAATCGTGAGACATAAAATTCGAAAAGTTGCTTAATTTTTACTAGAAAATATCATGAGAAGTATAAATTTTGATTAAGAGGGACAAAACGGGTATAAATTTGTACTCTCGGTACTTTTTGTAAAAATAAAACTGAAATTTAAAAAAAAACTGAAAACTGAAAAATTAAAAAAACTTTGGTTTTAGGGTATTCCGGGCAAGATTATCTGTAGTTTATCTGCAGACTATTGCGGCTCGTTGGAAAGGTAATAATTATAGGTATCGAAGAAATTCAGTTGGGAACATAAAGTCAGATTTTGTTGTTATTTAAATATAAACAGGAACAAAAATAGTGTTAAATGGGTAATGTTATAAAAGTTTGGACTCAACCCGGAGGTACTCGGAATTAAAATAAAAAAAATTATGCATAATTATTCTTATCCCCAACCTCATATTTTTCAGTGCGAAAACTTTTAAATTTAACATTTTTAATTTTTTCTATATAACGCTATGGTCAGTCTAATGTACACCCACAATATTATTACAGTAACGGACTGTAGTTTATTTAAGAAGTATTCCGTTCTGTCATTTTTAAATAAATAAACATTTGCACTTAGTTTTTTAAATAACTGTTAGCATCAGTAAAAAATAAGGCCTCTATTACGGTTTACAACTCAACTCAGTTGAGTTGTAATTAAGACAACTGGTTGTGATCAGTTGTAATTTTTGTCATGTTTTTGTTCGCCGCAATATAGCAAAGTTGTATACCATAATGCAAAAATTAAGAAATTACAACTCAACTGAGTTGAATTGTAAACCGTAATAGGGGCCTTATTTTTTACTGATTCTAGCAATTAATTCCCGGCAACCGGAAATTAAAAACAATCGAAATCCCAGGAATTTCCCGGACTGCAAATCCGGGGAACAAAGTCCCCTTAAAAGTTACATATATTCGTTAAAAATTTAATTGCCGATTTAAGCGAATCGCAGAGTAGGCGAAATTTTCCTTTTTATTAAAATTTTGTTAAAAGTCTAAGTAAATATATGAATAACAAAACAGCTAAATAAAATTTATATGCAAAATAACAAAATAACACGCAACTTAAAGTAAGCGTACTTTTTAAACAGTTTTATTTATAGTTTTCTTTTTTATTTTCACATTCAATATTTTTGGTACCCTTCACCAATGGTGGAAAGGGCATATAAGTTCGTCACTTGTAATTGATATGGTGCCCGGAGCTCAATTATTCGTCATTTCATCAAACACTACTTACTTTTCGTCTAAAAAAATCATTACTTTGACAACGGTAACCACCATCCAATGGAATCTGGAATCCATTTTAACTATTCGTACTATCGCTAACGCAGTGATATAGACGTTGTTCAACACTTTCCTCATGTTCTTCTCTACAACTGGGGCAGTAATCGTAGTGTCTGACTTCCAGACGTTGCTCATACCTACGAACTGCTGATTTATAACTGCGGTATCAATAGTCCTTTGCCGAAAATTGAGCTTGCAACAACCAACGAAACCTCTAACATAATATTAAATCTAGAATCGCCATAATTTTTGCCTGATTTGAATGTCCCTATGCTCTTGGACCCAAATGATTTTAATGGTTAACTGCTCAGTCAACATTGCTACTGAGGTTAGGAATAATAAGCAGTGCACAACAAGCCATACGCTGCACCTTTTTAGTTTCCTCTGGTAAGTGCTCTTCTCAAGAACTGAGCACCATACAAGTGTAGAATAGAGAGGAATTGGACGAACAATGACTATCTGGCTCCGATGGACTATCCGTGGGGTTAACCGCCAGTTTTTTTCTATAACCTCTTTGTATGAATACTGCGCAACTGTTGCTTTTCCAAGGCACTCCATTGGATCTAAAGCTTAGTTGGGTGTCAAAATCTCCCGATTTTTTGCTGCAGAATTCCACAGACTTCTCACCAGCTCACGCAGACCTTTTTTAACCGATTTCCCCTGAAAAATGCATGTTGATATTTCGATAATAGATTCGACACGATTGTCCTTCGAAGGTACTGGTGCGTTAAAAAGACGATATGCTAAACGGCCGAAAGTCTTTAGACGTGAAAAAAACTTTAGGAATAACCAGAACTTTCGTGTTACTCCACCTGGCCGGAATGTAAGCAAACCTAAAAACCCTCGCTAAGAGCTCCAGTAGCTTTATAATATACGACACCGGCTGCAGCTTTGCAAGTATGATCTCATTTGGCCCAGAAGACTTTTACTAGCCAAAACTCCTTTTCCTTAAGGGCGTATCAGAAAATGAGGTGACAATGTGGAAGCTGCCCCGAAAGTGAGTATCAATTGGTATTACCAATAATTCCCCACTAGATGTAGTCCAGTCTCCACTAAATTTTTTTTAGTTGTCCCAACAAACGTAGAGAAAATCCTCTGGAAACGCGAGTTTTCATAACTGAAATCATCACATAAATCACATTCTTCACTAAAGCCGCCATATCACTACATGATAATTTTTCAAGGTGAACAAAATGTTAATGCGGAATAAAAAGAAAACAACATAAATTATTGTTTAAATAGTATGTTTTTGTTTTTTTAAGACGAGTCATATTTAAAACAATATAAGTTGTCAAAGTTATTCTTAGGAGTCAAAAATTAACAAACAAGATTTACAAATAAAATACAGCTGTTTTGTTCTATTTAAAAACAACAACAGAGGGTATTAGAGTTCTTCATGAATTGTTCTATGTATTGTAGATAACCGTTTTGTAAAAAATTAGGATAATAGAATAACGTTTACGGGCGCCGCAACGACGCTGAAGTTTGAAAGTGTGTTTACAAGGTGAAAAAAGCATTTTTTCAGTTTTCATAAAAATTTTGCCATTTAATAATTACTTTTGCAATTAAATGCGAAAGAATCAAAATGTTTACTCAATTATCGTTCTAATGAGATAAAAAAGACAAAATTTGGTTTAAGGTATTAAATAAAATATTAAATTTCCCCAGGCCATTAGCGTGTTTCAGGGACTCATCCAGCAGAGAATTGTAAAGGAACATTGTTAATAAGTCACTCCAACTCGCTCCGTTAAAACTTCTGGTGATGGCAAACGATGGAAAAACTTGCTGTGCACAAGGCGAGCTAAAATGAATCGCCTACGATGACTCCTTTCAACAAATTTGGACCCATCCCCAGAAAATTTTAAGGAGTAAATTGTCAACAAGTCGATCCTTCTCACTCTGTTAAGACTTCTAATTATAGCAAACTTTGGAGGAACTTTTTGCTCACTTGCTCAGAAATCTGAACTCATCCCTCATAACAGCGTTAAAATAAGATCTGTTAAGTGGTTTACATTATTCTGTTAACATAACAGAAAAAGCTAAAAAGGACTTTATAACTTTCAAAAAGCTTTTGATTGTATTTTCTTTCTTCAAAGACTTTTTCATGCCGTTTACTCTTCTATGCGTTCGTTTAATATTTTTATTTCTAAGTCCAAGCGGATGACTATTTTCATTTAGAAACGGGGTTAGTTGTGTTATTGACAGTTTCTAAAATAGCTTTCGTATAATAGATAATAAGCTAATAGAAGTGTTTGACTTAATTTTTGTGTGATCTGTTCCTGGCTGGGTATCATGGAAACTAAGGAAATCATTCATTTCAGCAGAAACAATTCAATTCGTAAAATAAAATAAAAAATCAAATGAAATACATACTTATTTTAATGCTTTTCGGGGAGCTCCATTAGCATTTTATTATTAATTGAAGTTTTGTAAAGCGGATATAGCAGCAGAATTTTAGTTGACCGCCATACTGGATAGTGAGATTGTGGAGTTGCATGCAGTTCTCTATAATACTTTGCCAATGATGCCGTTTTTTTGAGCCTGAGGTACTTTTCTAAGCTTTTTTGTGCATTCCTTCAGTAGGTTTTTAAGCTGAGGGGATCTGTGGAGTTCGAACTCTTCTTTTTTCAATCAAGAGTCGCTAGATATCTGCAAAATCAATTTTATTATATCTTAGATTTCTTTCAAGATTGGCAATAGAAATGGCGAACGCAGCGTATATTCTTCCTGCGATATACTTTTTGTATTTTAAACAATTTGCTCGTGAGCCAGCTGTCGCAAGATAATCAGTCGGGAACCCAAGTATTTCATTATTGTTCCTTAGTAACTTATTTGTTGTTTGCTCAAGGGAACCTTTTATAATATTATAATATTGGCTTTCTGATACTGTTAATCTTGATGATGTTTTTATTAGTTTTCGATCTAGATCTTCAATACAGATATTTGCTGCTTGAAGGTAGTCTCCGCGAAAATCACACATTTCGAATTGTTTGATTCGAGCTCTTTTTAAAGTGGCCAAACCTCCAAAAGCTCTACCTCGTGGGTCCTTTGTATCTACAGTTTGTTCCCAGGATTTCCCGATTCGGAAATTTCACCACAAATTTAAAATTTGGGCCTATGGTAAATTATCTTTGCGAAATTTTATTTCCTGTCCAAGCAAACGGTAGTGAGCTAAATTTTACAACAATATTTATAAGTTTTGCGGTTCAAGGCGTAGTAAAGTGTTTTCCGAGATTTTGTTTTATATGGAGCGTATGATAAATTAAGACCAGATCTTCACAAAATCTAGTGGTAATATGAAACATAGGTACACTTCTTGCCGCAAAATATTTTTTTTTACGTTTGTGGAGCAAACACACATTAAGAAGACGGAAGCAATTAACCGAAACATGTGCTCTTGGTTTTCGCAATGCGGTCTTATTTTGCGCACTAATTAAACGGAACTCGGACATTTATACTAAATGATTTCGTTCCATGATTTTTAGTGCAACAGAACGGGAAACTCAATTAAGCGAGGCTCAATTAACCGAAAACAACTTTATAAAAATTTTAGCCCTTTTCGAGGAACAATGTGTGATCTATTGGCATCGAAGATAATCTCTTTAGTGTCTCAAAATAACTAAAATCCAATTTTTTTTTCGTTATAAATTAGATAATAGAATCAATTATTTTAAGCATACTTTCCTGTAAAAAGTATTAGTTGCCTTAGAGAATAAACTAAATAAATAAATAAATAAAATATTTTGGGCGGAAATCTGGGGATCCCGGGAATATGATTATTATTTCCCGCTTTTCCAGGAATCCGCCAAGTTAGTGAAAAAGATACTCTATTGTAACATATATTATTTTTTTAACAATTGATTTAACACGAATTTCTTGAATATAGAGATATTTACTTGAATATAGACATATTTACTTTAAGAAAAAATAACTTAAACAGCTGTGTTTCATTTTTGAACAAAAACTTATGTCTTCAAAAAGCATTTCATCTAAAAAAAATAATTTTAACTTAACACGCAATTGTAATGAAATATACTTTTAAAATAAAAATATTTTTTCCTTCTGAAGGTTACTTTATATTATATTCAACATTTTTTATTATTCGAATTTATTCTATGAGCTAAATTTCAGTTATGTATTTTATAAAGCTTTTTTGTAATAGTCATATTCCTTAAATTTTTCCGATATGACTTTATACACTATCAGACAAGGTATATTTACACAAGGTAAACTCGTTGGCCCATATGTTTGTCAGCTGTTTACCTAAGTTGGAACACCAATGTCAAATTCCGTGTATATGAGCCAAAATTTGTACATGTGTGCGTTAAATTTATATGAAGACAATTTTGACAATTCCGTTCCACTCGGTTATTTTTATAGAGCAGCATGTCTACACTCCCAAATGAGTCTACCTTGTGTAAATATACCTTGCTATCAGACTATTATATTGTATTTTCTTGTTATAATAGTCTGATAGTGTATAAAGTCATTTCTGAAAAATTGAAGGAATATGACTATTACAAAAAAGCTTTATAAAATACATAACTGAAATTTAGCTCATAGAATAAATTCGAATAATAAAAAATGTTGAATAAAAATATTTTTCTTATTTTTTATTTACGCGTATGCATTGATAACTTTTTTGGT
Organism: Pollenia labialis; assembly: GCA_949318255.1. NCBI lineage: Eukaryota > Metazoa > Arthropoda > Insecta > Diptera > Polleniidae > Pollenia > Pollenia labialis. Next base: position 136,028,422 of record OX439143.1, on the reverse strand, counting down.
ACACTTAATCGAGCACATGCCATGAAATTATCTTATGGCGCCTCTAAAGGCCCAACGAGAATATCATAAAACTTAAAAACAAGTTTCCGAAAGTTCAATATGGTTTGACAAGCCACGTTATTCATATTCTGGTTAGGCCTTCAGTGGGAGAGGAACCAACGCACATAGGTAGTAATTTGAGTGCATATCTTGTTTAGGTGCTGGAGTTATCCTGCCTCCGCAGCTGTTGGGAATATGGCATTAGCACCTAAGGATGGTCCGTACTTCAGGCCGAAGTTTCCTACAAGTGGTGGAAAATCAGTACTTAAATGGGGGTTTCAAGGCAGAAAGACTTTGCTGCAAGAAGTATACTTCCGGAGGGCTCAGTCCATAGTCAGTAAGGTAACAACTGACCGGAGGCGGAGAGGTCGTACAGAGCCATTACGATCTGGCCATTTTTTTATTTTTTCCGAAGACCAGGCATTGAGTGCAATTGAGTTCCCCGGAGAATGTGTCACCAGGTTCAATATCCTTCAGATCATCTCTAGAAACCACTGGGATGGGACACTTTGGGATAGATAACCTTGTAAAATTCTACACTAGAAATACATTTTTAAAACGATTTGGATAAAACATTTTTAAAATTTTGTTAGATATCCATTACAACTTTTAAGTGTAAGTGCCTAGACTGTTTAGGCATGGGCTTTTTAAGATTTTCGCACGTTTCGACTGTGGCTTTATTCTAGATGCTGTATGTTTTCTAATTTTTCTATTCAATATTTTTCTAAGATGTTAAATAACGTCCACATCTGGTGATTGTGCTTTCGTTTAAATAACTTTGAGGTAGCTTACTGTATACTGCCCAATATCAGGCAATGTGGGATGAGTTCTTGGGGTTGTTATCAGCATACAACTTAAAGGTGTTTAAAATATGTACCCATTTTTCAGCAGATTGTTTAAAATTTTCATTTAAATATCTCAGAAGTGAGAATTTATCCATATTGCCTTTAACTTCCATTAAGTTGCCCACTCCAGAGGCTGACATGCATTTCGAACAATTATGCTGAGTAAGAAGTTTGCCACATCCGTATCTGTATTTGGACATTTCATATGGGAGTAAAGACATCAACAAAAGAGTTAAATCTGTGTTAGATTTCATTATTACCAACTACCTTTTTACCTGTCCGGAAATCTTTCCGGTAAAGCGTATACATCAGAGGTGGTGGAAAGGCTCAAAGTTGCACTGTCAGAAAGCATACGCGTAAGGATAAGGATTCGAGAAACTTGAGGATAAATTGTATAAGGTATAAGGTAGATATTATGAAAGCGAAAAGGGACTCGCAAATCAAATTTATCTAGTCAGTGGAATCTGTAAATGAGATTTCCAGGTTAAGAAGAATTACATCCAAGGCTAGAATCTATCCCGGAATCTCTCTGTTTACTTTTCTGGACTCACTTTCCGGAGTGTATAGATCTTGACTCGGGCGGACCGATGGAAAGTGGTTACCACTTCTCTGGGTCTGGCATGGTAGTGGTGGTAAGGCAGTGGAGGTAAAGGACATGATCACTGTGGATAAAGTGACATGGACGGTTAATAATTTTGGGTCATACAAATCGGCTGGGCCACATGGTATCTTTCCGGCAATGTTACAGAGTATTTCGGGATCACCACTTCTGTTGCTAGTTGAATTGATACATTCCTAGAGGGTGGAGAGAGATGGAGTATTTTTTCACACTTAAGGCGGGTCACGAAAAATCCAAAGATCTTAGGCCAATTAGCCTATCGACTTTCCGATTGATCTACATCTGAGATCGAAGATCGAACCCAACATCATAAGCGGTGCTCCACATGATTATATCAAGAGTAAATCTGTTGAGCGGGGCTAGCAATATAAAGAATGCACCCGGCATTCCTGGATATTGAGAGTGCTTTTCAACATTTTGGGATAGAGATAATTTGGGCTACCGCTATTTCTTATCATGTGGATACTCTGCTGCTAACCATCAGAGGATAATGAGCGCTTAAGGAAACTGGTGACTAGTGGGACTACTACAATGGTGGAATTAACGTCTATGGAAAGCAGGGTAGGGCAGATTGTATGATGAGTTCGTATCTTAACTGATAACTTGAAGATGAAGGGCCCGGGTCCGGGTGTTTACCTTAAGGATATGCATATTATTTCTTTAGTAGAAAGCAAGTCATTTTTTTTTGCTTAATATCTTAAAGTTCTCTTGTAAAGCTAACATTAGCATAAACCTTCTGTTAACTTATCAGTCACTTTTTAGGTTAATGTTGTAATAACCAAAAACGATTCACCTGTCAGATAGCATTCTTAAATTAACTATTTGTAAGTTGTAGTAATGGCCGTTATATGTAGTAACAATAAACTAAACATAAAAACATTTTTATTCTTCTTAATTATCGATAAAATGGATCTACGAAAAATTTAACGTTATAACACAACTTATGCACAATTTTTTAAATTTGTTAATAAAATTAAGCTTGACTTAATAAAAAGGGCTTATAAGTAAAATGATTTTTATGACTAATAGATATAAAAATGGTTTAATTTACAGCTACTAAATGGTTAAATTTGCAACATTGGTGTGAGCGTAACCAACTTACACACCTGTAGAAATTTTGACTGTATAATCCGGCAAAAATTTCGTATTCGCCGCTTGTTTAGGATCTGAAACTCCGAAACTTTAGGAATATCCGGCAAAATCTGTGGAATAGTATATCTGACCGCTAACTCCATTCCTTAAGAGGGCTTACAAGCAAAATCCATTCCTGTGCATTTTACTTTTCTCATAAGAAACTGTATAAAAAATTTAATTAAAATTTTGTATAGGACCCGCCTGAAAGAACGCAGGTAGCGGGAAGGTATGCCAGAACCAAATGATGGGAATGAAGAATAAAGCGGGGACGTTAATACATTCGACCCGTCTTGGCGAGTCCTAGGAGATGGGGGCGCCAATTTTTTGAAACACTATCATACAATTTTAAGCTTTATATGGGTTCCTTTTTAAGGAAAAATGATGGTGAAGTTTGCAGGCTAAACGGGCTAATTAAAAAGTAACAAATGTTCCCCTTTTTTAACCCACGACGTAGCTGTAGAATTCATACTAACATAAATTTGTTATTTAATCTAGCACTATTAAAAGCAGGCCTGTGGAGTCGTCCGAAAAAAGTACTAACTCCGACTCCAAACGCTGAAATTTTTTAAGTGCGACTCCGACTCCACCTCACGGCTCCGACTCCTACTATAACCTTGATGCTAAATGGGATGATAACTTTTACTTTTTCATTACCGTACAGCCTTCTAAAAATTAGAGTTTTTGAGAAGAAATTAGCGTACGCAAACATTAATGTGCTGTTTCCAAATGGCAGGCGACTGATTATAAAGTAAACTTTATATGAAAAGCACTCAGTCCATCACCTGTCATTTGGAAAGAGCACATAAGAGTAGTATTCATAAACCATTTATTTAAATTTTAAATGTGTTTTAAGAAGATCGTTTTTATTTTGGAAAATTTTTTATGCCGAAAATCTTTGAAGTCGGAGGCGCGAGTTTTTGTGGATACTACGACTCCTACTCCGGCAAAAAAAACCTCAACTGCGACTCTTCAACTCCGACTCCACAGCCCTAAAAAACTCTAAAAATCTGTTTTTCATATATTTGTGAGGAATGTAAGCTAAACCGTCCAATACAAAATTTTATAATTTTTCGAAACAGTAAAGTAAGTGAAAGAACTCTCAACAACTTTAAAAAAAAAAAAATAACATTGCAAGTGCCCACGGCTTTCCTTTTTTACGAAGCAAGTTTGTTAGAGACAATACTGAAAAATAACTGTATCAAACATTCAGTGTGTAAAACTGCTGATCGTTACATCGAACAATTTTTATATGCGCTGAATAATGCTCTCAATGTGTCAAAAATGTATTGCCTCAAAGTGGGAACTCGCCATATAAAATTCATGTCTTCCGTAAGCGCAATGGTAAGCAAAACTTTTATGTTTCACGCTTACAAACCTGCTTCGTTGGAACCTCCATTTTTTATTGGGATGATTTAACAGATGATATCCAACTCAATGGGGCGGAAGGGCTTTCATTTCGATCGGTTGAGCTTAACGAATTAATTTTTGCTGTAGAATCTGTTAAGAGAAATGCAATTGGATGTGATGGTATTCCGATAAAATTCTTGAAACTGGGTTTTCCTTATGTTGGATATTTTTTTTTTTACTTTTTCTCAATATTATTATTACTATCTTTCCGTCTGGTTGGAAAATTGGTAAAAAAGTTCCAATTAAAAAGACGGGTGAGTCCGCTGATATGGAGAACTTGCGTTCTATATCTATAGTAGTAATTCTTTGTTAAGTAATTGGCAATATGGATTTACTTAGATGTGGTGGAAATACAACATCACTTCTCTTAAGAGCAACTGATACTATTCGTCAGTCTCTTAGTAGGAAACGTCTTAACGTTCTCTTATCTATTGATCTTAAAAAAGCTTTTGACAAGGTTAATCATAAAATTTTATTGACCAAGCTTATTCATAATTCATTGTTATTGAGATTGTTTATATTTCTCTACGCCGAGTAAAAAATGTGCTCCAAAAGGAGCAGGTTTTTTGTATGAATTCATACATCAAATCGCTTCAAACCTGCTGATGGGATGCTTGATTTTTGTATGGGGTGTTCCCGGTTTGGAGGAATATTTTCTGCTGACGATAAGCGCTTTTTTCAACATGCAAACAAATCACTCCAAAAGTGCTTTTTTAAGAGCTGACTATATAAACATATTCATTTATGTTTGGCTTTTTCTTGTTTAAATGCACTTTTTAATCATTTTTGTAAACCATAATATATTTTTATATTTTGCGCTTTAAAATCTTCTTCGTTGTCAGCACTAAAATAGCTGCTGTATAAGAGCTCCATTATTGAAGCGCTCGATTATGCGCTTTTTCTCTTAAGTGCTTCAAAAAACCCAAGTTTTTTTTACCGGGCGGTAACCTAATTTGACTTTAAATCTTTTTTTTTCTTCAGAATTTTTATATCCATATTATTTGTTAAGTAGTATGTTTTGAGTTGTATTTTTAAACCATATATGACCCTCTGAGCTCGGTTTTTTTTGTGTAACATTGAATTAATAAATAAATAAATAATAAATGATTTAAAAAAACGTGTATACAAAAAGTACTTAAAGTCCGAAACTTTACCCTGTTTTATACGTTTAAGATAAAATTGTTTAAATCTATGGCCGTGATGATAGTTTGAGCATAAAAATAAATTAACTTTTAATATTTCGCAGTATAAATGAAGGTGGATTAAAAATTACCCAAAATTCCACTTTTCAACTTCTGAAATGCCGACTTTCAAAATGTATTTTTATGTAGCATGTTAATATAGCTAAATAAATTCATACAAGCACCAAAATTTTTAATTAAGTATCACAAAATTATTTGAAAGCAAGCTTGCTTATTCCCATTTTTCACTCACTTTTACCCCCTAAAACCCCATTCTCAAGGTACGGTCACATATGGCAAACATTTGTCAAATTTTGTTTGCCGGCATTTTTTTAAAATTTGATAAAAAAATTAAAATTTTATTTGCTGGTCACACTACGCACATTTATTTGCCCATTTTTGTTTGTTCAAACAGATATTAAATACCTTCAAATAAAAAATGGGAAAACATGTTGCCCTGTGTTCACATATAAAAATATTTGCCTAAAAATAAATATGTATTTGAACAAATTGTCAAAAATAAAAATTAAATAAATAAAATTACATTTCATTAAAACTAAAAATTAACATTTTGATGAAAAATATTGAAACTTTTATGGTTTTATGGTACAGAAGAGCGAGAACAGTATTTTTAAAAGTAAAAGAGGATTAAGATAACAAAAAAAGGGATAAAGGCAATTTGGCGAAGTAATTTCCAGTCTTGTTAACTAAATTAACATAAATTATGAACCTAAAGCATTATTTGTTACGGTTTTAGACGCAAGCAATAAAGTGTTTTAGACAGTGGATCTATTGTAAATTATAAACCGATCTTCACGAAATTTAGTTACATACATATGTATATGATTTCTAGACATATAAATTGAGTTTGTGCAAAATTTAACGATAAAAGGTGCATTCCGCCACCAATTTACGTTATTTTTTGTAAATAAATATTGATTTTTTTCGAGAGGTTGTTTACATTTCGCTCTATAACTCTTTTCCTACTGAACCAAAAGTGCTGAATATCAATCCAAACTGCTTGGACAAACTTGCGACCAACATTTTAATTTTTTGTCAGCATCCTTTTCTAAATCGATATAACAAAGTCCATCCGTCCGGCTAGCTGTCGATGTTAACCTTATTCGCAAAGTACATGTCGCAATTTTTGAGATAATTGGGTGTGTTCTCGAAAGTGAATTACGTCAGCATGTCTTGTGTTCTGCAATTCACCTCCACATGTTTTTATTCGTTTTCAATTAGAGTGGTAAGGGGTTAGTGAAAGTAAAACGAATCGACTTTAATTCTTATATGTGAGAACATTTTTAGCAAAAAAAACCTAATTTTGGTTTTTAGTTTCAAATGTTCTTTATATAATGAAAACAATACGTATTTTCACACAAATATCGCAAATTTCCACTGATTTAGCAAGAATTTTTACCATTCCTTATAGTTTTAGGGACTATGGCTTGTTTGAAATATTAAAGATTTTCGCGAATTTTCGCTATTTTTGTAAATTTTTTTGTTTTTTCCGACATTTTGTTTTTTAACCGATTTTGCAATTTCAAATAAATTTTTGGGCTTGGAATTTTTCGTGAATGTTCGCGACAGATGCAATTGTTTCCTCTGATTTTTAACTGCTTTAACGATTTTTAATAAATACATATTGAACTTTGCTATCATGCCGCTATTAGCAAATTTTTGCGAATTTCCGATAATTTAGCCACTTTTATTGAATTTTTGCCATTCCTTAAAATTTTAGGGACTTTTAATCAATTTTATGGCTTGTTTGAAATATGAAAAATGATCGCTATTTTTGCAATTTTCGCGTATCTTTGTTGCTCATAAATACTTATTTCTGGAGAAAAGTTTTGTGCCCACAGACAATCTATTATCACCTTACCATATGTTATTGTAATCGATCCATATTTTACCATAGCTCTTTTACAAATACCCCTTCTGAAAATAGCTTTTAATGTCATAATAATCTTATAAATGTTGGTTTTGGCAATAATTTCTATAATAGCTTGTATGTCGTGTAAAAATGTTGTCTTGGTAGGCCGAGAATTGGTTCTAGGTCACTTGCTGCAATCATTTCAATAAATTACCTATTTACTTAAGAAAATGTATTTTGTAACATCTTGAAACCTACTTACCGCGCAACTCTTTGCTAAAAAGAGAACACAGGAAATTTTTTATACATATGTAAATAAGTTTTTTCATTTAAAAAAAAAGTTTTTTCGTCATTAAAAAATTATTTAATTTTGTTAATTTTTCCAATTTTATTCAATAATTTTTATTTTAAACCTTTTTTATTTGCCGCTGTTTTGTCTTACAAAATTTTTGTAAGAACAAATATTTGTTTGCCTAATATCGAGGAAAATATTTGACGTTAAATGGTCACATTAGGAGCATATTTGTTTGCTAGCAAATATTTTTGTTTGCCCATAATCAGCTGTTTTTCTGTTTGCCCCTCAAAAATATTTTGTGGTCAGATTAGGGCAAACAAATATTTGATATTTTTTGACAAATGTTTGCCATATGTGACCGTACCTTCACAGTGTCTTTTTTTGTTAAATGCTCATTTCGCTGAACAAATTCGTACGAGAAAAAATTTGAGCTTAAAGCTAAAGGGTTACTTCAAAAAATCGGTTCATTTTTGCCCTCTTTGAACCATTTTTCCTTTCCCATTCTGGTCCAAAATTTACGCTTAAGCAATATCCCCAAAACATTTTATCTTGCTACCAAATTTCATCAAAATTGGCTTTGACGCTTAAGCGACCTTGCGGAGCAAACAAACAAATTTTCAACTCATTTTTATAATAAATTTAGATAGTTAAGTTTGAATTGAAGAAACCCTTTTCAAAATCAATGCCTTTAAAGCCAACACCTTCATGTAAGAAGCCGAAACTTTCAAAGCCAATACCTTATCAATATCAAATGAATGCAAAAAGTAAGATTAAAGTTAAAGATTACAACGTCAAACCGTTAATAGTTGCCAACGAAACGTAAAATGCCCAAAAGCAGAAAAAAAATCTGATTGCCCTTTACCAACCCAGTACAGAAATTTTGTAACTTTTTAATGTCGAAAATTTGTCGTTAAGTAGTAAAAATTCGTTAGTTAGCGACAACTGTCATTAAGAGCTATTCTGTAATGAAATTAAGCAACTTTTATCGAAAACAATGTCGGTAACTAACGACAAGAAAAAAGTCCTTGCAAAATAATGTGTACATTTTGTTGCTGGTTAACTAATTTTTTATTTAAAATTTACATTTATGTATTCTATTCAGAAAAATGTTCAGTCCTCATCGTCATCGCCACCAGATATTGCCACTACTGGAACACCCTCTTCTGCACTTTCAGGACCATGATCAGTATCATCAGTACCATCAGCTGCGAGAGATCCTAGTATTATTGCAACACTATCCGATCCACATCCTTGAACTAAAGCCGCAGCTGAGATAAGCCCAAAAATAAAAACGTATACAAGTTTCATTTTCTTAATAAAGTTTGTTTTTTTTGTATATTAATCAGAGAGATTTAAAATGATACAACAAATTCAATGAACTCTTCAATTATATAAAAATCTTTGCTAAGGGGTTCAGTATTTATAGGGAAAATTTTGTGATTATTTTATAAACGAATACAGGTTTTTATTTGTTTAAGAAATTCTGATTTCTATTAAATTAAACAAATATTTTTTTTTAACAAATATTTTGTTTTGTACAATTGTTTGTATTATACACTACGATTTACTGAAATAAAAAATTTAGTTTACGTAGAAGTCTTTTTCTTATATAAAAAACATTTTTAAAAATGGATCGTTGTGTGTTCGACTGCCTAAAATTTGAGATACCTCCTTTTGCGGCCTTGTTTGTAATTGCTAAGCGAAAGTTTAGGAAAATGAAAAAATCGATAAAAACAGGTTAGAAATCCGGAATTTTTTGTGCTATTTTGTAAACACACTTTACGATAAAGACATCAGATAAATAAAGTATACATATTTGTGGAGCAAGACAGGGTAAAAATTCGTACTTTTAATAAACGTGTATTTTTTTCAAAATAATTTCGCGTAAACTTTAGCATTAAGGCAGCAAATAAATAAAGTACATTTGAGGGGCAAAACTGTGCTAAAATTCGTACTTTTTGTAAACAAGTTTTTACACCCTCCACCACTAGTGAGTTGTGAACGAGGTTACACTAAGTTTGTTATATTATGTTTGTATTTAGGTTTGTATACTAAGTTTATCATACTTTTTTTTAATATTCATCTAAGTTTATGTATATTCTGGGTCCTTGAGGAATTCTAAGTTGATTTAACCATGTCCATCTGTCTGTCCGTCGGATGCCGGATGTTGTTTGTGTATCTATAACCAAAATGCCTACACCTTACATGAAATTTTTGGCTCTTGCAGTTCCCCAGATTAATAAAAATCTCGAATGTCTGTTATGGGAGGTACTACGCCCACTTCTCCAGTCCCGCCCATATTTTTAGAGAAGTTGTGTATTAATAACCCAGCTATGTGTCCCAAATTTGGACATTATTTTTCTTACCGTCTTTAATATATAGAAAAACTTATTTTGTGCCACGCCCGCTTTTCTACTCCCGCCCACATTTCTCCATCATTTCTGGGGCCTTGGGGAAACCCCAATTTCAACATACACACGTACTGATGGACAGACGGACATCGTTAAATAAACTTCGCTCATCATAAGGAACCCGAATATACACATGCACTTTAAAGGATAGAAATAACAAACGGAATGACAAACTTTTTACTTATTATCGACCCCGTTCAAAAAATACAAAACATTATTAAAGTTGTTAAACATTTGTGCATGTGATGCCATTTTGTTCGTGTAGCCCGCGATTCACTCGCTACTGTGATTACTTTAAATATTTAAGACGCATCAGTTAGTGAGCGTGATTGTAATACGTAAATCACTCACGATTTCCCACGTACTCACGAATACATTTTTAAGGAAACTATTCTATACATAAACATTTAAAAAAAAGTGTACTTTGGACTTCAAGAAGAATTCTTGACATAAGTACGGAAAAAACAGAAGTAAGGAAAAACATGTAAAATCAATTAAAATGGATAATCAGTCAAAAAAGCAAATTTCGATCTACCAAAGGTTAAAATACAATTTGGTTTAAGGATTGATGTTTGACTATTGACGCCAGCAGTCGTTGATGGCTGCGAGTGTAAGACGGCAAACCCATCTGAGGAGATCGAGTGGTTGCGATCGAAACATGTCATGGTAACCTGCCGGCCAGGGTTCGAGCCCCAGCCACGGTCAAGAATAAAAGATTATCAAAACCAATTTTAATGAATTTTCATGTTGTAAACTTCCTTTCTTCATAAAAATAATTTAATTTAAATTAAATTTGATGAACTTGAGCCGAATTAAAATATTAAAAATTTGGATTAAAAACCATAAATAGTTCAACAAAATAACCACAATTCTAATTATTTTAAAATATTTTTATAATTTGGAGGTTTACGAAATATTGATACATTAAAATAAATAAATAAAATTTATTAAAAACTAAGGCCTTGAGCTCAATTATTCGCTTACTTATTGAAAACAAAAAGGTCGAAAAAACATACATAATAATTTGAATTATGTTTAAGAATGAAAGTACTTTTTTGCATTCATTGTTTGGCGAATAATTCAAAAGCAGCCAGCATAAGGTGTCCGTTACCGATTTTGGGTTTCTCAATATACCGACAAAAAACATAGTTTTTAATGTAAAAGTTGGGAGTCAGCTGATTGAATTTATCTGTACGGCAGATGAGTGCTGGTTAGCTTTGCAACATAATAGAAGCAAATGAGGCATTGAGAAACCCAAATTTCTTTAATGTGCAGTTTTCGTTAGGGAAAAAGATAATCGCGTAATGAGAAAACGGCCATTAGTATTGTGGTTAATTTATTGAACTGTTTATGGGTTTTGATCCAAATTGTTTGATATTTTTATCAGGATAAAGTTCATCGAATCTAATTCATTTATAATTATTATGATAATATTGGTCTGGTTCAATTATGTATGGAACAAAATATCAACTAAATGGCGGCACATCTCCATCCGATGGTCCAAATTTTCGATGAGGCATAATTGAGGTTCTATGCCGTTAATGTGCCGAATTATCTCATCCTTTAGCTCTTGAATTGTTGCTGGCTTATCGACGTAAACCTTTTCTTTCAAATAACCTCAAAGAAAGAAGTCCAACGGTGTCAAACGGTGTCTTGGCGGCCAATAGATATCGTCACCACGTGAGATAACACTAGTGGCACCGTCCTGTTGAAACCACATATCGTTCACATCCATATCTTCCAATTCGTACCATAAAAAGTTCGTTGTCATCTCACGATAGCGAATACCATTCACAGTTACTGCCTGGCCGTCTTAGTTTTAGGAAAAATTCGTCCCGATGATTCCGCCAGCCCATAAACCGCACCAAACAGTCACTTTTTGTAGGTGCATTGGCTTTTCGACAATCACTGTTGGATTATCATTGGCCCAAACGCGGCAATTAAGCTTATTGAAGCATCCACTGAGGTAAAAATGTGCCACATCTCTGAAAATGATTTGCTTCGAAAATTGATCATCCATTGTTGCCATTTCTTGCCACCATTCTAACCATTGACGACATTTGGAATGGCCAAAAGGCTTTAGTTCTTGAGTCAATTGCACCTTGTAAGTGTGTTAATGCAAGTCTTTATGCATGAGTTGCATCAACGACGAGCGTGAGAAGTGCAATTGTTGGGCATGACGACGAGTTGAGGTGGACGGCTCTTCAGCTACACTATCGCGAACAGCAGCAATATTTTCTGCATTACGAGCTGTACGAGCATGCACTGGTGTTTTCACATCTCCTACAGACCAGGTTTGCTAAAAATTTTGCACGATTTTTCCAATTGCACGCACATTTGGACGGATAAATTTTCCGAAAAAATCACGAAGTCCACGCTATGCATTTTAATTTGAACGCCCATTTTCATAATAAGGTTGAATTACTCTAACGCGTTGCTCCATTGTGTATCTTTCAATCGTTAAAATTGGGAAATGTCAAATGAAATGCAGAAAAAAACTTGACGTTTAGGTGTGGTTCACGTTCAACATCGGCCCTTAAAATTTTACCGTGTATATAAATAACAAAACAAAGAACAAAACAGCTAAATAAACTTTATATGAAAAAAAATAAAATAACACGCATTTAAAAGTAAATATACTATTAAAACAACAAATATAAAGTTTTCTTTTTTATTTACGCATTAAATCTTTTTGTTACCCTTTGCCATCATTATCACGTATATTAGTTGTTCATTCCATTTGTAAGTTCTATGTTGTTGGCCTCATAATCTATATATATATTTTGTGGGTCCCTGTTTAACCTTTATGTGCTCGGTAGTCTACATTTGTAGCATTTTGGCAGAAAAAGTTGAATAAAAAAATTTCTCCATAACAACAGGGTCTGAAATTTTCAGTAGCTTCCTTAAAATTAATTCTAAGCAGTTTTGGCCACTAACACCCAAAAAAAATAATTCACAGCAGTCCCCAGATCCTACTTTTAAAAATAACCATCTCCTGGTCAGTAGTCTACATATGTAGACACCATATAAAATGTATGTTAGTTCACATCACTCTTTTACTCAACTCAATTTTTTTGCATGCGGCATGTCATAAAGTATATTTTATTACTCTTTACTTTCTTATACACGTTTGTGCATGCATGCGTGTGCTTGTATATTTGACTTTATTGTATTTTAAAAATATGCATTAAAGTATAACACTCTGCTTACTAGTGTTTTTTCATATGTGGACATAGTGTTCAATACAAATACATATTTGCTAAAAATGTAGACTTCCGACCGTCAACGTAAGTTTATAATCCCGAGCACATAAAGGTTAAGCGATTTCCGTCTATCATGTGAAGGTTGATGTGGGTTCGCAGAAGAGCCCAGATTTGGGGCTGGAAACTCTTTTGTTAAACGTAGCAAATACTTGTCTAACCCAACGTATTTTGTAATTAAAAATTACAAAAAAAAAAACCTTGCTTTGACAAGTGATATCAGCATTTGATCGCATTCTTGTTTTACTTCAGCGATCTTAAGTAGAAACAATCACGTGTAGAAAACACGATTTCGCTGAGCTTAAAAGTGTAACCCTTACTACTAATCCCACAGTGATAGACCTATTAGACCTGCGATTGGCAAAATAAGGGCGCCGCGTTTTCTCTTTAATTCTCTTTTAATACGTACGTGTGCACACACACTGAAGAGGATTTACCCTGCAGCAGATATGGAGCAAACTGTCAAAATGCCACTAGGACATTTACTAGTTTTTATATAAAAATACGAGTGCTTATGAGTCCCAAGGGCACCACTTGTAGACTGATAGAATTTAAATTAAAATAGTGATCCGGAAGTGTACGCGCTACACTGAGGTTAAGCTCATTAGAACATACTCCGAAGCTTCTCGTGATTTAGAATTATCCGTATGTAAATTAATAAATTTTCTCTTGAAATGATTTTAGTTTCTTCATGCAATTCGGTATCAGCAGTTTGTATCGGTTATAATGTAGCCAAGCTTGAGATGTATGTTCAATCTTTCAATTCGTGATAGTCTGTCATCGATATTCTTTAGCTGAATCCACTTCACGGAAAGGAATATAAAGGGCGAACTTCCTACATAATCTCAATCGCTTTACATACCTAATTCAATGAATAATATATGAGGTCAGACACCTTATACTTCCGAGTGTAGAGGTATAGCAATGTCTTTTGAGTATTAACATCCACAATTGATTCAGTTAGGTATCCTAGGCCACCCCGTTAGATATCGCGTTTAGCTGGAAACATTTTCCTTTTAGGGAAAAAGCATAATTGTCAGCATATACAAAGACCCTGCAGCGGCAGGATTCTAGAGACTAAAGAGCTTTACTCAGTGCCAGCTCCATATTAGTTGGGTAAAGAACTCCTGCTTGTGGAGTCCCCATTTCGACATAGCGTGTGATCGTTGAGGAACCAAATATAGAGTTAGTTTTCCTAAGGGTGAGAAGATTTCTAATCTACGTAATGGGTACAAAATCCACTCCAATCGCGTAGGGAGTAAAATTATTAAAAACTCCTTTATTATTTAGGCTATCCACCATAGTGTGTATCTTAATCGGGAGAGACTTTTCCACAAAACTCACCAGCAAATGAAGATCAGTTTCAGTTGATTTCACCTTGTTAAATGCAAGTAGATGTTTCGGTAAAAGACTTGAAACGATTCTCTTCCAAAGGTACTGGTCCACTATTATTTTCAGTGGTGAAGGGTATACAAATGTAACAAAAAAAAAAATTAATGCGGAATAAGAAAAGAAAACAGTAAATATTAATATTTAAATAGTATGTTGGCGTTTTTTGTTTAATATTATTTTTCAGACAAATGATATTAAACAAATATAAGTTGTTGTTTAGAAACAAAACACAGCTGTTTTTGTTCTTTTTTTTAAGAACAACAGCACAGCATACAAACAATGTATGTATATATTTGTTAAAATTTTTTAAAAAAAATTTAGTACAAACAATAACTAAGATTACTCTGCGAATCGCTTAAATTAGGAATGAAATTTTACCAAGTTTTAGCGAATATCCTTTTGACCAGATTAAAATTTATTTTGTTATTAGGGCTTTGTTTTTATACTCTCCATCATTAATTGTGAATAATGGTTTACTAAGTTTGCCTTGAGTAATTTTAAGTCCATTTCACTAGCTTCGTCGGTCGGCCTGTCCGTCCATTAAAATAACGCTCACTTACAAAAACTGATGCACTGACTGTTAATATATTTTGCAAAATCTCGTTGTATATGCCTCGAAATCATACTACTAAATTTCGCGAAGATCGGTCAATAATCTATATATAAGCCGGCAAAGGCAAAACATTTAAAAACACTTTCCTCCGCTGTTTGTCAACCGTTTTGATCAAAAAATACACCATTTTCTTACAGAAGTGCTTGATACATATCCATTTAAACCGCATGGGGCCAACACGGGTAAATTCGGTAACCTCATATCTCCAAAACTAAAACAGATACAAAATAAATTCAATACTTATCGGTATCAACTAGAAAAATTAGCAGGCAGCTGTCAGGTACTTTTTCGAAATTCGGACCTTTGAGGGAGTAAACGGGTATAACCTGTATTTTGGAACTTCTTTGTCATCCCATCTATCTTTTAAGCCAAAAAAATATAGAAATAAAGACTATACCGAATCTGGTACATTTTCGAAATTCGAACGTACCAAATATAGCAAAAATACGGTACTCGTTTACCAAAAAAATTTTTCTCCATTCATTGACATATACATACATACGTATTAAGTAATGGGCTTCAAGTACAATATTGAAATTGTTGATACTTTGATGGGGAGAAAAAAGTATCAAAAAGGGGAAATCCGTGAAATAAAATTTCTTTCTTTAACTTTTCCATGCTGCATGCGGTAATAATAATTTCTATAATTAGAATTGTGGTTATTTTGTTGAACTATTTATGGTTTTTAATCCAAATTTTTAATATTTTAATCAGGCTTAAGTTCATCAAATTTAATTTTCATTAAATTATTTTTATGAAGAAAGGAATTTTACAACATGAAAATTAATTAAAATTGTTATTGATAATCATTCATTCTTGACTGACCTGAGATTCGAACCCAGGCGGCTGGTTACCATGACATGTTTCGATCACAACCACTTGATCTCCTCAGATGAATTTGCCGTCTTACACTCGCAGCCATCGACGACTGCTGGCGTCAATAGTCAAACATCAATCCTTAAACCAAATTGTATTTTAACCTTTGGTAGATCGAAATTTGCTTTTTTGACTGATTATCCATTTTAATTGATTTTACATGTTTTTCCTAACTTCTGTTTTTTCCGTACTTATGTCAAGAATTCTTCTTGAAGTCCAAAGTACATTTTTTTGTTTTTTCATTTTGTCTTTCTTATTCTTGTTGACCTTTTTCAGCGCAACTTGAAGGACAAATGTACACATAGAGCTCGTGCCTTAGCTTAAACAATAATTAGAATTGTGGTTATTTTGTTGAACTATTTATGGTTTTTAATCCAAATTTTTAATATTTTAATCAGGCTTAATTCATCAAATTTAATTTTCATTAAATTATTTTTATGAAGAAAGGAAAATGTACTTTGGACTTCAAGAAGAATTCTTGACATAAGTACGGAAAAAACAGAAGTTAGGAAAATCATGTAAAATCAATTAAAATGGATAATCATTAAAAAAAAAGCAAATTTCGATCTACCAAAGGTTAAATACAATTTGGTTTAAGGATTGATGTTTGACTATTGACGTCAGCAGTCGTCGATGGCTGCGAGTGTAAGACGGCAAATCCATCTGAGGAGATCAAGTGGTTGTGATCGAAACATGTCATGGTAACCAGCCGCCTGGGTTCGAATCTCAGGTCAGTCAAGAATGAATGATTATCAATAACAATTTTAATTAATTTTCATGTTGTAAAATTCCTTTCTTCATAAAAATAATTTAATGAAAATTAAATTTGATGAACTGGTACTTTTTGAATTTTCTTTAATAATAGACCTATAAACGTACAATTTAACATACAAAGTCCTGATGAGTTAATGAAAATCGGTAAGACGTATTACCTTGGTACTTTTTCGTTCTTGAACTGGTACTTTTTGAATTTTTTATTAATACTTAACATAAAACATTAATTTCAACATGCAGAGTCCAAATTGATTAAGAAACTTAAATGGAGATTTTTTGGTACTTTTTTTAATTGGTACTTCATATTTGTTTTTTTATATTATCGAACTTACAAAAAAGATTCAACATTAATGGACTTGAGGGGAAGATAACTTGTGGACCGGATCTTTGGTCTTTGGTAAAAACAAATGCTCGAAACATGTAAATTCATTTACACTTTCATGTATGCTTCATATTTGCATAAATAATTTTGGTCGAATTTCGACCAATGGGCAACCACTGGTTATTATAAAATTATAATTTACCATAACCCCATACGAAGACCACTCTCCGACAACACTTTAGTACGCCTTGAACTGTGAGCTAGCTTTCAACGGACAGCGAGAGAGACGGTCATGACTAAATCAAGTTAGAAATATTCCAGAACCCAGAAAAATGCAAGCCCTAACATCAGAATTGTGACATCAATGTTAATTTAAATGGCA
This sequence comes from Pollenia labialis, assembly GCA_949318255.1. NCBI lineage: Eukaryota > Metazoa > Arthropoda > Insecta > Diptera > Polleniidae > Pollenia > Pollenia labialis. The sequence continues at coordinate 136,010,999 of OX439143.1, read as the reverse complement.
TCAATATGAGGCAAAAAGTAACATCGATCCAATAACGAAAGTCATCATAAAATTTTGTCATATTTTATGTGCCATTCGATGCCACATTTTGTGTATTATTCACATTATTTTCACGCTTAAAAAATTCCCAAATTCTATTTGTTTTAATAAACTGCCTGGCCCACAATGTCGACAAGAACATTTCTTTCGAATATTTTTTATATTGAAAACAAAAACAAATTTTAATTTTTTCTTATCGTTTTCAATATTAAAATACGAAAAATGTTCTTGTCTACATTGTGGGCCTGGCAGTAAACATTTAGTGAAATACATAAAATGTTCAAAGTAGAATTATTACGAAAACCATGCCGCATGCCGCTGGTGTCTTATATTTGAGAGTTCTTCTGTAAACAAAGGGCGGAATACAACAAAGGTGAATGAAAAATGTGTTAAGAGTGAGTGCCCCGGTAGACTAGCTGGTAGCGAGCTAGTCTATTAGCGCCGGGGTTGCGGGTTCGATTCCCGCCAGAGACTCTGGTTTCTTTCCTGCAGACAAGCATAAAGCTTCGCGGGATAAGCTTAGGAAATTTAAAAAAAAAAAACAATTTAAAAAAAAAATACAAATACAGTGCAATCTCCCTTAACGGACACTTCCCATAAGCGGACACCCCCATTAAACGGACATTGTTGCTAGGTCCCGGCAGCGCTCCATAAGAAAAGCATTGCAGTCGCTTTCCCTTGAACGGACGCTTCTCATGAGCGGACGCGGACATCCGCTAGATAAAAAAAATTCTCTTGGACGGACACTTAGCTTATTTTTTCCGAATTTTTCATAGCATAATTTACAAATAAGCCTGCCAAGACTCTTTTAATTTGTTCGCTTTAACAACAGGGCACGGTTTATCATATTTAATACATCACATAACATAGTTAAATGTGGGTATGTTAAATAGGTATAGTACTCATAAAACATTTTAAACTTTTATTACATATAGAACTACATTTAATGATTTTTTGTTATTAAACCCAATTGAATTGTTTATTTTTTATATTTTTTATAAATTGACTTTTTTTCGACCTTTATAAAATTTATTATTATTATTATTTTATTAAGCTTTTATATTTTTTTTAATAAAAGTATGTATCTTTAAATAAAAACAAACAATATAAGGCAAAGTTTTGTTGATTTAAATTTGTAGTTTTCTCTTAGCCGGACAGCCCCCTTGTGCGGACACATTTCAACGGTCCCTTCGGTGTCCGCTCATGGGAGATTCCACTGTATTCTCTTACTTTGACTTAAGTCAACCCCAATGACTAAATTTAAGGACAGTTTGTCATTAAATTGACCCAATTGAGTCCTTTCCCCAAAGTTACTAAAGTTATTCGCTGGCGACATTTTTTTATTAAACTGTTTTCGACTTGACATTTTTGTAATGTCGATGTGTCATCCCATTGATGACATTAAGTAAGTAAGTGTCATGGGGTCAAAAACGAAGGCGCTTGTCATAGTACTGATGTCAAAATACATCAACGTTGTGATGCCTTTTCTATCAGTGTACTAGTTTGAAGGGTATGAAAACGGTCCAACCTTAGCTCGAATGCAACAAAGCTGCAATTTGTCACCTAACTTACTTTGTTGTTGTTGTATGTTATAGAAATCTCTTAACCCTTGCTAGTCTTTCTCAGTACTACCGTCACCACCTTTAGTTTTTTTTGTTTTTGTAACCACCAAAGACATTCTTCAATGATGGAATTCAGAAAAAAGCTATAAAAATCCATTTCAATTACTTTTCAAAAACGTTAAATTGAAATTAACACCTTCATATGGCTAAAAACGTCTCAGTGGTCATGTTACACCACCCGTACCATGTTGTTTCTCCCAAATACATGCCAGAGAATAAACGTTTCAATGCAAACTCAGCTACAACATCTGCGACAGCTTAAATCCTCAAAAGAACAACGGCTGATAAAAAAATGCTGTTGTGCTGCAAAAGTTGTTTGAAAAGAGACCTGTTGCCACTACATCAGCGAGTTTATTAGACAAATTGGTTTTATTTTTCTGTATCTTTGAATGAACAGTTCCTTTGTCGTGTTGACAGGGCTGGCAAAGTGGGACAGAAAAGTCTGTATGCCCCCCAGTTTTCTAAATTATGGGTATGGCAAACAGCCTTTAAGTAAAATTTTTATACTAAGTAAAAAACAAATAATGGGATATGTAAACTTTTTTGTGCCACTCTACGTCACTATTAATCTGGATATGCTAGAAAAATGTATGGAGTCTTACACGACAAGTCCCATATGTCGTCATTTTGTGAAAAACTAATTACAGGTATCGAAAAAAGAAGAAAGTTGCTCCGATTATGAATCGATGGCACGATTATAAAAAGAATGACATAAAACAGTTCAAAAAAAGTACAAGGAAATCTATGTGCCAACCCTGGGTGTTGGTGTGTGCTGAAGCGAATTCGTAACAGCAAAATTAAAGTTTTTTTTCTATTTTGCGAAGTGTTGTTGCTTAAAAAACATTGGCCAGGCCAAATAACCTGTGACAATAACGTTCAATCAGACATTTACTCAAAAATGGTAAAAAAAAAAAGAAACAACATAAACTGCAAAACATGTTCCCCACCAGGCTGGCTATTAAATTATTTTTATTTTCTTAAAACCCAAACGACATTTCTATGCTGCAGATATTCATACGTATTAAATCAAACCGAAGTAAATAATGTACAAATTGCCTTATTTTCTACCACGGTAAATAGACTTCCTAAGCAAACCACACCAGCCAGCGCCACCTCGATGTGGGGTTAGTGTGGAATTCGTTCTCATTGAGTACTCTACACTGGGAAGTATAAGTGCATTTAAAAATATAAAAAATGTGAGTTGAAATAAACACAAATAAGAATGCTACATATTTGACTTTGCTGAATCTGGTATACACTAAAAGAAAAACGGAGTCCATTGTGAATCCCTTCAATGTTGTGGAAAAGGGAATAGAGAAGGGAAGTACAGTGTACAGTACATGATCAATCGTCTCTAGCTTCTTAGAATCGTCGCATAATCTGCAGCAGTCCGGTATGGTATTGTCCCACTTACTCGTAAAATCCCTTACAGAACAATGACCACACCTATCCAATACCATTTGAACCCCGTACCCATGTTCTGTAACTATGGTGAGAACTTCTCGCATCGAAAAGATGTGAAACAAAATATTCCATTGTTTCTCGAAAAGTGAGAAAAAAGTGTGTCTGTAACTCATGTCGAAAACTATCAACAGAGATTAAGTCGTTACGTTATAAATATTAAAAGAATGCACTCGAAGCCGATATGACATTGCAGACGTTGAGAACGCCAATAACACCTATCGTTGACGGCCGCCAAAATTTACTAAAATTGAAAATTTTTTAACGCCGGCGGCGAAAACGAGCTTTGAAAACATTCGTATACTTTATAAATATTTTAAAAGCAAAACAATTAATATCTAATTAATATTTTTCTCGCCTCGTTTTTATTCGTGAGTTTATGTGACAGTTCAAAGCGGGAACTTTTTTCACAAACATGTAACATACACCCCTTTTCTGTAAATTGGCGAGTAATTTCCTTACGTGACAGCTAGTACTCGCCAAAAAAAAGTCACAGACACAGTTTAGTGAGAAAACAGCTGTTTGTTTCAATTTATAGCGTTTTTGTTTCATTTCACATATTTCAATTGAAAAGTTACAGAATATGGACACTGGTTAACTCTGCGTCAAATTCGGTCGATAATGCCCTGGCCATCCTGCGATCCGTACTATACCTCCAGGACAGGTTAATGGCATCGCGGAACCTATTCCGTAGTACCTCATAGTAGTTTCAAGATTCCTCTAAGTCAAGCTTCTCGAACCCTCTCTCTCGAGTTCGTCCGCCACCTCATTACCATCCACCTTGCTGCAGTTTCCGGGTAGCCAACACAGCCTAACGATGAATACTTACATGAGCTCTCTCAGGGCACTCCTTTACCTTGCGGCCAGGCACGGATACTAACTTGTTCATTGCAGTAATACAATTTTTTTAATCTAAGAAGGTGCTAGAGCGCTTATCAACATTAGACGATTATATCAAGAACTTGAGAATAAAAAGAAAAGGGATACGATTTCAACTGGGTTCGATTATGTGAGAAGTATCCTAACTAATGCAAATTACCCGGGTTTTAAATGGTCATTAGTTGTAATAAATATTATAAATCTTATGCATTTTAATACTATTTATTATTTTCGGAAATTCAGGGGAATAGGAAAATTTCGGTAAATAAGTATGCCTAAGATAGCTCCTTAACAATTCGTTGTTGCCTTTCTTTTAAGTTTTTTTTTTTTTTGTCCCCCAGTTTTCTTAAGTTTTGCCACAATCTGGTCAAGACAACAACAAATAGTTGCACTAGTTTAACGCTTATTGGTTCGTTTTTTTAGTCGGCTGGTGTGTCGGTTGGTCTGCTGTGACAAAAATCACTCATTATTCAATCAAATCAAACACTTGTTGTCCAGTTTTTTTTTGTTGTTGAATTCTTAATACGAACAAATTAGGAAAATAAAAAGTGTATTAACAACTATTTACAGTGTACTAAAAAAAAAATGTATAAAACGTATGTATGTATAATTTGTTGTAAAGTAGCTTTGAATGTTGGTTTAAAGAAACTGTAGATGGATAAGTAATCCAAAAGAATCTTATGAGGTTCCATTTAAAAAATTTAAATAAGAAGTTTAGAGTCCTTAGCTGAATACTTTGTTTACAACTTATCGCTGTTGAAGACCAGAAATTTTATATGTCAAAGAATATTGTACTAATAATTTTAGAAAATAGAATGCGGGAATTATTTATTTATTTTTTATAAAATATTTTTTTTAAAATTTGCTACTTTGAGACAAATATTATTATTTATTTATTTTATTTTTATTAATATTCACCCTTATTGTGTTTGGTGTATTTTAAATACATCTACGACGGTTTGGTAATAGATTAAAGGAAATAAGTTCATGTTTTCTTTAATCTATTACCAAACAGTCGAAGGCGTATTTAAAATACGCCAAACACAATAAGGGTGATTATATAATACAATAAATGACACTTTATATTAGGAGATGGGAGTGCTAGCAACTATAGCCTTCGAATATCAAATCGTTACCTTTACTCGTGAAGGAGCTAAGTCCACATATCTTGAGAACTCTGATGCAGATCAATAGATTTTTATGTGTGTTATTTGCTGTTTTGCCAGAAATGTTCACACGTTCGCAACTCCACAATTTTTAGCAATTTCTTTAGAAATTTAAGAACAAAAAAATAAATGCCACACATATGTGACATAAGCTTTGCAAAAACTTTTCTTTATAGAAACTGTGTGTCGCATATTTGTGACATACGTAAAAGTCACTTAAAGGCGACATGAGTTTTGAGTAAAGATTGTGTCACATGAGCCACTAAATGGTTTAATTTTTAATAAATAAAACAAAAGTCTAAAAAAATGTATGTTGACATTTTATTGACACTAGCCAACAAGCTTCTGGAGTGGAGCAACCAAATATCTTTCCTTGGGTAATTTGTTGAGCTGAATTCGAATCTGTTAGTGGTTTTTCTCTATCACTAGTTTTTTTGAACGTCGTTTGTATTTTGTTGGTTCAGTTTCACGTATTAGAGTCCAGCAATAGTCTCCCAGCATGCTTTTGTCTCAAAATCCTTGATTAATTCTTTTAATTTTCAATAAAACTTGGTAAGCACGCTCCACTTGTTCGCGCTCACTGCACCTAGTTTTTTTTTTTTTTTTTTTTTTTTTTTTTTAAATCTAAATGCGGGTGTCCACGGTTTGTCCAAGTTCCTGACTGCAAAACCAAAGTAATGTAAATATGCACATTTTTATGATTCTGAGTTCCTCTTTAGGTACGGTTTCTCTTTTACTGGCACTCTACTGTAGAAAATCGCCAAAAAATATTTATTTAGAAATTCTTTAGGAATTAAAAAAATTTAAATAAATTTAAATATTATAAAAAAAAAATATATAAAATTTGTTTTATACTGGATACTGGTTCCAAAATTTAATAAATTTTCTGTTGCCGTTCTCCAGATTAACATAAATCTATATTAATTTGTTTGGTAGGCAGTGTTGCCAATTTAGCCATTTATTGGCTAGATTTATCCACTTTTCACCCTGTTTAGACATTAAAAAATTAGTTTTGCCATTAGCCATTTTTTTTGCCATTTATCAACACACAATTTTTTTGCCGTTTTTCTTTTATAAAAAATAATTTTTGTTTAATTATAGAAGTAAATCGCGTTAAACGATGTTGATGAAACATCTTTCAAAATAAAGGAACAGTATTCCAATATTAAATTTATAAAATGGATCAACACAAGCAACGGTATTTCTCTTTTTTTTTAGAAATTTTAGAATTGACTATAAAGTTGTTCTCACTTCCATGGTCTAATGCTGAAGTAGAGACCTTTAGGTATACCGATTGACTAAGAATCACTTTCTGGGTGGAATTAGCGATGTTTGTCCGGCTGTCTGAAAGGTTGACCATGTTAACCTTGTGCGAAAAGTACAGGTCGCAATTTTGAGGATTGTTTGATAAAATTTGGTACAGAGGTTCTAATGTGGTCAGGGTTGACCGACTATACTTTCTTACTTGTTTTTTATTGTAGATCTCAAATTATTTAAAACTAATAGGCACGAGTGATTTCTATGAGATGAACAATAACGACATCGAATTTATGGATAATTTTATTTTCTATCAAAATATTAATTTACATTTATTCGTTTTTAACAAACTTAACTTGCAATTTCATCGCAAACAACTTTAAATGAATTATGTCTGCTTATTATTGAATTTTAGTGTGGTCTTATTTAAAAAAGCTTTAAGCCATTTTTTAGCCCATTTTAAGCCAATTTTTAGCCATTTTTTGCCGTAAATTTAGCCATTTTTGGTCACCAAGTTAACAACACTGTTGGTACACAGAAAAATTAATTTTTCCAATTCAAACCAAAAATTTGTAGAATTAAAACAATTTTTGTCTGAAATCGGTCCTATAAACAAATTCGCATTTTCAAACAATTTATTTTCATTTTGTTTATTGAAAAAAAACACTGATTTTTTTAAACAAATGATTTACAGAATCAAACAAAAAGTTTACTGAAATTCATATAAATTTCAAACAAATAATTTTGCTGAATCAAACAAAAAGTTTTTGCACAAGCAATGACGCCGCGCACTCAAGCTATCACTGAAGGAGAAGATGAAGGCAGAAGCAGAGCGGCGACTGGCTTTGAGACACAGTTTTTGTTGGAATAATTTTTGAACGAAGTCTTTGTTTATACACACAACGTTTTTCTTCGTGACTCACTGTTGCTGTATCCTCTATCCTTGCCTAAATAATAAGAAATGTAACCAAAACGGCTGCAGACCGACTCGATATGTTTTTCGTCATCGTTCTATTTTTGTATTTGATGTATTCAACTAAACAGATTTAAAAAATTTAATACGGGGTTCTGTTTTTCATTATTTTTTACCAACTTTGAAACCAACCAAAAATTTATTTTGTTTCTTATAATGTTGTTGTTGTTGTTGTTGTCACTTGATTAAACGTTTAATTCACTTGATTAAATTTTTAATTAAAACTGATTTTATTTCTGATTAATGCTTTTTTTAGCACGCAATCCAACCCTGATACACATCTCAACCTGGCGCCAAAAAGAACAATGGAAAAATCTATTCTAGTGAAATAACAGAAAATTTATCCAATTCCTTCAGCAGTTAAATCACGATATTTGCATTTCAGTTTATATAAAATTTGGGAAAAAAAACTTTGCTGTCATGTTCCCCATACCAACAAATTTTATTTTATCTTAAACATCAAACTCATTTAATTATTTTTTTTTTGTCAAGTGAACCGAACCGCTCAGCCTGTAAAATACTAAAGTAGACAAAGATTTAATTTACTTTTCACATTTTTGCATTGCAATTTTTTTTTCGTTTTAAGTATGAGGTTTTTTTTTAATTTTCAACAGCAACATGCCATTAATTGCCTTTTAAGTCTGACTACTTGTAGTACGAGTTAAAACAGTTAATCAGCTGTTTTATACACATACATACTAGGGTGATCGATTATTCGATTTTTTTCAATAACCGGTTTTCGAATATTCCGAATAGTTGCTATTTTAAAAAAACCGGTTTTCGGTTAAGCATTTTTAAAATAACCGGTTAACCGGTTTTTATTCGAATACATAAAAATACAAAAATCAAATTAGTTTTTGTAATAAAAAGTTAATTAGAATAAAAACAAAACAATTCACGAAGGTAAGGAACCAACAAAATACATAAATATGACTTAAGGTATGTTCAGACCACAAATATTTGACGATAAAATCAAACAAAAGCGTGACCAGTAAGTTGATAAAACTAAAGCATTATTTTAAATAATTTCTTGTTATTTGCTAAACTTTATGTCTAAGATGATAATTGCATTTATGTATAATGTAGTTACGAAACCCTTAAATAATGTTTGCTCTAGCCAAACGTTTTGCAAAAGCAAACAATTCTTTACGTTAGGAGTCAAACATTTAATAATTGTGAACATAGCTTTAGAATTTTTTAAAAACATTGGTTTTAAAAATATAGGAATGCAATAAATTTATTATTTGACATATTTTCCTAAATTTATTGTAAATGAGTTTTAATTTGTTGCTGGTTAAGCATGTCTATATGAAGCAATAAACTTCAGCCATATTTTTGAAAAGTGGCAAACAAAACCTCTTATCCAGGATTATATATTTCAATTATTTTTGTTTCAGCATTATAGAAACAATAGTAATATGAACATGCTTTTTGTATGAAATATCTGTCGATTCGTCGATCACACAACTTAAACCCTTCCAGGACATTTTTGATTCCTTCAATTTTATTTTAAGTTCTGGGTGTTTTAATAAATAAAACTGATAAATTTTCCCATAACGTTGATTCCGCCGGTATGTTCTTGCTTTAAGCATGAAGATGTGCTGGAACTACTTAAGAGTTGTTCATTCATTATTGGCAGCATATTTTAGTAAAGTATTATTTGCAGTCTCTTAAAAACTACTTGACCCTGTTAAGTTTTACTTGGCGTATATTTATGTCAAGCTTGTAGACTAATTAAAAGTGATTAATAAGTCGTGATGTAAAGAACTTTTGCCACTTATCATTTTAGGGCCGATTAAGCACAATTTTTTTTTAAGTCAGTTCGAAATATCACCAGAGATGACATCTTTGTAAAGCTATATGTAGTATTTATAATACTGTCCGATTGCTTATTACTTTTTATGCTGAACTTTTTTTGTAGGACTTTATATTGTTTTTGGTTTTTGCTACAAGAATACACGCTTATATAAGCGATTTGTATTTACATTGCTCATAATGTTTTTTTGAGTTTTGCTTCATTTTGTTTTGACATTTTTTATAAAAAGTTTAAGTTTGCAAATATTCAATTAGAAAAATACTAAAATTACGGGTGCATTTAAAACAAAAGTAAGGAATAAGTATATAAATTACACATTACTAAAATAACCGGGTAATTTTACTAAAATAACCGGTTTATTCGATATTCGAAAAATGGACATTTTAAAATATTCGAATTGGGCAAAACTAAAATAACCGGTTAAAACCGGTCGAATACTATTCGATCGATCACCCTAATACATACACATAGTTTTTATCCCGTTTTTTAACTTTTATTTACGTTCATATTTGATTTTTTAAGACAATTTTTTAACCGTTAATTTACCATTTTGACAGACTTTACACGTTTCGAAAAAAAATGTAAAAAATTATTTGGTGTTTATATGAAACAATAATTTTATCGTGTCTTTTACTTTAATATTATAATTTTTTTTTAAGTTTGGCTTATTTTGTTTATAATTTATAAACAAATAAAAAAACCCGTTTTAACAATTCATTTTTTTTTTATCACATTTGACAAATTTTGTTTTTGTAAAATTAAAAATTTTGGCTCATTTTAACAGTTTGTAAAGTGAGAAAAACACAAAAAAAGAACTAAGATGAATGTCTAAATGTTTCTTTTATATTTATTTATGTTAAGTTTTTTTATTGTTGCTGTTATTGTTTTAAATGCCTGTCAAAATGTTATCGCTTTAAGCGACAACATAATCAAAAATACTCATATACTTTGTTGTTGTTGTTGTTTTTTTATATATAGTATTTTTAATTTAATAATATTTTTTGCACCAGTGTGCATATGGCGATCATTAGGGTAGGCCGTTACTAGTTGCTTAAAACACTAGAAATAAAACTAGAAACAGATCTCGAATTTATAACAAAGCATCTTGTAGTGAATTTGTAGTGAATTAAAATGCTTTTACAGTAACTTATCTACAGATTTACAAAAAATTCAAGTGTATTCGTAGGGACGTGCAATTCCTACTTTTACCACTGATCCCACTTTTCGAAAGTTGTTGTGTATTATTATCTAAGCCATTTGTACAAAATTAGAATACTTTCACTGTTACAGCACTCCAAATATAATAAATAAAAAAATAAAACAAAATTAAAGAAAAATTTGCTTTAAAATACAAAATTTTAAAAATGTAAACAAATATCTTTGTTTACTGAAAATTCGTATGTTTAACAAAATATTTAACAAATTTTTAAATTTGACTTAAGTTGTTTTGTCAAAATGCCACAGATATTATTAATTGCTCCCCCTGCACGTACCCCCCTTAATTTTTATTTTAAAAGGTGCAGTTTACCATAAGAGTGGGTCCTAAAAAGCTTGAAGACATTTGTCTTCAGATATTCGGTAAATAATATTTTCGTTCTATGGGGGTACTAATTTTCCTCCATCTACCCCGCCCCTTTTTATTTTAAAATGTATAGTTTACCATAATAGTGGCTTGAACCACGTTTGAAGACTCTAGCTATAATGGTTCTTCCGTTACGTGATATTTAATATATGCGTCCTATGAGGGGTATTGCTCCCCCTGCGCATACCACATTAATTTTTATTTTCGAAGGTGAAGTTGTTGTTTGAATATTCTTACTGTATAAGTTCTTAAGATACGCGACATTTAACACTTTCGTCCTATGGGGGTACCACTTCCCCTGCTGATATGTTATTTCAGTTTCGGGGCTTAGAAGATCCTGCTGCAAAAAGTTTAAGTAAATGGATGCAGCGAAGATATGCAATATTTAATATTGGCATCCAATGTTGGGTACCACTTCTCCTGCCCCTATCGAAAATATAAGTAGCCAATTTTATTTTCTGGGCTCACGTGATGTAACTGTTAAAAATTTCTGGAAAATTGGTTCGGTATTTTAGGAGTATATTAGCCCAAAAACAAACAGACAAAGCGACAGACAGATAAAAACATTTCATTTATATGTATGTACATATGAATATACATTAGGGCGGGTCGCCCGCCTTTGCCAAAAAAAAATAGCTTTTTCAAAAAAGAAATCTAATTTTCTGAACAAAATAATTTAGTAAGGTAGTCTTTTGCACTTTACATTTTTCTACACTCGAAATTTTTTTCCATTAAAAAAAAATTTCAAGTTGAGGGGCGCGAATTAGGGTTTGATTTTAGACCCAGAGTTTCTTCAGAGAATTTTCCTTAGAATTTTGTGTAGATTACGTTTTTGCTATACGATTTTTCATTTTTGTTCATCCCTACAAATCAACTTGCCCTAATATACATAGATGTAATAAGTGTACTAATATTTTTTCCTTATTCTGTCAAAATATATATAACAGTTAGCAGTAGTAAATTTTATACAATTTTGAAAAATTTATATAGCGTGAAATTCTTATGAAAGTGCTCGGTGAGGAATATGGTCACTATGTCCAAATCCTTTCATCTCTGGGAATCAGACATAATATAAAAAAAAATATAGATATAGATTATGGTAGTTTTGTTCATAGCCTTCATTTTGAATTAGGTTTGATTCCCTCACGGAACTCATTCAAAAGAATTTTAGTCTTCAGTCTAAGTCATATTTTTTTTTAAATCGTAAAATTTTAATATTAAAAGACTAATAAATATTAAAATTATTCTTTAAATATATTTTTTATCGCATGCGATGTTTTCAAAAAAATTAATTTAACTTTTCGTTTTTATCTTCACCTCAATTAGGAGAATTTGCGTCCGGCATTGGCAGGAAGTAAACTTAAGAATTAGATTTGATTAATTACAGCGTACTAGTTGGAAAATATTGTAATATCACTTAAAAAAGACACCCTAATGCACATGATCATGATTGTTTTCCACTCTTTGGAATTTTACGTGTGAGATGTTTAACGGGGTTTCCATGTTGACCCACTACTTCAAAAAAAAAAAAAAAAAAAAAAAAAAAAACAAGAACAGTAGGTTAGAGGGTTAATCCAAATAAAAAATAAAAAATAGTCAAATATAAAAAAAAATTAAATTATTTACATATATTTTTTAAGTTAAAAACGAAGAAAATATTCCCTTCATTGTACCACTTATTGAATTAATAATTGTTCTCCTAAATAATTTAGTTTAATAAATTTGCATTTTTCATGGCGTAGTATTCTTGTAAAGACAATGCGTCTATTAACGCTTTCATGCTTAAGCAATTAATACACTGTTGGCCATTTAAGTACATACATAGCTACCTCAACAATATACATTATCCCTTACTTATGAGCCACAGCTGTCTTACCACTACTGTAAAGCAGCTTCAGAGGTATAGCTATAGATTTATCGTAGTGCTGCCACATGTTATTTGTTTAACAACCTATAATACATGGGATATTGATTTGTAGTTGTGGAGTTTAAACTATAAATAAATTCAAGTTTAGTTCAACTAAACCAGCGCTTAAACCATTCGTGATTTATTAGCCATTAGTATCATAAAGGGCTTTGATCTGTCACGATCTGTAATTCTGTCAATGTTAAATTAGTACAATTGCACAAATTTTCCCTGGCAATCTGATTTTTAACTCAAAACAACAACATAGAATTTTCAAAATTGTAAAATCAAAGCAAGATAGAAACTAGATTCAATGGCTAATATTTTCAAAACCGCGTATCAAAGCAAGATTTTGGCTATTAAAATGTATATGAAGTATTTTAAGGCCTTGTAGGCCATCCATTTGTATTTATAGCACCAAATTTGAAAATCACACCAGTATAACTCTGCTGGGCAGAGTGCAAAGAACAGCCTGTGTTGTAATAATAGGCGCTCTACGCACTAGTCCTTCACAAGCACGGAATACTATACTGCATCTTATTCCAATAGAATTACACCTAATGGCCATATCCGTCGACAGCGCATCGAGGCTCTCTGAATTGGGATGCTGGAAGGCGAGGACGTATGGTCATGCAGGGATCTTACAAAAGCCACCCGTACAGATTTTCAGAAAAAATTCAAGGTCATATTTCCGTCAAGGCGGAACGGAGTAGGGAAATCCTAGCTGATGAATACCGCACGAGGATTAACACAGATGAGTCAAAGATGACCCGTGGTTTTGGCTGTGGGATTTTCTCGTAGGAATTGCAAGTGAATCTTTGTTTCAAAAAGGGAGGCATGAAGAACGCTGTACATTAGGAACATCAGCGCCAAAATTGTATATTGGTATACGTCCTAACTGGTCACTACACGATCGGTAAGCATGCTATGGACTCAGTCTCCCTTTTAATGAATTCTACCGCAGCTGCAGGGGGATTCTTGACGAGTTGTGTTGTGTTAAAACGGAGTCACTGTCGACTCTACTTGTTCTGAGCGTGCCACCCCGTTAACCAATCAACCATAACTCCGCTTTAAAATTTATTCCAAATTGAACTTTTGTTAAAAAAACTTTTTTTTTTTTTTTTTTGCAAAATACTCCAGACTGCATCGAGATTTTGCAATCAAAAAATATTTTTTTCATTTTAGGTTTAAAAATATTGACCTGCCCAGGCAAAAAGGTCCTTGCTATTTTTTTTAGTACTCGGCACAGTTTTAACACGCCAACCATTAGCTAGATCCTGGCGACAAACGCAAAATGCACAAAAAGCAAACAAACAAGAATGGCCTGTAGCCGTATTCTGTAATTCTGTATTTCGCTTAGCTAATGCTAAATCTCGATCGCTAAAATGCCTTAAAAAATGTAAAAATTTTAGCGATCACGTTAAAAGCTAAAATTGCGGCGAATTAAATTTGTATGGCATTGCCAAATTTAGCAAAGCACGTTACAGAATTGCATTCGTAGCCAAAAATCGCTAAATCACCTTTAAAGATTTGTGGCGATTGAGATTTAGCTTAAGCGAATTACAGAATACGTCTGCTGATTGTCCTTAAAAAATATTGACAACGAGTGCGAGAATCAGCACTCAGAGCAGCTTTACGAGTGTGAAAAATTATTGTTTGTACGAAAATTGTTTGTGTTGTTTATTTGCAGAAAGAAACCTTTGCGTGTTTACAAAGCCATTTGTCTGGCTTATTTTGTCCATACGTTGCTATTGCTCTGATAGTTAATTAATAAAGGGTGTTTTTTATAGAGTGACACAAGTTTAAATCATAGGAAATCATAAGGAAATTTATTTTAAATATCAATGAAACGGGCTTTATTGGAAAGAAAATTGTATGAAATTAATGTTTATATATGATTTCTTCCATGTGGCCGCCACGGCTGGCGCATATCTGAAACACCAATTTTTCAACCACTTTTCGCAGCATTTGCGGCCGTATTTCGCCGATAACTCTTGAAATGTTGATTTCCAGGTGTGCAATTGTTTGTGGCTTATTGACGTAGACAAGTGACTTAACGCAACCCCTAAAAAAATAATCCAATGGGGTTAAATCACACGATCTTGGTGGCCAATTAATTGGGCAATTATGTGAAATTATTTTTTTTATCAAAAGTTTCCTTGAGTTAATCAATTGTAGCACCCGCTGTGTGGCATGTGGCTTCCTCCGTCCTGTTGGAACCACATGTTAGCTAGAATAATGCCACGTAATTGAGGAACGAAAAAATTTGGAATCATGTTCTTATACCCTTCACCATTGTCAGTAACATTCTGACCATCATCGTTTTTGAAGATATACGGGCCAATGACTCCTACAGCCCAAAAAGCTCACCAAACAGTAATTTTCTGTGGATGGAATGGTGTTTCGACAAAAGCTTGTGAGAATCCACATCCAAGTGCCACAATTCTGCTTATTTATGAAAATAAAATTTCAAATGGCAATTCAAAATCAATATCAATATGTGCTTCGCCGAATTGGCGGTGCATACGACGGTCGTTTGGCTTTAATTCCTGCACAAGTTGAATCTTGAAAGCTTTAAAGCCATGATCCTTTCGTAATATCTTCCATAAAATCGAACGATACATTCCCCGTTGCTGAGATCGGCGACGAATTGATTTATTATGATAATTTTCAATGTTTTCCTGTACAGCGGCTACAGCTTCTACAGTGCGCACTGTTCGGCATCCCACGGGATGCACAGTATCAGTAACAGTAAATGTGGTCCGAAAACGATCTATTTTTCTTCGAATTATCCGCTCTGAAGGACGATTTTGCACGCCATAAAATGGAAGAAGTGCACGATGAGTTTGATGAATAGAATAATTATTTTGATTTAAAATTTCAACAATTTGTACGCGTTGCTCTGGTGTTAGTCGATTCATCATGAAATTTCAAGGCAAACTAAACAAAAAGCAACTATCAGCTGTTAAATGGGTGCTCAAATAAAGCAGTGATGCCAACTCAAAGTTGTGAGACTCTAAATAAAACATGCTTTATAATTGCATTTGTAACTCTTAATAAATAAAATAAAAAAGATAGATATTATTTGGATCGAATATTTGAAAATAGTTGAGAAAAGTTTGCTGGGTTGGTTGTGTGGTTTCATTCACATCACGTGTAACAACATAAAATATCAACAAAAAATACTCCCATCAATATTCAATGCCCACATGTTGCAGCAACTCTCAATACAATACAGTTGGTAAGACCATCCATTAATGGTGTAGGGTATAAACATTTGAATTTCAACTGCAGCGTGGCTCTTTTGACAACATTAACCGTGTACTTAAGTTTTTTTTTACTAATTTTTTTTTGTTTTCATATCAAATTCACACAAATGCCCACACCCATGGGTCAGTTTCGATAGATGGAGTGTTTTGTTAATGTTTTGTTTAATGTAATCATTGCTTTTGTTTTTTTATTGTTTTAATATTTTTTGTGCTGTTTTATGGATTTTGGCAAAATATAAAAACGCAAGTGATCACTATTATTGTAGTTATTTGTATTATTTGCAGGCGTATGTTTGTGAGAATATGTTTATTATTCCATACATTGTAATTCTTTTTTTCTATTTTTTTCGTGGGTTTTGGGCACTTTGTAAAAATGCGAGTGCAGCTGATTTTGGTGCATGAATGAACGAATGAATGAAAACTTTTTATTGTCTGTAGTATTGATTCATGTTCATTTTTTATAGAACAGTTTAGAAACATACAGAGATTTACCGGCGAATAAGAAAAAAATACACGAAACATGTTGCATCTACGCAGACTTATACGTAGATACTCTGCAGCAGAAAATTAATATTTCCCATGTGAGCGATCCCACGCTAAACAAGTGGGGCTTTTATTCTTTGTTTTTATACCCTTCACCGAAGGTAGAAAGGGTATATATAACTTTGTCATTCCGTTTGTAATTTCTACAATATGGATCCTACACCCTATAAAGTATATATATTCTGGGTCCTTATGAAAAGCGAAGTTCAAATCCGGTTGTCCGTCTGTCCGTCCGTCCGTCTGTCCGTCTGTCCGTCTGTCCGTCCGTCCGTCTGTCCGTCTGTCCGTCTGTCCGTCTGTCCGTCTGTCTGTTGAAATGGGTTTTCCGAAGCCCCCAGATATGATGGGGACTTGGTTGGGGTATCTTTATGTCAGGTATTCTTATTATAATTTTGCTATTGAAATTCAGCCAGATCGGTCCACAAATGGCTGAGATATGACCAAAAAAGCACGACTACCTCTAATTTTTCCCAAAAATCCCTTGTGGTTGTTGTAATTTAATTACTTTTTGCTGTATATCTTGGGAACGGCAAAAGCCAAAGCTTCCAAATTAGGTACACACATTTAGGTTGCTAATACACACCATCCTAGAAAATGTGGGCGGGATTGGGTAAGTGGGCGTGGTACCTCCCGTACAAAAAAAATTAAAAATTGTATAAAAACCTAAAATTTAGGGCTGCCATATGTCCTATGGATATGACTTATATATAAAAATGTCGGAAATTTTAAGTAGAACATATTTTATAAAAAACTCGGGAAAATCGGTTCAGATACAAAAAAGTTATGACCAAAATAAAATTTTTTTTTTTTTAAATACCCACTTTCGGGAACCATAGATCTCCCCGAGTCCAAGTTTTATAACTAAAGTAAATGGTAAATTTCTTCTTCAACACGTCGGTATATAAATCTGCCAAATCGGTTATAAAATGGCTGAGTTATGAGCAAAAAACCACGACTACCTCTAATTTTTCCCAAAAATCCCTTGTGGTTGTTGTATTTGTATTACTTTTTGCTGTATATCTGGGGAACGGCAAAAGCCCAAGCTTCCAAATTAGGTACACACATTTAGGTTCTCAATACACACTATCCTAGAAAATGTGGGCGGGATTGGGGAAGTGGGCGTGGTACCTCCCATACAAAAAAAAATTAAAAATTGTATAAAAACCTAAAATTTAGGGCTGCCATATGTCCTATGGATATGACTTATATATCAAAATATCGGAAATTTTAAGTAGAACATATTTTATAAAAAACTCGGGAAAATCGGTTCAGATACAAAAAAGTTATGACCAAAATAAATTTTTTTTTTTTTAAATACCCACTTTCGGGAACCATAGATCTCCCCGAGTCCAAGTTTTATAACTAAAGTAAATGGCAAATTTCTTCTTCAACACGTCGGTATATAAATCTGCCAAATCGGTTATAAAATGGCTGAGTTACAACCGAAATACTGAATCCCCAAAAATTACTCTTTTTTTATAATTAACTTTGTTAAAATATATGTATACATACAAGTATATATAAATGTTTATTTATGAATATAACTTAAGTAAAAGGTAAAATTCTTCCTTAACACGTCGGTATATAAAACTATCAAATCGGTTAGACAATGGGTAATTTATGAGCAAAATACTCAAAAAATGGGTTAAAAAACATCAAAATTTGTATAAAAACCTAAATTTTAGGGCTGCTATACGTCCTAGGAATATGACTTATATATCAAAATATCGGAAATTTGTATGAGTTATAACCGAAATACTGGGGTCTAATCACCGCATACGATATCGAGCAAAATTCATCGAAATTATTTATTTGGTATCTTGAAACTCGATATCGAATGAAATGTATTGAATTTGAAATAATACCATTCGACATCGAGTAACTCGACATTACATTTATCGAGTTTTCATTCGATACGCCAGTGTCTATCGTATGCAGGGGTGATTAGACCCCTAACTTCCCGAAAATTACTCTTTTTATACCCTTCACCGAAGGTAAAAAAGGTATATATGTATAACTGTAATTTCTACAATATTGATCCTACACCCTATAAAGTATATATATTCTGGGCCCTTACGAAAAGCGAAGTTCAAAACCGGTTGTCTCTAATTTAAAAAAAAATATTTACCAGTTTTATTTAGTTTCTGTCTAATTGCTATGTATTCTGCTCGCACAATGGTGAAGGGTATATAAGATTCGGCACAGCCGAATATAGCACTCTTACTTGTTTTTTTCTTTTTTTATCAAAATATTGGATTGTTTACACGTTTTAATATTTTTTATATAAAATATTCATTAAAAAAATAAGAATAAGTTTTAATATTTATCTACAAAACTGTTTTTAAAGTTAGTGCGAAACAATAAAAAGATCCATCATTTAGGAAATGATTTGGAACTGTCAGTGAGAACTTTTAAACTCTTTGCAAGTGCAGCTCCTTAATACCTGTGACATTTTGACAAAATATTTAAAGTCCAGTTAAGATCGCAAAACAGTTAAAAAAAACTCGGAACAAAAATCATTTTTATTAAATAGAAAAATAAATCAATATTAAAGAAAAATTTCCTTTAGAATACAAAATTTTAAAAGCGTTAAGAAAAATGATTAGTATTGTGGTTATTTTGTTGAAATGTTTGTTCTATGCTTTCTAATCCAAATATTGATATTTTAATCAGGCTAAATCAAGTTCTTTAAATTTTATTTTCATGCAAAAAGTATCTTTTTATACAGATTGAGATAAAACACAGATTTTTGTTTAACGTATAGAAAAGCTACGAAGGAGCAGTTTTGCTCAAGGAGCGATATTATGGTTACATCTACCATACTATTGTGACCGGAAACCATGTCATAACATCGTAAAAGTAACCATAATATGTATATTTATAAATGTTTCGGTAACAGTCCTGTTGGACGTTGGCTATAGGGAAGTTTTCCGTGTTTTCTCTGCGTGTAGATTAATGGCGTTTTCTTTTCTAAAAAAAGTGTTGCATAAGTGTAACATGTGACTTGGCAACATTTTTAAATTGTCCCCTAATTTGTAAGAAGTGTTGCATATTTTACGTTTACAAAAGAACACGATTTGATCTAGTGCTGCACTCATGCCCCTTTAATTAAAATGAGTGTTGAACATGTAGCATTTTTTTTTTAATTTTAAAGGGAACATTTTCAGAAAAGAACGCTAAAAATAACATAAAAAAATGTAAAAGGCCGAATAAATGCAGAATTTTGCTCAGAAAAGAAAACGCCATAACTTAACGTAATGGCAACATTTAAAATCTTTGTTAAGTTTATAGACGATCTAAAAACTGTTTAGATATCAGGAAAAAATTTTAAGAATATTATGCCAACATTCTACTAAAAAACCTTAAGAATTGCAAAGCAAAACAGAACCTGGAAGACAAACAGACATACATGGCAGGCATTGCATGGCTGAACACAAGTTTATGTACTGAAAGACCAAATGTTGGATTTATTTCTATTGTTTTTTTCTTCTAATAAATGTTGTTGTTTTTTTTTTGTCTTATTGAATTTTACTACTGTAATCCAATATAATCTAATCGCTAAAATGTCTATTATAAAAATCCATGCTTGTTGGTTGGAACGGGTAATTTAAGATGTGAGTGGAAAAATTAAGACAAGAAATATATTTTTGTAAATTTTTAGAAAACCAAACAAAAACTTTACTAAAGTTCTACATATCCGAAATTAAGAGACAGCTCTCTTTCTTAAATCGATAAAAACCCAGAATTCTTTTTAGATAGTGATTTCAGCAGTTCTTCAGATGCGCAGGTATGGAAGATAATTCAGTTTTCAATTGTAAAGGAAATTTCTATTTACCGAATAGGCTTGAATATTTCTAGCAGCTTCGAGTTGCTATAAATCTGTTTTATTATATTTATATCCGCAGTATATTAGTAAAGAGGGTATCATGCGCTTATGCTGATGTTTGAAACATCTTAAAATATTGTTCTTAGAACTACCTTTAACCCATTTCTCGCCGCAACAAGTTCCAAGTTGCAGTGACTCGGTACCCAGCACAGCCTCACCACATAATCCCCTAAGATTTATTTGTCAGTTATAAAAAGTGAGTGCTGCTAAATATAAAAACCGGTCGGCGGAAAATGGGCTAAGTATACAAAACGACTCAGAATAACTTTCTGAATCCACCTAACGATGCTGGTTAGGACGGCTGGCAGGCTGGCTGTCCAAGCTCCTTTCCGGAATAGAGTCTTTGGACCCATAAATCATTTTAATATAATGGTATTTAGATTAAACTTGGTATAAATTTGTTGCATTGCAATCTAGATCACCATGCCAAACTTTATTGGAATCGGTCCATATTTGACCAAAGCTCCCATACAAACACTTCTCACGAAAATAGATTTTATTGCCATAACTTCCTTATTAATACT
This sequence comes from Pollenia labialis, assembly GCA_949318255.1. Classification (NCBI taxonomy): domain Eukaryota; kingdom Metazoa; phylum Arthropoda; class Insecta; order Diptera; family Polleniidae; genus Pollenia; species Pollenia labialis. The sequence goes on along the minus strand of OX439143.1, from coordinate 135,990,076 downwards.
GGTATTGATGTACATGCTGGCGGCAGTAACTTTGACGATAGCTCTTAACTTTGTCGTGTAAAAATATTCTGTTGGTAGGTCCAGTATTTAAAATAGATCGAATGTAAACCCCCTTCCTAACATCACCTAATGACGAAGATATCTGACGGTTAAATTTTAAGGGCCGATGTTGATTTTGAATAAAACACAAATTATTTAGGAAGTTATTGTCATTTCTTTTTATTATGATAATATTGGTATGGTTTAATTATGTGTGGAATAAAATATCGGCCAAATGGCCGCCGCGACTTCGGCGGCACACCTCCATCCGATGGTCCAAATTTTCGGTGACACTGAGGCATAATTGAGGTTCTACACCGTTAATGTGCCGAATTATGTCATCCTTTAGCTCCTGAATTGTTGCTGACTTATCGACGTACACCTTTACTTTCAAATAACACCAAAGAAAGAAGTCCAACGGTGGCAAATCACATGATCTTGGCGGCCAATTCACATCGCCACAACGTGAGATAACGCGGCCATTGAATTTGTCGCGCAAGGAGCCGTTGTTTCTTTAACTGTGTGACAAGTGGCACCGTCCTGTTGAAACCACATACCGTCCACATCCATATCTTCCAATTCTGGCCACAAAAAGTTCGTTTTCATCTCACGATAGCGAACACCAATCACAGTAAACGCCTGACCGGCCTCATTTTGGAAAAAATACGACCCGATGATGCCGCTAGCCCATAAAGCGCACCCAACAGTTACTCTTTATGGGTGCATTGATTTTTCGACATTCACCTTGCGATTCGCCCAATTGTGGCAATTCTGCTTATCGACGATTTCACTGTGGTGAAAATGTGCCTCTTCACTGAAGACGATTTTCTTCGAAAATTGATCATCCACTGTTGTCATGAGAGCTGCAATTGTTGGGCACGACGACGACTTGAGGTGGACGGCTCTTCAGCCACACTATCGCGCACAGCAGCAATATTTTCTGCAGTACGAGGATGCACTGCTGATTTTTGCACATCTTCTGCAGACCTGGTTCGCTCTAATTTTTGCACGATTTTTCCGATTGTTCGCACATTTGGACAATTAAATTGACCGAAAAAATCTCGCAAGTGCACGATATGCATTTTGATTTGAATGCCCATTTTCATAATAAGCCTGAATAGCTTTAACGCGTTGCTCGATTGTGTGTCCTTCCATGCTTCAAATTGAGTTAGTCTGCAATTGAGAAATGTCAAATGAAATGCAGAAAAAAACTTGACGTTTAGGTGTGGTTCACATTCAACATCGGCCCTTAACCACTCTTTAGATAAAGATATCGAACTTATACTCGGCACAAAGAACTTTTACTGAAAAAAACAGTTTTGTCCTGGGCGATTCATTATTTCCCATGGATCGTAAATAGGGAACACTCTCGAAAGTTTGTCTCTAAATACCGTGGTGTAGGGTACTGCTTGGTCGGGCTTAACCGACTATACATTCTTATTGCCCATGGGTCCCAAATTATCTTTAAATAACACTTAATACTAGAAAATTCTGTCTCGCTGAAAGAAAATGTTTATTTGGACTTAATTGCCCAAATATGCAGCAACAAACAATGAACCTTCTTTTAAACAGGAATGGCTAAAGCAGTAGTACGAGTACATTGTATGCAATCGAAAACCTCTATCAGAAAAAAAACAGCGAAGAATCAGAAAAAAAAACGAAATGACTTCCATAAGAAAATGAAATTTGAGTGGCATCCGTTTACGTTAGATTCTAATAACAGCAACAACATCAACAGACAGTTTTCAATTTCATTTCCAATTGTTGTTTGTTGTTGCTGCTTTTTTTAACAGTGGTAATTGCTGAGTCACGTTTTACCGCTCTAAGCCGGCTGAAAAAATAAAATAAACAAAGTAAATCAGCTTTAAAAAAACGAACCGTGAACAAAAAATTAAGTTGGATTTTTGGTAACTTTTTCTTGCTTCTTGCATTAAAGACGATGCCATTGTACTCTTAGGAACCAATTGTTTCCATTTCATTGCAAGTTTGTTAAATTTAGGAAAAAAATCTTTAAGCTTAGATTAAAATAGGTTTCTCTTTCATGACGTTTAACGTTTCAAATCAGTTTCATTTTCTTTTATATGATAATAATTCTTGAATATTGTCATTTGGTGTACCCTACTCAAGATTAAATAGGCCGCCGCATGAACGGCCAATTTTACCAAGTTCAGTTGTAAATAAGTACCAGTTATAGCTGTTGGAACATATGGGTAACTGGGAGTTAAAGTAATAGTTAGTTTTAACTGAACTTGTTGAAATTGCCCGTAAACGTGTCATATGATTTTAAAGTGCTTTTTATAGTCCCACACCAACAGTAGAGATTGTATTATGCTTTTGTGGTGATGTTTTCAACAACTTTAAATATTTATCCGAGACCAATCTTTTGGTTCATCGATTGTCTCAGAATCACTTTCTAATTCGATCTTAAGATGCCTAGCTGGCTGGAACAGGGTTACCGTTGTGATACTAAAGTATCAATTTGACACTTTTTTTCGCTGGTCTTGACACATTTTATGAGCTTTTTTTAAATTATCCTTTTGTATAATTTTCACCTATTTTGCTTTTTGTCAACACTGCGTTACTGCCAAAAAATTTTTTCTATTTATTGAATAACTTATAATGGGTTCCTTTCAAAAAAAAAAAAAAAAAAAAAAAAATGTGACATTTTATTTAAAAAATGGTGTGCGTTTTTTTTTTTTTTTTTTTTTTAGCGATAAACCAACACTCAGGGGATGCCCCCTATATATGCAGAGCATTGTGTTGATCAGGAAAATAAGGTTTGGGAAGGAGGAAAGAGGGAATAGTGTTTGTGGACATTTGACATGAATCTTAATAAATTATAAGTACCGGGGAAGACCTCTGCGGGAAGTTTGTTTTGCTCTCTTAAAGAGTAGCAAGTTCTATGCTAAAAAATTCACCCTTTATAATGGCATTAGGCATTGAACTTTTCGCCCACTTTTTAATCGACAATGTTAAGAGTGCCCTATAAATTAGGTGACTTCAGTTTATTTATGGGGCTATTTTTTAAAACGGCGACGTTTGGCTCAATGAGCAACAAAGCTTTGCAAAAAAATTAAAACCTCGAAAAAGTTTGCAAAATAGCGCCATAAAATTGATTAAAAGTCCCTAAAACTAACAGGAATGAAAAAATTCGGTAAAAACTGCTCAAATTGCCAAGTATGTGGTAACCGCGGTGTGTTTATTAAAAATCGTAAGAGCTGAAAAGAATCAGAAAACTTACAGGAAAAACTCGCTTCAATCGCGAGAAAATGTCGGAACATAACAGAAAAATTATTAAAAAAATTAGTTATAATGACGAAGAACAAACTTTTTGTCAGGTGTTAAAAACAGGAAAGGACATTTCATAAAAAAATTAAGGCCGTGATTCCGTAAAATGCAACCGCAACGCCAAAAATTACATTCAAAGCAAAAACAAAATATAAAATATTTCATTATTTTGTTGTTGTTTTCCACAGAAATTCATATTAAATTTTTAAATTTCAATCGCTGCATATCTTGTTTCGTTGAAAATTTTTAAACGCAGTATGAATTTCTATAGAAAGCAACAACAAAATGTTATGTTATTTTTGGCGTTGCGGTTGCATTTTATAGAATTAGGGCCTAAGTTTTTTAAGCTCTGCCTACCAGAAATAAATATTTTTTTTTTTTATGAAAAACTTGGTCTTATTAAATTAATTAAAATGGGAAATACTGCTTTTAAGAAACTTGAACTTTTTTTTTTTATATAAATACCCTTTTTTGACCCCTTTTTCTGGAAAATCTACTTTTTGTGACCCATTTTAAAAATTTCCAACGGTAACCCTGGGCTGGAAGTCCATGTGAACCTTCTGTGCAAAGTGATTTTGGAGATAATTGGATAAATTATGGTACATAGCTTTTAATTGTCACAAAGATAAAGCCTATTAAAAATATTGAGAATCGGTTCATAATTTCACATGGCTTTCATACAAACTTCTTTCTGGAATACAGTCTTATCAGGTTTGCATTCAGATTTAATTTGGTCTAAACATGTTAACATGCAATCCAAATCATCTTACCAAATTTTATTGGAATCGGTCTATATATTGGACCTAGATCCCACATAAATTCTACTCGAATTTAAAGATCTCTTTGACCGCACATGTTAACATTTTTGTGAAGGCAGCGAACTATTGTAATACCGAGAACTACTTTCTGAAAAAATTATTCGATAAAAAAGACACTATTGTAGAAGCAAATAACATGCACGCTTAAAAACCTACTTGTGGCTTAAATAGTTGAAATGTCATATGTAAAAATCATGTCGTGTAAACACTCCATTTGAATAACCAGAATTATTCTTGTCAGTGTAATCGTTCAGAAGTAATCCTCTATTCAACTGTCGTATACACTAAAACCCTGTATAAACAAATAAATATGCTTAATGAAGTGTGAAGTGGAGTGATAAATATTTCTTGGTGTTGCACACGAAATGATAAACTTAATTGGCCCTCATTCACTACTCATGTTGATAGAGGAAAACATGAGCAAATACAAATTCGACTCAACTCGAATAATTTATGAAATTTTTTCTCTAATAACATTTCTAATACATGAATCCTTTGTACAAATCTCAGTGGCAGTGTCTTTCCTTTAAAAATATCATACTTTAAGATCATTTTTTTTTCTTATTAATTTAAAAAAAAAATCGTATTTTTTACAATTTTTTTTACTAGTGGATGATTTTATTTGGCATGATTTTGTGCCTGGAAGTATTGCACGTTTTTTTTTAAGTCTTGACTTCATCTCCAGCCACCGACCGACCGACCATATAATGTCTCTAATGTCTTTTGCAAAATTGTTTGTTTGATTTTTTTTTTTGCTAATAAAGTTCATTTTATTTGTTCCTTATGCAAAAAAATCTTTTATTATTTGGTCCATATTACGTGATTTAATTTTCGTTGTCTAACTTAGTACATCGTCGTGTCCTATAAAAATTTTTTTTTGGTATTTGTTTTTAAGTATTTTAATGATTCGATATGTCATTTATTTATCGATTGGAAATTTTAAAATTTATTAATAAAGTATATCGTGTGAGCATTAAAATATTAAACTTGTAACAATTGATTTGAAATGTAATCCAATTACAATTGTTATCTTTCGGTTTTCATAAAATTTGTAAAAACTTTCAAGATAATTTCAAAAAAATTTAACCTACCAAAATAATTAATATTGAAACAAGGCTATAGACAATTTATGCAAAACCTTTATAATTCAAAGAAGGGGATACCGCAGACCTTATCCGATCAGAAGAGTCATAAACGCCTATGGGAACGGGAACCGTGATTTGGAGAATTTTCGATTCATTATTTTTTTTTTTTTATTTCCATCTTCAAACTGGATGTCAAAACCGCCAATTACTAAAAGGCAATTTTGTTCAGTTTTTGTTATTTTTTCTTTTCGCGAAAAAAGCTAGTAAAATATTTAAGCCAAAAATCGCCAAAACTGAGAAGAAACAAAAAAAAAAAAAAAAAAAAAAATCGCAAAATTATAAAAATCTTTAAAAGCTGCAAAAGTCTTTAAAACCTTTTTTTTTAATAATAAATTTGCACATTTTATAATAGAAAAAGCTCGTTAACTCATGTTTAAGGGAACTCTATAATTGCATACATAGCAAGTAAGAATGTAACACGACCATATGATACCCTACACCAAAGAATTTTTAACACATTTTAAAGATAGTGTATTGCCATATGAATAGGGGGGATCTATCTATGGTACAAAATTTCATCAAATTATCTTCAAAATTGCTGTACTTTGCCCACAAGGTTACAAGGACAAACCGCCAGCCAGCCGTACGAACATCGTTAGATCGACTCAGTACGTGATTATGTACATAGAAATACCAGAAGAAAAAAAAATTTAGTTTTTGGTATTGAGTTTAACGATTTTCAAAACGAATTCATCGCTCATCAAAAATGGCCAACAAAATCGTCAACTATTTTATAAATCATTAAAAAAAACAACAATTTCGCCAAATAGAAAGTCTCGTCGTAAAACACGTTTCAATATCGCCACGTTTGGCGAGAAACCACAATATCTGACAGACCTGGCAGGAGATCATTATTAAAAATGCTCTTTCAATACAGACATTAGCAGTTAAAATTACCAGCATATAAAGACAGCCAAAGCAGGTTCTTTTAAATGGAATGTACCCGCCTTATCCTTATAGCTAATCACTTTTGACCAAAACTACCAATATTGGCCTACGCCGCTCTGGCGTGGTGGACTAAGACCGAACAGGTCAGGGCTAGAGTAATAATCGATAAGGTCTACCGCCTGATCAGCTTGTCGATCACGGGTGCTATCCTGCACACTCCTCCATTGCACATTTCTATAAGGGAGGAAGCCTGCAGGGGTGCTGGCAGGATGCCACGCATTGCTGAATATAAGGCAGGTGACTTGGTTGCCTAGTCTGGCATTGTATAGGAATGTTAATGTCCCTTTACCTGACAGGGACTAATAGGCGGACCAATCCTGGTGGCGTGCATGCGCGGACCAGGTCTGGTTTACGGATGATTCGAATCATGTGATACTGGTGCGGGCATCATGGGTCCGGGTTTCAATATTTCAGGCAGAAATCTTCGCCATCATCATATGCGCTGGGGAATGTTTGAGGAGGAGGGCAAGGGGTTGATACTGTATATATAGCCGGGCCGCTCTTAGGACACTTTCTTCTTTAGAAATAAAGTCTAGGCTGTTCGTGGACTGTTTTGCGTCTCTGAATGAGTTAGGGAAACACAATGAATTGAATTTGTGTTGGGTTTCCGGCCATCAGGGCCATGCGGGTAATGAAAAGAATGATTACTTAGCAAACAGGGGCGCTCGTCGTCCAAAAGATTTGTGGCACTGTCCCGGCGCAGAGCAGTGGGGCAAATAATGGTCCCGACTGACATTTATGATCTTTCACCTGGCAGGGTAATGGGCTTTATATGCAGCCTAAACCTGACATGGTGAGACACAGGGCTGCACAAAAGATACTCTGGGTCGTGGTGCTCATGGCCTTCACGTATATACAATACAAATAATATCATGTTCATAATTTCTATTATATGGTATAATGATCATACATATATTGGTATTGCAAAATATTAACTTCAGCCGGATAATGATTCAGTCAATAGTGGGTGGGTGCACTGCCGCACTGTACTTTAATATACAAAAATAAGGTGAAATAATGTTGTTCCAATGTTTAAAAAAATTACTATACTGTATTCGTATCTAAATAAATTACATGTAGGAAAAACCTTTTTTATGTTAAATGCGTTTCGCTGCTGCTAGAGTTCGCTAGACTTGTCCTAATTTTTATAAAATTTTACAAGAAAAATTAAACTTAATCACAGAAAAAATAGAAAATCGACTTTAATTAAACAATTCCTTCAGACAATTAAATATTTAACTAATTTTGCCCCTGCAAAGGCATTGATCATATCAATTAACGGATTTGAATTTTCGAGTCATGGGACATAAATTTGGTCAATTAAAAAATAAATTGCATAAACTAAAAAATACATCACATATACACAAACTTTTAATTTTATGGGTTTTGATTAAAAAAATTAATTGCAGCAAACAAAAATTAATTTTGAATAATTAATGCACACCAATTAATTATTTAATTGAATAATTTTTTGCAAACATTTTTTCTGTGATTCATGTACACACTAGGAAAAAAATGTGTTAGTAATGCTCTGGATGATTCTTAAAAAAGTGTTGCCGTAATTAAAAAAAAAAGTAAAACAAATTTTTGATGGACAAATAAAAATACTAAGTGAATACTTTTTTCAATTTTCTCTGCCGTTAAATAAATCCAGAATCAAAAAGGAAACTAACCATATTTTAGTTCAACTAAGAGGAATATGATCTTTCTTAGAGGCCCAAAATGCATTTATTACTTATTATAAATTAAAAGCTATAAATATTTTTCTGTACGGTAAAATTATGCTATTTTGTGTTTAAAACTTAACTTTCTAAGGAAATTAACTTCAAGAAAATCTCTACCGTTATTAGACATTTTTGAGTCCCCCGGTAGACTAGCTGGTAGCGAGCTAGTCTATCAGCGCCGGGGTTGCGGGTTCGATTCCCGCCTGAGACTCTGGTTTCTTTCCTGCAGACAGGCATAAAGCTTCGCGGGATAAGCTTAGGAAATTAAAAAAAAAAAAAAAAAAATATAGCAGGTTGTTTTTGCAAAAAATATGAAAATCGTCAATATTCCCTGCAAATATTATTGGACCACCTGATCCAATTTGATTAAATGGACTACTCCATGGACTGGTCCGATGTAATGCAAGCATGGACCATGTCATTGTTAAAAAATTGTTGTAGTGAGACGACATGTCTTCGTTTTTTATCGACGTGTTTTCGTTTTCAAACGAAGTTAAAACTCATCCTCTTCTGTATACAATGGAATAGTTTTAAAACTACTCCTTTGTAATCCAAAGCTGGGTTATATGGTCTACATCAAAGTATTGTTTCTGAACGGCATAGATTTCTGACACAGCTGATGTTAGATGGCTTGTCAGAAGCAAATAGAGTACGCACAATAAAAACCTTTAAAAGAATTTAAATGTACCAGGTTGGTGAATAAAGTTTCATTTAAGTGCTTAGTGAGAAATACATTTTTTTACTTAAAACGATTATTAAATATAAATGTGATTTAAAATCCAACCTCAAATTTAGCCGTTAAAATGCGATTTGCTTAATTAGTATGTTATTTCATGTTTCAACACTAAGAAAAATCGTTGTTTTTCTTTGATGTAAATTTTTTCTGGTAATCATGTCACATCGAAATGCAATAACTAAAAGACTGGAACCAATGTAATAAAACTCCTCCTATTTGTCAGTTTGTAAAAAGTGTTTTTTTTACAATTTTACATCATCTCGACTTTAATTCAAATACCAACAAGTACAGCATCCAACTGAACATGATGTTAATGCATTTATTATATTTGCTCTCGCATCGAACAAGTAAACAACTTTAAAACCTAAATCCACTAATAAATTTTAAATTTACTGGCGGGCGTATGTGTGACAGAAAATTTAATTACAAACTAAAAAGGAAATAACTTCTTCGGTTAAATTAATTTTATAAGTTGTTGTTGGTGGTTACCTACAAAAAGTCAATTAAATTTTTATATTTTTATTTTAGAGAGATTTTTTTTTTAGATATTTTTGGAAAGTGCAAAATAATGAGAAATATTTAAACCACATTTGGTCCTTCAAGCCCATGTGGTATGGGAACTACTGTGCTAAAGCCATTATTTCGGGGGAAAAAGGTAGTTATTTCTTTTGGAGGATTCACAAGGTGTCATAAGGTCTTAAGTCTAAAAATAATAATATGAAAAAATATGACTGCTGTGAACAAGCCCTCATAATTCAGTGTGCTATTTTCGATTTAAATCAGCTGATTTGAAACAAATATGAAAAATAAATATTTACCTAAAATAATAATATTTTTTAGTTCTTATCTATGAATTAATAAATTAAATTAGATCGCACATCTCAAATTAAATTTATTTTCTTTGTTTGTTTACTAAACAGCAGAGTCCTAAGCCGTTCTAATTTGATGCCGCAAATGATTTGTTACATAAATTGCTAGCCGCAGGTTAAATTCGGATGTAAGCCGGATAAAATTATACCATCAACGGCCATGGTATACAAAAACTAAGGCGGCTCGGCTCAGCCGCTCAGCGCTGGTCTTTTCTGATTAATTACGACAGCACAATAAACATAGCAAGCAAAGTTCAATTAATTTGAGACACTTTTTGTTTACAAAGCAACAACAATATTTTTAAACTCTTGTAAAATGTAAGAACATTATGACAATACAACATGATAGCACACCTTGTGAATACCCCATGGACGGATTATGTTAATTTTCACTGCCAGTATTCTATCAAGATTTGTGGATAAACATTAGAGGTAGTCGTGGTTTTTTTGCTCATGTCTGAACCATTTGTGAGCCGATCTGGCTGAATTTCAATAGCTTAAAATTCCAGAATATATGTGAATTAAATGTATAACAACCTAAGGCCGGAAACCCCATTTCAACAGACACACGGACAGACAGACGGACATCGTTAAGTTCACTTCGCTACTCACAAGGACCCAGAATATAAATACTTTATAGAAAAAAGTAAATTTGTATTCCCAAATTCATGAAAAAAATCGCCAAAATAATTTCTTCTTTAATTTTCAACTTAGCTTCAAAACAACATAAAATTTTATATTTTTATCTATGGAAATACCCAATACTGGGAAATAAAATAAAATTTATTTTTTTTTTCAATTTTCAATATGCCGTCAACCATTTTTTTCTCATAACAACAAAAAAAAAACTATGAAAAAAAAATTAAATATTTTTATTTGAAACTTTTCAGCAAAAAGGATGCCACTTCTGTGAACTCACACGCAATATGCCCCTTAACATAAATGTGTAAACTTTGACACTTTTCATCAATTGAAATCCGCACAGCAAAAAACATTCCAGTTGGCGGCAAATCTCTAGAGAGGAGAGAAGGTAAGTTACTACAAACCACTAATAAATAAATGAATTGGCCAAAAGCTGGCAGAAAAATCTTACGTTTGTTAAAAATCGACAAAAGTTTGCAGCATGCAACATACGAACAGTACCATCCATCGTACCGCACACAAATATTTATTATAGAAAACAAGCTGGCAATTACCACACCCAAACTTTTAGAGGACTATTTGAAGTTGCCAGCAACAACAAAAGCAAAATAGAAACATCTAAATAGTCATATTTAAAATAAAAATGAACGGCTGGCTTTATACTTGTAGATACAATTCATAGTTACTACTTGTACTAACAGATACAAGATAAATTAACAACGATTAAATAGTTAAATGCATTTTTTAGCTGGTACTCTGTATCACAGGATGTCTGACATATTTAGTTTGTCACTTTATTTGTGATATAACCGAGACAAGTTTTTTTTTTTTTTGTAATTTCAGGACTGTATTTTAAAAACATGAATATCTCTAATATTTTTTAAAGGGCTATTGAAGCTACGAGGGCTGGTCAATAAGTCTGGAACCTTCTAAATGAAGCACAGGTTAAAAAAAAAAAAAATCGGTTTATTTTTCAACATAATCTCATTTGAGCTCTATACACTTTGTCCAACGTTTCTCCAATTTTATTTAACGCTTCAAAAAAAAAAAAATTTTCTCGCTGTCAGCAAAATAGAAATATGTTCGTGAAATGATTTCATCGTTGAAGTCAAATTTCATTTCGACGAGACACTTCTACGATTTTCGAATCAAGAAATAGTCACTCGGGGATAAATCCGCAAAATAGTGCAGGAGCAATTCGTAGCCTAATTCATGATTCATGATAGGGATGGGTCAATTGAAAAAATATATCGATATATATCGAATCGATATTTTATAATAGTATCGATATATATTTTTTTAAAAATATCGATATATTGAACATAAAACAAACATATTACATGTAATTACATTGTTACTTCTTATTGTTTCATTTTATTTCCAAAAATTCCATAAAAACAAAAAATTCAATTATAACAAAAACAAACGGGAAGAATACAAAAAAACCATACAAAATCCAAAAAAAATTAAATTACGAAAAATTTAAATGCAAGTAAATAAGTCATGGAAGTACCAACTAACCTTAAAATTTGAATTGCACCCCAAAAAGTACCAAATTCAACCAGAAATGTTTTTGATTGTTGTAGTCAAACCAGTAATCATCAGATATGGACATCAGAAGCACTCTCTGTTTTATGTGCTCTCCTGTCAATCTGCTTCTTGTATTCGGCACTGCTTCTTAAAAATGCCAATCATCTTAGATCTTCATATTAGTTTAAAAAAAACATATGATGCATGCATGCAATGATGTCAATTCTTAAAAAAAAATATTGTTTGAAAAACGGCTAAAATTTTGAGTTTTTAATGAAGACTGACTTTAGAAAATATCGAATTTGATAGTCGTATTTCTGGCTCGATTTCTCTCACGAACAGCAAACTACTTTCTCAATTAAAAAAGCCGATAGTTATTCATTCTTATTATGCTTAATACGGCGACTTTTTACTAAAAAACTCGTCGTGTTAAGCGAAATTCTTGGTTCGTCCCTGTCGTGTTCCTGGCAATAAACGGGAGCTATGACGAGTTATTAGCCAAATTTTTGTTTTAATATCGGTTTTGCTAGTAAAACATATTTCATAAGTTTTGCCAAGTCAAGCAAACAATCAAATACCGCCTTTTTATTCGTTTTGTATCTTTAAAAACAATTTGTATTTGCCTATAAATTACATGGAATCTCGCATATTTGATGGAGTCCCAAGTCTAGCTTAGACATTTTTTTATTTGAATTTTTTTCTCTAAAAATAGCCAAATAAAAACTATGGAAAACATAACAGGTAAATAAAGTGTTTGAGGTATCAAAAGTATGTTCAAAAAGAAAATTTAATGTGTTTCTATTTAGCCTTTTTTTTTGCAAGCCACAAGCCGGCAAAAAGAATCTGACAACTTAAAATTAAAAAATAAAAAACGAAAAAGCTGAAAAATAAATATGTATATGTATGTTTTTTATATGTACATATTATTGTTAATATAAAAAAAATTAAGTTTATTCATTACGATTGAACACTGGCGATGTAGTTTTGTTCATACATTTTATTAATACAAGCTTTATCGCTTGGTCAGTTGTTAAGACAGTCGTCAGTCGTCAGTCGTCGTCTGGTGTATAAATGAATGAACGATTGTATGGATATATGGAATAATATGGTATGGTTATTTAGGTCATTTAGCCAGCTTAAGAGCCGAGCCGAACCAAGCCAGCTTTGCAAGTAAGCAGGCAAACGATGGACTAGATGGCTGGTTTGGCCAGCTAATATTAAACTGTAAGCTGAAGTATCCTCCAAAGACAACAGCCAACTGAATGAAAAATAAAACAAGTTTCTATAATAGACCACCATCATTCTGAATTGGATTTTGTTTTGTTTTCGTCTGTACGTTGCTGGTGTGTTGTTGTAACAAAAACATCTACTCCTCCCAAACAAGAAACTCTATTAGATGGTCATCACTAATATAGTGGAACACAACTCACAACACAATAACAATAACAGTAACACGAATAATGTGCCAAAAATGAAAATTCGAAATGAAATTCAACAAGAGAAACATTTTACTAAGGAACGCGCTGAAGCGCTGCAAATAAGTCAGTCAGTCAGTCAGTCATTTAGATACGAGTTATATGTTACATAAGATTTTTCCAAATGTTTTGTTGGTTTAGTTTTTTTTTTTTCTTATTTTATTTTTTTTGTTGAATAGTATTTTCCATAAATATTTTCTAAGACATCATCATCGAATAGAAACAACAACAGGCGGCATACAGAGTTGCCAGAAGTGTGGAAATATTCATATATGAAAGTTTATTTTATATTTTTTTAATTTTAATGAAGGAAAAATCGTACAGATCTTTTTAAATTCCTTAAACTGTAGGGACATACACAGAAAAAGTAGAAAATCGACTTTAATTAAACAATTCGTTCAGACAATTAAATATTTAACTAATTTTGCCCCTGCAAAGGAATTGATCATATCAATTAACGGATTTGTATTTTCGAGTCATGGGACACAAATTTAGTCAATTAAAAAATTAATTGCATAAACAAAAAATACACAACATATACACATACATTTAATTGTATGGGTTTTGATTAAATAAATTAATTGCAGCAAACAAAAAATTAATTGAATATTTAATGTACACCAATTAATTATTTAATTGAATAATTTTTTGCAAAAATTTTTTCTGTGTACTATTTTTAAAAAAATATTTTTTATACAATAACACATAAAAATGCTATATATTTGGCTGTAACGAATCTTTAGTGCTCTTCGCAAAGAATTAATATTTTCCCGAAGTGGATAATATTACAATTTCTAGCCATATAGCACGAATTCCTGAGACCGCACACTGGGAAATAATGCCAATCTAGCGGCGGAAAAAAGCTATTCAATTAAAAAAATGTAGGCACAGCATCAAGGCGGACAAATTAGTGTATCTATAGAAGCACACGTGATTTAAAATCAAGTGATTTTCAGACTTTTATACCAAGGCGAATTTTTATTTTCAGGTGGCATTGAAAGCACAGCTGAGCAAATTTTTTTTTTCTTACTTAAAGAGAAATGTTAAAAGTTGCTTGTCTTTTTTATATCGACCAACGAAAACAACTTATACAGGGTGAAACCAAATTACCGAAGGGGTTTGAATTACTTATAAATTTTTTATTATTGGCCCAGGCCCACGATGGCGACATAAACATTTCTTTCGTATAGTTTTATTGAAAACAAAAACAAATTTTAGTTTTTTTATTATTGTTTTCAATATAAATAAATGTGCGAAAGAAATGTTCTTGTCGACATCATGGGCTTGGCAAATAATAAAAAATAAATTTTGTAAAGAAGGCTTGGGGAACTTAAAATGGAGCAGTACAGCTTGTCCAAGAATTGAAACTGACAGATTACCAGCAATGACTTGATTATGCAGTTTTTCTCCGGCAAAAAGCAGAAGAAAATCATTTTTTTATTCATAATTAAATTATGAGCGACGAGGCCCATTTTTAATTAAGTGGGTTCGTTAATAAGCAAAACTGCAGGATATGGGCTACGGAAAATCCGAGAGTAGTTCAACAGCGAGAATTACACCCACCTAAGTGTACGGATTGGTGCGGTTTTTCATCGGAAGGAACAATTGGTCCTTATTTTTTTGAAAATGAACACGGGGTCGCCGTTTTCGTCAATGGTGTCAGATATCGGACAATGTTGGAAAATTTTTTAAGCCCAGCCGTGGAAAACCATCCGCAAGTATGCTTCCAACAAGATGGAGCCACAGCTTACAGTGCAAGGGACACAATGGCTCTTTTACGAGACATCTTTGGTGAACGAATTATTTATTTCGCGCACAAGCGATTTTAATTGGCCTCCGCGTTTACAGAATTTAACCGCCCCAGACTGTTTTCTTTGGGGTTATTTGAAAGGAAAAGTCTACATTAATAAGCCTAGAACCATCCAGCAATTAAAAAGCAATATACGCGACAAGATAAACAACATAACACCTGATATTTTGCAAAAGGTTATGGAAAATGTGTTGGACGGAGTACGAATTTGCGAATCAGAAAATGGCCACCATTGCGAGACATAACTTTTCATAACTAAACTAAAAAAAATATTCCCCATTTACATATCGAGCCCTAACCGCGAAAATAACGTAAGCGACATAATTTTCAAATTTCGTTTTCTTGCATAAATGACTTTATTGACAACACTCGCATCGTCTCCTCAAATGTCGTGGTCACATAAGGTACCGTTCCGATTTTATAGCTAGAACAATTTTATCGTAGGCGACAAATTTCATACAAATTTCATACAAAATTTAAATGAAATAAAATAAAAAAAACTCCCTTCTGTAAAATTTGATTTTTGGCGCTTACGTTATTTTCGCGGTAAGGGCTCGATATTTACTGCATTAAAAAAAAAATTAATAATTATTTTTCAAACAAAGTGTTACAACAAACTCAAACCCCTTCGTTAATTTTGGCCCGCCCTGTACTTATTGTAGTGTTGCCACCACCGTTTAACAATTTATTCTTGGTGTTAAAATTTGTTCTATGAAATTACATAGCATATGCGTAGGCGTGGATTGTTATTTGCTAAATATTTAATAACAATTTAGAATGTTACACAATTAGTAAATTATAAGCCAAAATTGAAAATTTATGGGGTCTTTTCCATTGATTTTACTAAATAAAAAATATCATTGATAAAAGTTAACGTTTATGGAATTTTAAAGCCATTTTTGGAACCCTAGTTGGGGTTAAAAAATTATTTGTAGAGCAATACTGTGTTATGACAGGGTGTTTCAAATTATAATCACCGAAGTTTTAGGCTCTTAGCTTCAAACTAAAATTTTGTTTTATGGAAATTATCTGAGCAGTTTTACCAAATTTATTAGTTGGTAAGAGAAGTTTAGATTCGTACTCTTGTGCTTTGAGCTAATGTTTAGGACGAAAAACTAATGGAGGTCGGTCTTATATTGTATCCCCTTAGGGGCGACTCCTAGGCAGTAATGCGATTCTATTTTCAAAATAAAATATCTAGATTATGATTTAGAAAAATTTTCGGCTGCATTTTTTATCGCAAAAATCGTTAATTTACCCGCGTTTTTTCAGCCAATTGTGGATCTGACAACTCTGCTTAACTCAAAAAATGTAAAGACATATTAAAACAGTCACCACATACTGTCAGACTCAAAATTCACATGCGCTTCTCATATAATTATTTTGAAAAAAATTTCTAGCTGCGTCTACTTTTTTTAAGTTTTTTTGATTGTTTTTATACTTTTTATTTGCATAGAGAGTTTATAATTTGTAGTACATGTTGAATTTTCTATAGTACCCATCAGTGATGGGAAGTCTAATATGAATATCTTTTATTTCTTGATATCTTTAATATTAAGTATAGACTTAAAATGTTTGTTATATTCCTAATATTTTAGCAAAAGTTTCATATTTTAATCAGGCTCAAGTTCATTAAATAATTTTTATGTAGTAAGGATTTTTACAAACTGAAATGAATTAAAATTTATTGATAATTTTTCATTCTCGACTGCCGCGGGAACATTTTAATCCTCTAAAGTGCCGTTTAAGGATTCTATTGTGTGGAAGTTAGAAAAAGTACAAAAATTACCCCTTAAGAAAAGTGTTAGTCATTTAACAATTATCTTCTTACAAATAAAGTTTAGTAAATCAATAGAATCTTTTTGGATTTATTAGTCAAATATTTGTTAGGTCTGGACGTACCTTTATCCATCCCTGCTTCTAACCAAATTGTGTACTGTGATTATATCACACTAATTTTGTCTGCAAGTTTGAAAACGTTTTTGGACGAGTGTATATAGGGGCCAGTTAAACTCTACCTACAGTTTTTATTATGCTGTTATTTGTTTTCATAATTTTTGTTTTTCTTTTCGCCTCTCGAATAGAATCATTATTTTAATAATCATATCGCACTTGCTCAGCAAGAGGGTATTAACCCAAAATTTGAAAATCTTCGGTAGAAGCAAAAACATAATTCTTATTCGCTTTACAGTTTTATTTGTGTAATATTTTGAGCTTTTCTAAAATCTTTGGAAAAAGGTTTCCTGATGGTCTGGCCTTAGCAACCAGCTTTCCCCTTAGCAATAAATGTCAGTGTATCTATCAAAAATAAAAATTGGAAATTTAGCATGTCATAGAGAAATCTTATGAATAAAAAAATTTTGTATTCCCGAAAATAACTTTGATAAAAACATTTTTATTTTAATATTTAAAACAAATGAAAAGGAATTTTTAAACCATCAGTTTCATTACCAAAAAGTGGACAAAACAGCATGATACTTTTACAGTGGGTACGCTGAATTAAAAAGGTACGTGGAGACAACGAAAATTTATGTTAAGCAAACGAAAATGTTATTCATTTTCGTCCAATGAATTTGTTCGTTGCAACAATCAATGACCGTTCTTTAAAAGATTTTATTTTAATAATTTAATGAACTGTTCGTTGATATAACGAAAAATTATCCTAAATTTATAATTTAATGAAAGAATTATATTTACATCAATAATCTATTTCTTTAACTTAGCGAACCTTTACGTTAATTCAACGAAAAATTTTGTTTTTCAAATTTGTTGACTTAACGTACACAGAACATTGTCTCAATAAACTATTTTTTTAAATTTCCCCTCGCAAAATTTTACCAACTGTCCGACCCCTCATAATAACTCCCTATAAAATTAAAAATAATTGAAATGTGTTTATTTATATTTCATTTTATTTTTTCCTATTTTACAAAAATTTTTTAAATTTATTGTAGAACATATATTTAGGTATGTATGTATGTATAGTATATGATGATATAAACATAGTTTATCTATAATTTTTACAATGATCTTTAAAATTAATTTTTATGGTTTTCAATGGAGCTTTGTGCTTCCTTTGTTAATTTGGACGTGAATGAACTACTTGCAGCTGATCTAAATCAACTATCAGCAAATCGACCGTCCTTAATTTTATTTTACACAGATAGAAAATCATTTTTCTGAATCGAATTTAATTCACAAATGTCCTTTTACACTTTTATTTAATTTCAGATAGTGTTTTTTTACAGACACTACAATATTTTTAATTTTACACTGCATTTTTGTATTTGTTTAAATAATTTTTTAAGAAGAACCAGCTCGAATAGAATAATAAGAAGAAAAGCCAACAAATGCAGAACTAACACTTTTTAAAAACCAATTTAACAAACTTTACGTTACCCCCACGAAACTTTTTTGACTTCAACGTACGACTTCGTTGAGCCGACAAATCAAATGTAAATTTTATGCTGGGGGAGTTAAAATTTAATTAAGGTTTCGTAAACTGAACGAACGCTATATAAATTTAAACGAATGAACTCGGTATAACAGACCAACGAACACTTCATTAATGTTAACGTTCGAGTTTATAAAATTAATGGGCATTTGTACTAACAAGTCTTAATAAATGTTTTTTTTACCTCAAAAACTATTTTATTTACTTTAACGTACATTTTATTGGAATATTTAATAAATGCGTGTTCATTGTGTCAATAAACAGTACTTAAATTTCAATACCTGGATAATATTATTTTTCATTATATTAACAATTAAATTATTGAACCAACGTAAACTATTTTAATAATTGTTGTGCGTTAATATTATGAACACTTTTTGGTGAAGTGTAGTTATGAATAATACGTGTCGATTTTTTTTTCCAAAAAGTAAAAAAAAATTTAAATTTTTATTTAATACCACGATATACAAGCTTATCAATCTGCTGGTTTAAACAAACCATGGCTGGCTTAGTAGGAAGAAAAGATTTGTTTTAGCACTCTTTAGATCATGGGCTGAGAAAATTTTTTGGTGGATTTTTCTGTAGAAAATTACTGCAGGAATCTTACAAAAAAAAAAATCTTTTTTACGGAACTATCAAAAGATTTGTAAGAAATCTGGAGTTGTTTTTAAAAATTCTCCAAAAATTTGCACCCATAAACAAATTTTTACCTTTTAAGAAAAATTACCCATTATGCAGAATGCTGTGACTCAAAGCGTCATTATATCATAAATACACAATTCCATTTATAATAAAAAAAAATGCACAAATTGTTAGGAACTAAAGTAAATTTCCATGATGGGAAAATATTTTAAAAACAGTTAAAATAATTGGGGATTTGATTATTTTTAAAAATAAATAATTAGTAAATAGAAAAAAACATTAACCGCCTGACCTCACAACAATATTGACAGGAACATTTCATTCGCATATTTGTATAAGCGGAGTTCAGCTTAAGTCTTGCAAAAGTGCAAATGCAAAATATCGTAGCACTTTTGTAAAATCAAACAACAAAATACAGATATTTTTTCATTTGCTCTTTTGCTAGCCTAAATCTGAACTCCGTTATTGAAAACAATAATAAAATACCAAAATTTGTTTTTATTTTAAATTTTCTTGTCGATATTGTCGGCCAGGCAGTACATTTTTTAATAAACTTTTTCATATCACATCTTCTGTTTAAAAATATTGAAATTTTTTTCGAACTCCCCCAAACTATTTGGGGTAATATTTAAACAAAAAACTGTGAAAAAACTGCCTAATTTAATTATTGATTTTGACAGCTTATAAATAACGTTTCTTAACTAAAAGCATTAAAAATAAAACAAACAAAAGAACTTACAAATAACAACAATAACAAATACATTTGAAATATTATACAATCGAAAAATGCATAACATTTGAATATCATTTCAATAGTATTTTATTGGAGGTGCTATAACAACAACAAGAGCACCCAACAGTCTTTACAACAACAACAAGAAACATATAACTTTAAGATTGTGGCAGAGAAAAAAAACCAACCCTCAAATAAGAAGAAATAGTCGGTGAAGCCTTTATATTTGATGCCTATACCATAGCATATAAACCCACACTTTCGAAGTTGTACGCTATTTGGGACCCATGGCACAGAACAGACAGAAAACCAGCCAGCCGGACGGAGGGACATCCCAAAGTACAGGTGGCAGTTTTGGAAAAAAATGTATGGAATTTTGTATAGAAATGGGTCCCTGATTTCAAATATGATTGGGCATTGTTACGGCAACTACGCTAGGAAAAGCCTAGGAAAATTGGCTTTAAAAAGGTGAACAGATGTTCGTCATTCTCATCTCCTAAATGGTAGATTATGAAAAGGTATAAAAACTTCTATTGAACTTTTCGGAAAGCTGTCAAAAGTTTCTCTTATAATTAGGCCCGTTTTCCCTTCTTTCTTTCCCACTTACCACCTACGCTTGTGATGATATAATATGCACATGCAAATAAAGTTTTTTTTTCTATTTAATAATAATGTTGCTTCTTTTTCATTTGATTTCTAACCTTTTTTTTTTTTTTGTTTATCTACCGCTATAAAAGCTTCATTGTTATGGTAGTCGTATGAGTATTATGTGATTCGTTAAGCGTCTACAAAAGTCATCGTTAAATTATTTTACAACAACAACAATGGACTAACAATTCTTTTTGTTTTCAGTTTCATTTCTTTTGTTGTTGTCTTCTTCTGCCTATCTTTTTTTTTTTCTAAGTTATCGTCAACGTCTTGTCTAATGATCAAAACAAAACTTTAAACACGTCATTGTTGTAGTCGTTGCTCATTTTGCTTATGCAGTCAATAGACGAATGCAGTCATTAATTTTGCTGTCTCTGCTACCACCATAATCGTTTTCACTTTCTACGAACCAACAACAAACATTTGTTAGGTCTGAAATTTAAAAAAAAAAAAAACAAGCAGCAGCAACAACAACTTAAAGATACAAAACTAAAATCGTAACGATTCGAGCGACATGCTGACCCAGTTTCTCACATACTGGAAATGTTTTATGACTTTAGTTGGCAGAGCTCCGATCGTAGGAACTGTAAGCAGCAGGGCTGCCAGATAAATTTGTGACAAAATCGTAAATTTCCTGAGAAAAAATAAAAAAATCGTCTTTCTCGTTTTGAAATATCGTCAAAAAATCGGACAACACAAAATTTACTTTTTCCAAAAATTTTTTTTCGATTTTTATACAAAAAAAAAAAAAAAATAACAACAATCAAACAAAAACATAAGTTTTCTCGGTGAGATTCTTCCATTAAACAGAGAAATACGTTTACTTTAATCATTATGGGAATAGTCTCGGATGTAGGTGAAGATTATGTAACGAGTCTTACAAAAGGCATGTCAAGAATCGTATAAGACGCTAGTAGATATTATCTTACAACTCGTGATATGCTTGCCGTACAGTTGTTAAAAACATAATTCATACACAGAGCTGTAAAAGGTTCATTCGATGGTGGCTTGACGAAAGATAAACAAAGTTTAACTTTGTTGTTTTTTACTCGGGAAATAAGCATTTAAAGATTTTCCTTATAAAAAAGTAATAATTAAAAAAGGAAATTTTTTTTTAATTGTTTCTCGTCAGATCATCATCAGAAGACCGCTCCACAAGTGACTCGGTTATTAGGAAATTACCACAATTGTTTGTAATTTTTACCCATAAATTTCTAATTTTTACCTACGTATAAACCTTACATTTTTTATGTCTGCTTATAATTTTAGTAAAATACTGATAGTGAAAATTAATAAAATCGGTTCATAAGTGACCTTTTTTATCTTTATAAGGAGTATTATATGTTAGAACAGCCAGTCGATCCATTATTTCACTTGATTCTCATACTCGAATTTAAGGGTTTGGTACGATTTTTAATACAGTTGTGAAGGGTGTATAAGATTCGATGTGACGTACATATATAAAAGCGCTTTACCTTGCTGTTTTATTTAAATTGACGACTCAAAATTTTCTCTACATTGGCAAAAAAACTGCGGTAACAGTTTAATGTTTTGATCACATTAAAAAATCACGCCCATTCTGAATAAAATTGAAGAGCAAAAATTTAACAGTTTGTTCTTAGGAAATTTTGCTTTCCCCTATAAATTGTTTAGGGAAAAGAAAATTTAAAAATTTAAGCTGTCTTGTTTACAAATTTTTTTCTCTGTGCTGCTTATGCATATCTTAACATAAGTATTAAATCATTTAAAATTTTCTTTTTTTTTTGTGAATGAAAAAATTGTCACTTTTTAGAAAAAAAAAAACAGCAAATCGGCATTTTGCTAATTTTAAAGCAAAAAATCGTCAAAATGACGATAAATCGATAAATCTGGCAGCCGTGACTGTAAGAAACAAACAAAACAGACGAACAAACCATCGACTGATTTGAAAAGATTGTTTGCATGAGTTTGAATAAGTGTTGGTATGTTTGTGTGTTTGCGAGTGGAAGTGCTTGTCATAGACAGTGCACAGTGGCTCAGAATCGTGTTTCATCAGCTAAAAGTCTGTAACTATTGAACCGATAAAGATATTTTTAAGATGTTTTCTTAGAATTTTTTCCAGTTTTTATTTCATTAAAATTGTTTCAGCAGTTGTTCATACATTTAAGGTTGTTTTATTGTTTAATATATTTTTTACTTAATAAAAGTTGGTTTTTTTTACTTGAATACTAAAAAAAAAGAAAATTATAAATATTATTCATTTGGTTAGAAAATTGCCTGCAAATATTCTGCATTTAGTTCTGCTCTTTTGCTTCTTCATATAAGTCCAGATGTTCTACATCTATAGATTTCGAACGCTAGCGATAAACGGTTCTGACAGTGCTGTTCTTCTTAACGCGATTTTGGAGAAACCTACCAGTACAAAATTTCGCAATGCCATAAAAGCTACTCTAAGAATTATCGTTGCCAAATTGTATATGAATAATAACATTTGTATGGAAGTTATGGCACTTAAAGTTATTTTCTGGAGTGAAATATGGGTCGATCTTAAAAAAATTCTGATAGACGATTAAAGTTACAATTAGATATTTTTGAGCCAAATTTAATCTACATACCAACATAATTAAAAAGATAATGGATGGGTACAAAGACTATTCAGGAAAGATGTTTGTGTGGGGGGGCCATGTTAATTTATGGACGGATTCTCACTATTTTAAATAGGTTTTTATTCCTCTGAAATTCAAATCTGACATCGTTTTTCTTATCACGAGTGCAGACTCTATGTAAAGTGACAATTTGACGGTTACATTTTCTTTATTTTATGTGTATGAAGTTGACGATTTCTTTGCAATCATGAGGTTCTGTGTTTGCTCTGTTGCGCTAAAACGGTAAACGGATGAGCTGAATGAGTTAAATCGATTGTAAGTTTTATAAGATCTTTTCTAAAATTATAAATCAATCTGAGATAAATTATGAATCAAAAAGATTTGAGATGATATCTACTTACATATAAATCAATGATGTTGTGAGTATGAGGACATCAGAGTAGTTGAATTATACACACAAAAAAATAATCTAGGGCATTTTACAAATGCGTACATAGGTAATTTATTTTTATATAAAAACAAAAAACTAAGTTTAGTTGCCTAAGATAATTGGTAATTTATAAAAAGAGTTTTGCCTAAAATTTTTGTTATTATTACTAATTGGGTAAGGTATCTTCTTCGAATTTTTTAATATATGTATGTATGTCGGTTTATTTGATTTTTTCTTTCAATTGGAAATTTTTTTGTGAAAAAAGTTCAAATTCAAATTTCAATTTAAAATTTTTGAATTTAAAATAAATTAAAAACTATTCGATAGAGTATAAAGATACAACGTATTAATGTGAGTATATTATAAACATAATATATCCACTGAACTTTTTACAAAAAAATTCCAATAGGTTTAAAAAATATATCGCTCATCCAAAAAATATGATATTTTGGAGTTAATGATGCAGAATTGTTCGCTATGAGTTTATTTTGTGTGTAAACTTATCTTTATATCTTTTATACTTTCCCCGTTTGATTAAAATAAATAAAATATTACAATGAAATTAAATTAATTTTATTTAAAGTATGTAACCAACAAATATATATAGTAAATTTACCTAAAATCTATGGTACAAAATTATACTTAGATAATTTTCCAAAAATAAAAATATAAAATAACTTTGCTATAATTGGTAAATTTTCAAAGTTTTTAAGTAATTTTAACAAAATAATTAGATACTTTTTCGAACATAGAAATTACCTAAGTTAATAGTTTTATTAGCTAAGAAACTTAGATACTGCCATGCTACCCTTGCGCTTAGTTAATTTTATACCATATATTTAGGTAATTTTACCTATGATTTTTTTTGTGTGTATGAATGTCTACTCACTCATATTTAAAATTGCATGAGTAACTCGCTTTAGCGAAAAAACGATTCATTGCGGATACAGAGATCCTAGTCCCAATATACATTTTGTACATTTCTTGCTAGACAGACGAATCTAGTCACTATAGGAGCGATGCTGTGTGCGTGACACGCTTTACTTTTTTCCTCTTTCGTCAACAGACTTCGTCTGCCTGGAAAGAATAGTCCAGAGTGTAAATTGGGACTTAACAATATAACAAATAAATGCAGCCCATTATCGATAATAGTTTGCGAGGAACGATAATTTTTTCTGATCAAATTTACAAAAATCACATATTTTTTTCAAAAACACATAACATATTTATTGCTAGCAGCATACAGCGCCCACATTTAATTGATTGCCTGCTTAAGGTGAAATATTTAAACTATTTCTTGGCATTAAAATTTTGGATAACTATTGTTGAAAACAAACAAATTCGACTTTTGGCCAATGCAATTAATTTTTCTGCCACTGTGCGGCTATCGTAAATGTTTTTACCGACTTGCCATACTTTTGCTTCTTTGTATTATCTATCGCCAACTTTTGTAGTTGTTTTGATTTTATTGTTTGTTGTTACTGTAGTCGTTTTCTTGCAAGGGAATCAAACATATTTGTCTTTGCCGTATCTTATGTACCCTTTTCCATAGTGTGAACAGTATGAATAGCATTTCTTATAAACAGGGATACCAAAAAATTTCCTCTAAAAAATGCGTTTTATGCGCATTAAATATGCAGCAAAAATTCGAAAATATGCCCTCAAAATTGTTTAAAATATGCCAAAAAAAACCAAAAATTACTCAAAACTTACGCTTAAAACTAAAAAATGCTGCAAAAAGGCTTCTTTAACTAAAATATGCACCAACAAATCGATGCCAAAATTCATAAAAAGCTCTTAAACGGATAGATATGTTATTTCTATGCAATTGCATATTTGTGGTTTCCCTGCTTATAAAAATGACTATTTGTATAGCTTTCTTCCAGCTTATCTGGGTTTTACAGAAATCTAATTTCACCAATCCTACAAATAGACAGAAAGGCAACCATCACTTAAAAAAATTCTCCTTCATAGGAATGTATGTAGGAGAATATTACAAAAATTACAAACGAAATGACCAACCTATTAAGGTATGTAGGTAATGAAGGGTATACAAAAAGAAAAAAAGTTTTTATTAGTATTATTTTTTTGTATTGTTTATTTTGAATTCTTCACGATGCACGAATTTATTTTGATAGCTGCAACAACAAAAAGAAAAAAAAATTGAAACTCACGTAGTTGCTACGTCATCGTTAAATTCTTTACGGAGGAATCGAGTACCACGTTTCACTCGCTGAATAGTGGAGTTTGTTTATTTTATTTGTTGTTGATATTCGACTTAAGCGTGTATGCATTTGATAACAAATTGATCATTAGGTACTTCGCATTTTCAAACATTGTTAAGATCTTGAAAGTATTAAAGGGAAATTTGAAATTAATAATTAATATTAATTAACTATCAAAGTAATTTTTGGGAATGCCAAATTTTTTCAATTAACAAGATTTTGCTTGTCGTGCTTAATTCCCAATTTTTATTCTTGCTAAAAACACTGAAACTTATTGTTGATGGGATAAGCTTTTCCTATGCGCATTTCACTGGTTGTTTAGGCCAGATCGTCAGGAAATGTTATCCCAAGATTTTAGAAAAACTAAAGATATTTAACAAATAAAACTGTTAAGTGAATAAGAATTATAAGCAACAGCTTTACTTGTAACAATTTCAAAGCTTAAACAAACAAAAAAAACAACAATTAACATTGAGTTTTTCGGAACTTGTCTACATCTCAGTTTAATCATTTATTGTATTTTCGAAGACTGTTTGTTAACTTGCGAAATAGCGTCAGACAAATTCCTATACGCATTCCACTGGTTGCTTAGGCCAGATCGTCAGGAAACTTCATCCAAAAATTTTAGAATAATTAATTGTTAAGATGAATACTAAAAATCTTTCATATGAATGAAAAACTTATGGTGTTTTCTTTTCTACAAAAAAATATGCCTTTTTTTAAAAAAAATGCAATTTGGTGTCTGTTTCTTAACAATTTTGCTCCCGAAAACCATGAGTTTTTTAGAATAAAACAAGCCACCCTTTTCGGGAGCAAAATTGTTAAGAAAAAGACACCAAATTGAATTTTTTAAAAAAAAGGCACATTTTTTGTAGAAAAGAAAACACCATTAGTATGTATACCCTCATTCCCCTCATTGGAGGGTGTAAAAACAAACTTTAAACTTTTTTAATATTGAAGTATAACTTTTTGTTTGAATGAAAAAAACTATGTATTTATTATATAATTTGAAACTTTGAAAACGTAGTTTAACGTTAATAACGCCAACCATAAGTGGTAATCATTTTAACACTGTACATCAGAGACCTGCGCCAAAGCGGCTAAGCCAGCCGCCGATAAAAATATGTGTAGCCGCCACCGCCGCACATTGGTTGAAGAGTGGCCAAAATTAATTTTTTTCAGGTTCGCCGATTTGGATAATTTTTTGGTATTTTGTTGGCAGATATCTGAATATTATGATTCCGTAATATTAGGCTGATATATTTATTATTTGTTTGGATAGACACACTCGAAGTTTAATATGTTCGCTTGTTTAAAATGGCATGCAAATTTACTGTCTATTCAATCTTTTGGTACAATCACAGTAAACTTATCATTTGATTTTGTTGTATATTTTCGTAAATTAAAAAAAGTTGAAAAAAGTGCTTTATAAAAAATTTCGTAGAACAAAATATAAACAACATCAAAATTTCAATGTTCATCAACTTCAATAGGCTGTATCTTTTTAGCGCTGTGGAGCGCTGTTTAACAAATGATGTCAAATTACAGCTTGAAGTCTCAGCTAAAAGTTAAAAAAATTCAGCTGCACATATTTGCACTTTTCCAAAAAAAACAGTAAAAACTATAAAGTGATAAAGTGATAAAGTAACAAAACTTGAATTTTCGTTCATGCTTGTTGTTGTTGTTGCCATAATTCTTAACTGTTTAAAATTATTACAAAATGTAATTTACATACTAGTCAATAGTGTTAATTGTACATTTCATTCTTGAAAAAAGCATAAGCTTCAATTGAATTTGAATTGTTGTTTACTAATTTACATTAAATTGGCAAGTGCAGTGATAAGTGGTGTATTATTAAGTGATATCAAAATTTTATTTTATTAATTATGGAAAATTTAACAATTTCTTATTTAAATATTTGCGAAGTATTGATTGATACCAAAATGGATATTGATATTATTAAAATTGGAGTACAATAATGATGTCAAAAAATTATTAAAAGACTATGCTTAAAATTCATATTCATGTGTTTTCTATTTGTTTTTTCTGTGGGAGGTGGGCGTAAAAGTGGGCGGATAAGGAATATATTTTAAGGAGCCCATTCTACAATTATAATATTTATTTTTAGTGAAAATTGAGTTGATACAATCAACATCAAGGGAGTTATGCCACTTTTTCAATACAAGTTGTATGGGAGGTGGGCGTAAAAGTGGGCGGATCAGGTATATATTTTCAGGAGCCCATTCTACAATTATAATATTTATTTTTAGTGCAAATTGACTTGATACAATCAAAACCAAGGCAGTTATGCCACTTTTTCAATACAAGTTGTATGGGAGGTGGGCGTAAAAGTGGGCGGATCATTTTGATTTTTCCATTTTTTCTTAATTCAAACAAAAAATGCCTATGTGCCAAGTTTCATTGTCCTTCGACAACTTCTTCTATTTTTAGCCGCTCGTTATATGAACTTCAACCAATGTGCGCCGCCGACAATTCTTCAGCTCCAGCTTAGCCACCGATTACTTTGCAAAGAACTTTTATTCTCTTTTTTAAACACCTTACCGCATTCTTTTTTGTTTTACTATTCTTAAAAAGTGCAACTCTAATAATGTCTACCTCCCAATACTCCAATACTGTCTCAGTTCTTGTTTATAAATAACGTCATATCGAAAATAAGTTGAGAGTACTGAATGAGAGTACGAAAAATGGCTATCAAAAGTTCATTTAATTATTATATATTTATATATCAGCTTACAGCCGGCAACGAGACGCCGCCGAGTATTTTTTAGTTCAGCCGCCGCCGCCGATAAAATTCCACGGCGCAGGTATCTGCTATACATATAATAATTGGAAGGACTTTGTCCATGTGAAAATTTTAACGGTTATTATTTTTATATATATATATATATAAACAAATAACAGTACTTTTCGTTTATAGTCACTACGGTTTTTAGTCACATTAGCGATATAGTTCATTTTATCTTTATATTTTGCCGCTATAAGTAAATTTAATATAAAGTATTTATGTTATAGTCCATTTAGCGATATAAGCATATTTGCCATATATGCCATCTATTAGCGGCTATCAAAGGGAAAATAAAAGCAAATTATTGGCGTTATAGTCACATTAGCAAAATTCACTTAGTTCTTTTTAGCTTTCGAAACCACAATCCATCTAACGAACTAATAATTAAATCGTTTAATTTTTGCCATCAGCTCTCTAATTGTAAAAAATTAGTTTTTACCGTTTGCATCAGTTAAGGTGGTAGTACATAACACGCGTTAGTGCGCTTGCGCTCTGTAGACTTCTGTCAAAAGAAGTAAAACTAGTGTATTTTAATAGAACAAGCTACATGCAAAATATTTTGACGCGTTAGCGCCAGAAAGTTGGTTAACTTTGAACTTTTTAACGCGTTGTGTGTTTGACAAGTAATCAGCTGGCAATAAAAAGAAAAATTTAACAAATTTGCGAATCGTGAAAGAAAAATTTATTGAAGAGCTTCTAAAACATACAATATTTATAAAAAAAAGAATAAATTCAATAAAATAAATAAATCTTATTCAACATTTTTATTTTTCGAATTTATTCTAAATAAAACCTTCGGAAGGAAATAATTCCCAGTTTATAAATAAATCTTGATATACTTTCGAATCGGGTTTCAATGCACAAATAAGTAAACAAATACAAAACAGCTGACAGGAATGGCTTTTGTAACGCGTGTTGTGTAACTTGCAATTTTTCATGCGATAAAGTTTTTAAACGCACGACAAACGTCGACGAATAAACGCGTGTCATGTACTTCTACCTTTACGTGCGCCGTAAAAGAGTTCAGCCATATTAAAAATTTGTTCTTTAAATTCGAAGATGCCAATTTTGGATATAAAAATGAAACGTTTTTTATATATGTATGTACATTATTTCTAATAAAAGGTCAAAAGAACATACATTTATCGGTATTGTAATATAACAACTTCAGCCGGCTAATGATTCCGGCAATAGTGCAACGCCACTGCCGACTTCTTTGCGGCATAGATTTCAAAATTTTTTTTTTCATATAACATCAGTGATGTCAGATGTTTTGTCAGAAGAAAATAGATCACGCTTTAATTGAAATTTTGTCAGATGACTTTTCGTCTGACTTTTACAGAAGCAAAGTTAAAAAGGCAACTCGGTTGTAAAACTATAAGCCTGATGTTGTTGTAATTTACATATATGAATTTTTTTTTTTCTATATTCACAAAACTTGACTATTTTCGAACTCGGTTATATGCCTCATAGTGGCATATATGTACATATGTATGTGAATTAGGCTTATAGTCGCATTAGCGATAAAGTCCACGATTTGTATGCAACTAAAGGATGTAACTATACGCGAAATGTACTGTAGTTTAATGCAAACAAAAAATGGCTTAAAGAAGATTGCAAACTTTAAAATTTAAAGAAGTTAGTTTATTTAAGAATTAATGCTTTTAAGACTCCTACAATCAGCAAGTCATGACGAATGGAATTGACAGAAAATGACTGTTTTGAATCGCTGTTGTGAACACTACCAATTAACCGAAATAAATTCAAATGTGCTCTTGTATTTTAGTTTGATTTTTCTTTTTTTTTTTTAATTTGTTGAGTACGAATGTGTGTACCTTTTAAATTGGTCACATTCACAGGAAAACAAAAATTTAAGCAGCCACAACAAACAGTAGCAATTGTACCTACACCGTCGTTATTAATGATTGCGTGACAATAATAAAGTCTCATCAAAATGCTGCTTGTACGAATATTTAAATTATTTTTCTTTTCATTTCTGTCTTCTTTAAATTCGATATGTTTATTCGAAGTATTTAAGTTAAATTGAATTGTATTGTTAAGTATTTGTGAGCATGAGTAGCGACCAGAGGGTAACCGGTACGTAACAACGGATTCGAAACTAAAAAAAAAATAAGATTTATGCGTTCGTAGTAGTTCCATGAAAATATACCCAGTCGTGTTGTAATTAGCTTTTCTATCAATATTTATTGGCCGCTTTTTAAAGTACCCTTTATAGGGGCGACTTCATAGATTTTGAACTTTCTACGCAAATACCCTGCAAATAATAGGACTAGTCCAAACACGCGTGTAAAAGAGACTAGGACTACTCAAAAAGTAACCCAAACGTATGGAAAACACATGGTATATTCAACATTACGATGCCCAAGTTCAGGACCATATAACCCAGCTTTGGATTACAAAGGAGGAAGTAGTACATACCCTGCAAATAATATTGGAACACCTTATTGTCTAGACATTTTCCACAAAACAATAACAACTTATTATGTCAGGGTTGCTGTTTCCTCTAAATACTTAATACTTGTTTTATATATAGTGTGAAACAGCTTTAAATCAGATTGCGAAACATTTAGAAGTTAAGCTGGCGTGGGTATCTGGGAAACCAAACTGTGGACGGTCTGGCCAAACAAGGCTGTATCTTGGACGATATGTTCGTCGATGGCCTAATTGGATTTAAATATTTTGTAAGTCGTACAGGAGGTCTCAGGAGAAATGGCCAGGTTGAGAATGTCTGCTCGATGTCCAGAACCCTTTTCTATGATGCGAAGACCAGCGGGTTACTTTGGCATGGTATGGACCAGATACGGACGTTGATATCGGCAATTACGTGTCAATGGTTAATAGGGACTAATGTGATGAGGATAGGCCTAGGTTATAATCGACTATTGCAGAAGTTGTCATTATGAAGAGAAGGAGGAGGAAACGGGCTTTAACTTTCGCATTCAACGCCCTGTTCTCGGAGCCATTAGGATGAGGCATTTAAGCAAACCAGACTTGCTTTGGTTGCATGCTGTTTCTTATGTAGGACTGTGGTCGATTCTTCTTTCTATAAGGATCCAACTAAGCCATCCTCGAGTCTTGCCTAACCTATACATTCTTATGTATAGTATACATTTGTATAAAGGAGTAAAATCGTTATATTATTAAAATGAGTGTTTTGAAACATCATGCTTAAAAGTATTTTTGAATCCCTGATTTGAAATTATAATTGATATTTCAAATTAAAATTTACGTTAAGTAACTTTGGAGTTTTTCCATTTATCTGTAATACTGATCTGGGCGGGGAAGCAGCCTGAGCGTCACTGCCATTTTTTTAGTGTAATCACTTAGTCTTTGTCTATCTGTATTCAATGCTTTTGGCGTTATATTTCTCATTGTATTTGGAGAACCAAAAAAAACAAGGCTTTAACTTGGTGGAGTACTACCCTTGGGGAAGGGAATTAACACCAAACTTATCACGTGTCGGCTTCAAAGTGGTGGGGACCGGTTCTAGTTCTATCACTTTACATGATGGGGACTTGTCACTTTAGCATGGTGATGTCCTAGGGAGGGGGTTATTCGGAACCTCTTTGACACTTTGTAACAGGTTAATGAATTAACCTAATTTGACACATTAAATTTGTTAAGAATCAAACATGTTAATATGATTGAACCCCTTCAAATAAATTTATAGTACCAGATAGAATCAGCCACTACCCGCATAAAATTCAGTCACATGACAAGTTTTTTTCCATTACCTTTCCTGGAGTAACACATTATCACCAGTTAAGTGATATGACTTGTTTTCAGCTGTCAAAACTCATTCCTTTTTATTATAATATTATGTTTACTGGTCACGAGATAAGTGCTTAAAGAACTTTTTACACAAATTTCCCGCAGGATCTATACAAGTCAGACATATTACTGGTGGAGTACCATTTAAAGCTCAGTTAGTTAACTGCTCGATAGCATTAAGACTCAGGAACGGACTTTGGAAATTTTCGACTTCCTAAACAAAGATTTAGGTCGACCGAGGACTTTGGAGGAGGATCCTATCCTGTTTAATTCCCCGGAAATATAACTTTAAAAGTTGATGATGATGTTCCGCTATTTTTCAGCTGCAAAGCAAACGGTCTGAATCATTGACTTCCAACGGACACTGTTGCTCGCTGTTCTTTTCAACTCCTTTAAAAGAGAGCCACAATTAATTTAAGAATCCAAAAAAAGGTAAAAAAAGTTGGATTTTTTTTTTTAATTCTGAAAATACCCATTTTTCAATGTTATTCTCTTAAAATTCTCTTAACATTCTTAATATTCTTTGAAGTTAGGAAAAAAGGTCTTTAGTCAGAAAATGTAGTTTTCCGAAACTTAAATTGAAAATTAATTAATTGTTCTGTTTAATTGAATACGATTGGAAGCAGTTTTGAAAACTTAAGTTATTGATACCAAAAGAAAGAAAGATACAACTTGAGTTAAGCCCAATCAAAAGCTTAATATGCATTTTTTGGACTTTCTGTCCAACGTCTAAGAATTGTTGAACTGTTTTAGCTGATATGGAAGTTATTTGTAGTGAAATCTATCTCAATAACAATTAGCTACACCCGATTACTTAAATATAGTGTTGATGGGTTAACAGCCCTAAAATACTGTATTAAATTCCCGGCAAAACGCACATTTTGTGGACGACTAGCAACTATACACAGAAAAAAATTGATTTCATTTAAAAAATTTGTGACATTAAATAAAAAATTAATCAAATTTGCACCAGCAAACAAATTTATTAAACATTTAATTCACTTTATTAAAAGTATAATTAACTTGATTAAACGTTCAATTCGCACGATTAAATTTTTAATTAAAACTAATTTTATTTTTGATTTAGGCTTTAATTTTTGAAACATTTTGGAAAAATTTTTTGTGTAGTTTATAAAAAAAAATTTTGTTGGTATCTTCGAGTATGGTTGAACCTTGTTCTAGTGTTTATTAGAGAACATAGTGCTGTCTAAGTAATTGTTTGAAGGAAGCCAATTTCCCAATTATTATAGGGCATTTAATGATTTCCTGTTATCAATTAAATTTATTCTCGTTTTTTTTTTTTACTAAATTTAACAAGTAAAATGTTGAAATAATTTTTAACTTCTTCGTTTTTTTTTTCTTGTACTAAATTTAACAACTAAAATGTTAAAATATATTTTAACTTCTTTTATTGCGCATGCGTAGCACGTCCAAATATAAACAGCAACAACAAAAACAACAGAATGGTTTTTATTTCGGTTACTTTTTTAGTTCGTGTCTTTAAATTAAAATTTTGTTAAAACAATTCCAACAAAACCATAACAACAAGAAAGAAAACCAATAAAAATCAATATAAAAAATCGAAAAGTTTGTTTGTCTGTGTTTTTTGGGTTTCTATTAAAATAAAAAAAAGCGAAAGTGTGACATCTTTTCACTTTCAAGGCCGCATAATCAAACACAAGAAACACCACACACTCACTCAGTCACACCAAAAATAACAACTTATAAATTAAAAGAAAACGATTTTAAAAAACAAACAAAGAAGAAGAAGAAAAAAATCGAATTTTAAAATAGAAATTAACTGGTGGCCACAAAAGAAAAGAAAAAGAGAGCGAGCGTTCGTTCGTTCGTTCAATCGATGCAACTTCATTGTCAGCGCCAAATTTGTAACACATTTTAACAAACAGTCAAGTGAATTTAGGCTAAAATTTGTTTAAATCAATTATTCATTAATACATTTCAAATTATTTCATCTTCTCTATTTTTTTTGTTTTCTTAACGACAAAACCCAAATACGAATAAATAAATCTTTTTTTAATAGTTTTTGTATGTGTTTAAAAACGAATTAAAGTTACTTTTTTGAATTTCAATATTAAATGAAATTGAAATTAATAATTTTATGTTAATCTGACTATTATTATTACATCATAGTTAATGCATTCATTCATGTTGACCGTTGTACATAAATTTAAACAAATTATTAATTAAAAAAAAAAAATTCATTTTACTTTTGGAAAAGTAAAAAAAAGAAGGGAATTCAAATGGCATTTTTATTAATAAACAAATTAACATACAATATACGGTTAATATAAAATTATTATTAGAAAATTATTTGATTTATTTATTATTTTACAGTTTAAGGCATTGATAATGCATTGAAAATACTTCGAAATGGAGTTTGTCAGTCGATTATGATCGTTACTGTAATCGTGATTGATCGAACCTTTTAATTGTAATAGTGAGTGCATACAAATTCCGGTTATAACGGACTTGCAAGCCGATTATGTAATAACCTAAGCCGTTTAAGGTATACATTGCTTTCGTTGGTCGATATGTCAAAAACACACGTAACATTTGACATTCCATTCTCTCTCTAATTTTGAAAAAAAGTAGCACTGCTGTGCTTTCAACGCCACCTGAAAAATGAATTCGCCTTGAGTAATAAGTAGTAGCTGAAGTCATTACTAGTAAGTACTTAAGTATGGAAGTTTTCAGAATACTGCCAATTGTAACGACAACTACTTACCAGGTAAGGTTTGAAATAACTACCACCCATTACTTAAAATCGAAAAGTTTTTCCAGGGTAGCTGGATTTTCCAATTTTGTAGGAATTTTTATAAAAACAAAAATTCGGAAATTTTGTTAAACAAAAAAAATTAGTTAACAAGGTTTCTTTCAAATATGCTAAATTCCCATTTCATACTATTGAGAAACTGAAATTGATTGTTGAAGGGATAAGCTATTCATATGCGCATTTCACTAGTTGCTTAGGCCAGATCGTCAGGAAATGTTATCCCAAGATTTTAGAAAAACTAAAGCCATAAAACAAAAAAAATTGTTAAGCGAATAAGAATTATAAACCTCAGTTTTACATGCAACAATATCAAAGCTTAAACAAAAACAACAACAATAAACAATTGTTGGGGTTGACTTACAAGTTATACTTGACTGGGGAAAAACTTGTCGAAGTTTTAAATTTGAATATAATATTGATATAGAATTTTTTTAATTGAGTTGGCTGAGATTGATTTTTTTTGAAATTTGACAATGAGAAAAAATTTATTCGGGTAGAGAGGTTGAGAGTGAAAAGAACTAAAGGAAGGTTTCCGATAAAAGGAAGATTGTGAAGGATACCTAATTGGGAAAAAGGATACTAAAATTTAAATAACAAAACTATTGGTTTTTTGATATTAAACAATTGCATGCATAACAATAAAATTTCTTAAAAGTGTAATTTTGTACATCATATGGAAATATTTAAAAATTGCATAAACAATAGAATTTCTTTATACATTATACATATGTGGTGCTGAGTATAATATATATGTATAAACTAAAACTATAGACGAAAATTAATAACTGAAGTTTAGTTTTGGAAATTATGCACAAATAAACTTTGAAACGTAATATAATACGTATAATAAAAAATAACACCGTGAACCAACAAGCATTTTGAGAAATACCCAATGGGAAGTGAATTTAACCGGCATTTGAACCTGTTTACCAAAATAAGAAGAAATTTCAAGAAGCCGATAATTGTGTATTAGGAATTTCAGTCAAAATCAAGATGGATTGGTTGTTATACTTTTAAAGATAGTGTAAATTTATATTAATTTCTTTTTTTTTTTTTGTTTGTTTTTTTGCTGTTTTTTTTAATGTGGTTTAATTTTAGCTTAAATGTTGTTCAAGTTGTTTGGAGTTAAGAATTGATTTTTGCATTGAAAGAAGCTGAAATGTACATTTCAACGTTCAAGCAAGTGTCTATGTAAGTTTTATTGAATTATTATTGTTATTTTTAAATGTAATTTTGTTTCATATTTTGGATTTGAATTGGTAACAAGATTTGGTTTCTTGAAAAGAATATTTTTTTTTTTTTTTTTTTTTTTTTTTTTTATCATCTTATTAACGAAAATTTTCTTTTTGTTTTGTACAATAAATGAGTTCATTGTGTTAACTTAATCATGAAAATGAATAACATGTGGTGCTAATTTTTTTATGTGTTGAGTTGTGGAATTATATAAGATAGATGGATTAGAATCACGCTAAAATATCTCATAGGGATTAATTATTAATAGTGACTTAAATTAATCAAAGGAGGTGCGTTGACACAAAGTGGGATGGGATATGGTCGAGGAACAAGAACAACTGTTCCCTGACAGATACTTAAATTCACGTTTAAACTCGTAACTTCGCTAATAGAACCCAAAGTGTTGTTGAACAATTAGTGACGTTACACAATGAGTAAATCTTTTCTTACAATTTTTACAACTTGGAATTTTTATAAAAATTTATTGATAATATTCTTGGCTGAGCTGGGGCTCGAACCTGGGTTGAATTTGCATGTTTCAAGAATCACCACATTCTTTCATCAGAATTCTTTGATTTTTAACCTGGTGGTTCGAAATTTGCTGTAATTATAATTTTCAATTCATTCACATGTTGCTTCCTTTCTTCTGTTTTTCGTATTCTTTCTGTCAAGACTTTGTCTTGAAAACCAAAATACATTTGTTTATTATGTTTTTTGTCCACTTTCGTCGACATTTATTTGTACAACTTGAAGTACAAATGTTAACATTAGAGCTTGTGCCATAGCTATTTTTAAGAACATGATGTGATTTTTTAGATGAGCTGTTAATTTTTAATTAAATTAAATTTTCATTAAAATTTCAATTAAACTTGGAAATTTCATTAAAATTCATTGATAATTTTCTTCGCTGAGCTGAAAGAAAGAGGGACAGACAGAAGGACGGCTTTTGCTAATCGACTTAGAATTAATAAAGGACCCAGAATATATCGTGACCTTAAATGGAAAAGCTCGTAACTACACAAAAATTCGAAATTGAGGTTTAATTGATTTTTGTTCCAAACATTTTCCAAAAAAAAAACGCGGGGGGTTCAAAAATGGCGACGTGGGATTGGATTAGGGGTTACGATGAATACCCTACTCTGGTGTTTAAGAATATAAAACATGGTTTCAACTAATGTAATTTTATTTTATTTGTTATGTTGGTGAATATTTAGATGGTTATTAGGGAAGTGCAAAGATAAAAATGTGCCGATTCCAAAAATCGAATTTTTTGGCTGTTCAGTCAGGGCTGGGCAAACGCTTTTACAGAATATTTATAACATATAGAAGTTTCTAAGATCAGATAAAAGTATTAATCATATAAAGATCCAGAAATACTTGTCTTTATTAAAACGTATGTAAGACTTTTAAGATGTAAGAAAAAGAACTTCTTTTAAAATTAACTAGACTTTTTTTTCAACAAAAATATAAAAACATAAAATTTGAATAACCATAAACCAAAAACAAGTGTAGATTTAAAAAAAAAACTGTTAAAAACATAAATATGAACATTTATTTAAACAAAATTTGCATAATTCATTTGTTAATGTTTATTTTTGTTAAACAATTTAATTACTTTACCCTAAATAACAATTAAATAATAACTAAATTGCAGTCAAAACGTTAAATGTTAAAAAAATAAAAATACACTCACTTCTTACTCGTTAATGCCGAAAAAAAACCTTTTAGACAAGCGTTTTTTTTAAGCCAATTAAAAAAAAAACTTTTAGAAAATGAAAATTAATCTTTAAACTTTTTCATACTTTAAGTAAAAGATTATGTAAGTGGCCAAAACATAAATAAAGTTACAGCGATGGAGACATTCAATTAAAGTTAAAATATAAATAAAAAAAGAGAGTAATTAACGGATCTACAAAATTATGGTTTGTAATTACAAGACTTTTACTGGGTTAAAGCACAACAAACACACAAACGTACTTGTAAAAATACACTAAAGCTACGGTCAGGTCACACTTATTAAATATTTGACCAAAAAAGCAAGCATAAACACCAATTCTGTTAATAGTTAGTGAGATTTAGCATGGCCTTAATACATCAAAAAACTGTTTGATCATATTATAAATATTGCAATTAGATGAAAGTACAGGGTGGCCCAAAATTAACAAAGGGGTTTGAATTCGTTATAACTTTTTTTTTTAATGGGGAATATTTTAAGTTTTATTATGAAAAATAATATCTCGCAAGTGGTGGCCATTTTCAACATATTTTCCATAACCTTTCGCAAAACTTTAGGTGTTATGTTGTTTATTTTGTCGCGTATATTGCTGTTTAATTGCTGGATGGTTCTAGGCTTATTAATTAAGACTTTTCCTTTCAATTAACCCCAAAGAAAACAGTCTTAAATAACATTAAAATAACGACGATATGCACGCTGAGTCAAAACAATGGATCGTTGAAAATAAAGCTTAACAATTTGGGCACGTTGTTCAATTGAGTACTGCTCCATTTTAAATTGCCCAAGTCTTCTTTACAAAATACTGAAAAGAAATTAAAAAAAAAAATTATAATAAAAAAGTTATAAGCAATTCAAACCCCTCTGGTAATTTTGGGCCAGCCCTTGGGTAATTTTAGTTTGCCTGTTGACTACGTCTTGTTCGTCAAATATTCGCCAAGTGTGAACGTAGCTTTACAAACCTTAAATTAAATAAAACAAAAGTCAGGTTATTAGTTTTAGTACAAAATGTTTAAAATACCTTCATACATTTTGTACGTATATGATAAGGGGAATTTTGAGAGAAATGATCCTGATGGAATGAATAAAATAATAAAATAATCATGAATCAAAAAAACAAGATTGCGCCCACAATTTGTTCTCGAATTTAAAAGTTACTAAAGCCATAGGCGGTATCCAGAGTCGTGACAAACAATTGAAAAAAAAATGTCTGAAATTTTTTTCAACTAATCTTTAATCCTAGGGGATGACGAACCACCAAATGCCAAGTATAGGTGCAGGTCGTAGTCATATGACGTTGAGAAAGGCATATACTTGAGCTTAATTTCGTCTACAGTCGAGTCTAAAAGAAGTCCACAAACAAGTCTGTCGTTAAATTTATATTATCTCAGTTCGAAAAATTTCAAATCTCTGTAAGGTATCCCAATCTTTCCCCTAATGCATACAAACATACGAACACGATACACTAAATAATATGCTACTGTACATGGTTAAATGATTTAAAAAAAAAAAACATATTTGGTTTAAAATAGACCAAGAAACAAACACACACATCATGGTATGTACATGATAGATGCACAAGTGACTAACTGACACACAGTCTGTCAGACATATCAACTAAAAAGCTAAAATTTACTTTGACTAGTTGCACGTCTGCGGGTCTAACTAACTAACCGTGTATATCTTTCTATCTGGATGGAATATAAGTTAGTAAGACAGCCAGTAATAGATATTAGCGTAACTTTTGTTTTTATTTTTTTTTTTAATTTTAAGCTCTAGATAAATAAATATTACAGTTAATATTTTTATATTATTTTTAGTGCATAACAATTATGAAATATTTAAAAAAAAAGTAAAACCTAAAAGAAAAAATGCAAAAAACATTAAAAAACAAACAAAAAGTAAAAATGACTTGTATTTTTAGATTTTTTTCCTTTTTTTTCAATTACGTCTTCAAAACCTTAACACGTGGTTGCTTTAAATTACAATTTAATGGAAAATAGACCCAGTAATTAAAATTGGGGCCAAGCTGTTTATTTTTTTTTTTTTATATATTTTTGGTTTTTGTTTTACAAATGAAAGTAAAAGTAACTAAAAATTAAAATGTGTTTAAACTTAAGCGCCTGTATTTATAAAAATTTTTTAAATTTAATAATTTTAATAATCGTTTATAAATTCATATAGAGAAAGATGTCAAAAAAATACACAATGAATCAGTGATGTTAACCGTACGGTAATTACCCTTTTTTAGGGTAATTTTGGGCCGCAAAAGGTAGCAAGGTAATGTTATTTAAAATACGGTAATTTAATGAAATGCGTAGCACCGATAACTCTTAAACATATAAAAAAGCCGCAATGTAATAAATTTTACTATAATTTTCGGATTATTTTAAGTACGGGTCACATTCAAAATTATTTTACTACCTTATTCATAAAAAATAGAATAATTTTGGTTAAAAATTTATTTTAAGACAAAAATTTACATTCAGATTTTTCTTAAAACAAATTTAAAATTTAAATTAATGCTTTATAAATAATGCTCTTATGTGCTGTTAACAAATGAAACAATCAATCGCCTGTCATTTGGAAACAGAACATTAATGTTTTGATTAAAAATCTTTGCGTAAGGTAATTTCTACTCAAAAACGGTAATTTTGTAAGGACCATAAGGTAATGAAAAAATAAAAGTTAACATCACTGCAATGAATAGAAGAATAAAATACTCTTCTGTTTAAAATTGCTCACAAGAACAAAAATCGCTTCTATACATATCTTGTTCTTACATAACACCTAATCCAGAATTAAGAAAAGTTTAATACTTGTGTTTGCAAATGTTAGATTTAAAAATTAAACGAACTTAATTTGCAGGCACGGCCATAGAAAAAGTTTTTCTTAGGGGCTGTTATCCTGTTAATCGACAACAATTGAGGAAGATCAATACAAAGAACGATCGGTTAAAAGGTTTTAAATTTTTCGGTACATAAATAATTCCCTTAAGTTTCGAATTGCTTATCTAAGGGCTCTCTCGGAAAAACATGGTTGAAATCTCTTCTTGATCGAGGGAATATAGAATTTAAGACTTGTATTTAATAAAAAAAAATAGCTGAAATATTTAAATAACAAAAATAGACTTATGCCCAATTTTTGGGATAGTATTTAAATCTATATTAAGTTAATTTTCATAACAAACTTAAATAGTATTTAAAACAGATTGGATTCTTGAGTTTTATTTGAAAAGTCTTATTTAATTAAGATAAAAGTATGGTAGCACTACAAAATACAAAAAAAAATATAAAAAAGTGTAATTATCTACAAGGTGGTCTGAAAAAACAGCTGACTGTTAATGCTTTGCCTGTTGTTGTTTTATTGTTGTGATATTGAGGCCACCTTGCTAAAATATTACAATGGAAACTTAAGTTGAAATTAAGCGTACCACATCGGTGACTTAAGTTTCACTTAAGTTTTCAGTGAAGAAGAGAATTTTGTATTTAAAACGATTTTAAAAGTAAATGTGTTTTAATATCAATCCTGAAAATTGGCCATTAATAATGTCAAGATGTAGATTTAATTGTTCAAAGAGTGCTTAGGAAATGGTTTTAACTTGATGAATCGCAAACTGCGTATATCCAAACCTTCTACAAAATTAGTACACAAATGTTCAATATTTTCACTTAAATACAAATATTTTTTAATTATTGTTCTAATCTGGGTTTATTACTTTTTTTTGCCAATAAACTTCTGTTTTCCTATTTACTTGTAATAAAGTTTTCAAAATATGAAATTTTGGTTTGAAAATGTCAAATTAAGCAGTAGAAAAATTACAAAAAAAAAAAAAAAAAACATAGTTCAAGAGTGAAGGTTTTGGTAATTTTTTTTTACCTCCTCCAAGAAATTCAAGAAAAATATAACTAATTTCAAAATAAGATTTCAGCTAAAGTTCATTTAGATTAGGATGGCAATCGATCAACGACACCAGGCCACAACTTAGTATCGAAAAAAAAATCATCAGAAAGAAAACAGAGTTTTTTTTTTCTA
The DNA here is from genome assembly GCA_949318255.1 of Pollenia labialis. Taxonomy (NCBI): domain Eukaryota; kingdom Metazoa; phylum Arthropoda; class Insecta; order Diptera; family Polleniidae; genus Pollenia; species Pollenia labialis. Next base: position 135,947,943 of record OX439143.1, on the reverse strand, counting down.
TATATTTTGGCCAACTTAGTAAATAAACTTAAACTTAATACTGGTAGTTGTAGTTGTAATAGTGATGCTAGTTTTAGTTTTAGTATCTTTGAAAAACACTGGTGGTAGTTTGTTTATTTATTCTTCTCCACAAATGCCTTTCACTTTCGTTACAACCAACAAACATTTTATAAAATTAAAAAAAATGTATTGTTTAATGGAAAATATAAACAAAAAGAAAAAAAAATAAACAAAAGAATGCTTTAATCCAGCATAAAAAATCAAGTTAACAATTTTTGGCTTAAAACCTGAGTTACGAAGTGTTGTTGCTAGATTTTTTACAAATCCAACCTCATTAAAACAACAACAGCAAGAGTTACAATATTTTTTATTTATTTTTTTTTTTTTTGTTTAATTTAAACAAAATACGATTTTGATCTTGACTGTTTAAAATAATAAGAAAATACTGAAAATCAAGCGTTTTTAATCACAATATTACAAATATGACTACCAGAAAATTAAACTTTAAGAAGAAAAAAAAAAAAAAACACAAGATGTTGGAAAATTTAAACAAAGAACCCTAAAGAAAATTTGAGACGAGAGTGGTTTTATTAAATTTCCAAAATTTTAAAACTCATTTTTACTACGTCCGCCACTAGTGGGTATTCAAAGTTTTTCACTCCGAGTGTGTGAAACGGTAGCAAAATACTATGGTGTATGGAAACTGTCAAGAATTTCTACGCTAATGTCAAAATTTAAACCAGCCCCCAGGGCTAGTGAAATTATATTCACCTCAACAGTGTCAAAATTTTACTTCCATGAGTACTTTGCTACCGTTCTACACACATACACTGTGTGTGAAATTTTTTTTATTATTCATCCAAGTCCTTATAAAGTTTATATATATATTCTTGATCCTTAAGTAATTCTAAGTCGATTAAGCCATGTCCGTCTGACCATCCGTTGGTTTGTTGTTACTCAAAAGAAAAGAAAAAAATGTATATCAAATTGTTTCTAGGAAAGATTAAAATATGGTTAATTTAAAATTACAATTGCGAAAAAATCATTCGTTAAAATATCTATTCAATTAGATCCCTTTTATTTTCAAATAAAGGATGGTAGAGAATTATCTTAAAATATTTTTATTTTTGTAAGAATTATGTGTGAAACAAAATTTCGGCCAAATACTCACCACGGCTGCCGTGGCATACCGCTATCCGATGGTTCATACCCTGCGGGAAATTTGTGTTAACTGGTTCAGAAGAGTGGTCCTGGGATTTGTTAAAATAGAGCAGGTACAAAAAGAAAGGTCTCATTATCACCAATCTCTTTACTGATTTATAAAAAACAAAAAGGTAGAAAAAGTAATGGAATACAGTACAGTTTTCAACGGTGATGGGACACATTTTTTGGTACTTTCTAAAATTTGGCTCTTGAATTTAATTCTAGGACTTTTTTCGTTGAAATAATACTACATTGTAGTAACTGGCACTAAGCACGTTCATTGAGAATAGATCTGTGACTGGTTAAATGGTATCAATTGACCCCCTCCAATGACAACTCCATGTAAAAGTAATTGGTCCTTATCAATATAAAGTGTTAAAACTAGAACTGGTCTCTATCACCAAAGACCTATCACAAGACTAGTTTGGTGTCTATTCTCTTCCCTCTGGATATGTTCAATGACTCGGAGACATAACTGAGGTTTAAAGTCGTTAATGGGCCGAATTATCTCATCCCTTAGCTCTTGAACTGTTCTTGGCTTATTGACGTACACTTTTTCTTTTAAATATGTCCAAAGAAAGAAGTCCAACGGCGTCATATCACATGATCGTGACGGCCAATTAACATCGACACGACGTGAGATAACGCGGACATTGAATTTCTTACGCACAAGAGCCATTCTTTCCCGATAGCGAACACCATTCACGGTAACTCCTTGGCCGACCTTATTTTCCAAAAAGTACGGCTTGATGACATTCCCAGGCCTGGTTGAGCATGCACAGGTGTTTTCAAATTTGCACTCAATTCTCCACATTGTGAACACATTTGGTCGATTATGCTGACCAAAAAAATACGAAATGTATTTTGATTTGAACGTAAAAGTCTTCAACAATCTTAACACGTTGCTCAATTGTGTACCTCTCCAAGGTTAAGTTTGTCAAACACTGAAACAAAAAAAAATTTCAAATTAATTTAATCAGAAAATTTGACCTTAAGGTGTGACTCACAATCAGCATCGTGCATAATGGTTGGACCACCCTTTATCTTGAAACCATTTCAAACTTCTTCATTCGTTTTCTAATAAAAAAGCGGGTCAATAATCTTGCAAATTTTTTCTAGTGGGTATAAGAAGTGATTTATCATTAAAAAGAAAAATAGAATGAATTATTTAGCAATTAAACGTTAAACTTTCAAAGAGAAAAATAAGAAACAACATCCACCAAAACACCAAAACCCAGACCTACAGCAAACATCAATAGCACATTAACAACTCTGATTCTGAATGAAGTTTATGTTGGGTGTCTGTTTTTTTTTTTTTTTCATTACAGTTGTTGGTATTGTGCCTAACAGTGATGGTGGGTGACATAAGATTTTGACATTTGATTAAGTGCTGTCAATTTTGACACTGTTTTCTTTTAATTGTCAACATCAGTTAACTGAAAAAGTTGTTTTTTTCTTCAACTATTTTTGAAAATTCAATGAATTTGTTAAATTTATTCCTTGTTTGTGGTTTAAATTGTTTGCAATGCAATTGTTGGCTGCCGTTAAATCAAGTGTTAATTAAATTCAGTGATTTTAAGCTGCACTGTCTGTCAATGTGTATGTTTGTGTGTGTGTGTGAGAGAATTTAGGTTAAGTACTGTCACCATGACAGTTGACAATTGTAAACTAAGTTTAAATTTAACATCACATCATCAGCTACTAGCTGGTAGTTTTGGCTGGTTTGTTATATGATTTTAATTTAAAACAAGGTACGAGTATTTGTATTTCGTTTTTTTTCGTATTTATTATTAACTTTACAATCACGTAGTTTTATTTTTGTTTATCTTGATATGAGTTTTTTTTTCAAAAAACATTTGTTGTTTTTAACTACAAACGCCCACCTAAAAGACAGCGAAAAAAATTTTAAAAAATACAGCATAAAGAAAAAAAAGGTACTGCAGCTGTTTTGACACGATTACACTTCAAACACCATGTCATGTTTGATGGATGCATTTTTGACATTATGGTTTTTGGTAATTTTTTTTTTTTTATATATTTTTTTCTACAATGGTTTTTTAGTTACCAAAAAAAACCTACCTGTAGCTACTTTTTTTCTTATTTCTGGCAACACTGTTTACCATAGTTACCGTAAAACTTATACAAATCTCTTGTTATCTTTAGAGTTGGGTTCAAACTTGTCTTACCGATATGAGGATCTGCCTTAAACGCCTAGAGATACAGTTAAGGACAGGGATTACAATGGGTGTTTTAAAATTGTGCACAAAAAGTTGCTATTTTCCAGCTTAATAGTGTGGAATGTGGTGCGCGCGATCTCTAGAAATCTACCAATCTTGAACTCCGAAAATTTGAGGTACTGACTGTGCCTGATTTCCCTGGAGGATGTAAATTTAAAAGGGCAAAAATTCTTAAAATGTTTCCCTACACACTTTCGGAGGCTTTTTTTCCACACATAGAGTCAACTGTCTTACCAGTGCCCATGTTCTGTAACGCCCGCGTCGATAAACTTTTCGATTAAAATGTGTGAAATGAAACAAAAATGCCATACAATAAAACAAACGGCTGTTTTTCTCACTAAACTGTATCTGTAACATTTTTTGGCGAGAGCAGGCTGTCACGTAAGGAAATTACTCGCCAATTTACAGAAAAAGTTCCCGCTTTGAACTGTCAAATAAACTCACGAATAAAAACACTAAAAACCCATTAAAAATTCAAAGAATAATAATAATTCACTCTTTTCGTGTTTGGTGAATTTTAAATACTCTTGCGACTGCTTGGTCATAGATTAAAGAGAACTTTAACTTAATTCCTTTAATCTATTACCAAACAGTCGCAGGGGTATTTTTTAAATACGCCAACCGCGATAAAGGGGAATATATTTTGTTATTGCTTTTAACATTTTCATAAAATATACGAATGTTTTCAAAGCTCGTTTGCAAACAACAAACATTTAAGTCGCACTTTACATTACTTGGTATAGCCGATGGTTGTTTTTTGCCGCCGTTGTTTAAAATTTTTCGATTTTAGTAAATTTTGTTCGCCGCCAACGATATGTGTGACTGGCGTTCTCAACTTCTGCAATGTCACATCGGCTTCGAGTGGAATATTATGAAATTCATAACGTAACGGCGTTATCTCTTTTGATAGTTTTCGACATGAGTTACAGACACAGTTTTTTTTCTCAATTTTTGAGAAACAATGGAATATTTTATTTCATATCTTTTCGATGCGAGAAGTTACAGAACATGGGTACAGGTCTAGGCAAACAAATGCCAAAATAAGCCACCAATGATCTGCAAACGAAACTCAAGAAACTTAAAAACTTATCGGCTTAGTGATATATTTCGAATGTATATCCATGACCATAGATCCTTATAAAAATATATACATATTAAGGTGTTAGCTTCTTACAAATTTCTAAGTCCTTGGTGTCCGTTCGCATGGTTGGTCTCAGAAAAGAAGACCAACTAAAATGTGTTTTGTCAAATTATGTTTTAGTCTACAAATTTCTTTCCATTATCACATTGAAAAAGAATATGAAAGTCATCTCGGAGTTAAAGAAAACATTACCCAATCAACTAAGTCCCGAACGAAAAATTTAAATAATTAATTTTTAATACAGATAATAATAACAACAACGACTTTTAGGGAGCCTGTTAATTTGTATACCCTTCACCACAGATGGAAAAGGGTATATATAAGGTTGTCATTCCGTAAATATTGATCTTAGACCCTATAAAGTATATATATTCTGGGTCCTTATGAGGAGAGAAGTTGATTTAACTATATGATGTCCCTGTACCGATTATTGTCGCAATTGAGTTTTGGCCGATATGAACCGAAAAAATTTGTCACAATGTGCGACGATAATGGGAACACCTTAGAATAAATTGTGCAATGTTTTTAAATGTGCAGATTGTGCTATTTAAGCCGATAGTGGGATCTTAGCTTAACTCTCTACTTAATTTTTTTAAGACTTAAAAAATTTTAATTAAAATTAATCTTATTTTCTTACAATTTTTTTAATTAAATATTCTTAAATAATTAATTTCTGTGACTACTCTTAATTTAGATTAACAACATTTCAACAATATTGGTTTCATTATATGTATATAAATAAAAAAACTCAGGTTAAATTACGTACGAGGCAACGATTTTATACCATCAATCAACAAGATATTTTTAAATCCGTTATAAATTAACAGAACATACATACATCTAAACTTTCAAATTATTTTACTTCCCATATTAAACTTCATATTCGAAAAAGAACAGCAAAAACAACTGAAAATAACAAATTTTCAATTACATATTTGGGGTATTCACAAGGTGTGCGTGCTATCATGTAATATTGTCATAATGTTCTAACATTTTACAATGGTTAAAAAATAATTTTGTTGCTTTGGTAACAAACAGGGTTCCTATGTTTATTGTGCTGTCGTAATCCATCCTAAGAGACCTGCGTTGAAAGGCTGACCCGAGCCGCATTAGTTTTTGTAAGCCGTCGCCGTTGAGGGTTAACTGTAGGTATCCGGCTAACATTTAAATTTAACCTGTGGCCAGCAATTTGTGCAACAAATCACTTGCGGCGTCAAATTAGATCGGCTTAGGACTCTGCTGTTTGGTAAACAAACAAAATAAAATTTATTTCTGATTTGCGTCTGAGAAATAGAAAATAGTCAGGTAAGATCTAATTAAATATACCTATTAATTCATGGATCAGAATTTAAAAATATTTTTATGCTTGGTAAATATTTATTTTTAATATTTGTTTAAAATCAGCTGATTTAAATTCAAAATAGCACTCTGAATTATGAGGGGTTGTTCACAACAGTCGTATTTTTTCATGTTTGTGCCGGTTCACACACGTCAAGTTTGATTCATCAAGTCTTGAGCTTTTAGGAGAGAAGGGAAGAGAGAATGTCATTTCTTTTCCCCTCTCTTCTAAAAACTCAAGACTTGACGAGTCAAACTTGACGTGTGTGAACCGGCACTTATTATTTTAAGACATATGACTTTATGATACCTTGTGAATCCCCCAAATCAAAACATCAAATTTAAAAATGATAATATTAACAACAACAAAAACAACTAACTTAAACAAAATATTGGTCTACACACAAACGACAAACATTATAAATATATTTAAGCAAAAGTCAACACTAAGCATAAGATTACAAGTTGAAAACGTCATCAATATGTGAGTTTTTGCACACACACACACACTCATTTAAAAAAAATTTAAATATGGAACAAACAACAACAGCAACAACAACGAAATCTGATTCAAAATACTACAAACACACAAATTAAAACGGTTGTTGATAAGTTGATAAACAACAATAAAGCCTCCCCTTGCACCTCCACTCAATCAATTCCCAGCGGCGAATTTTTAGAGGCCTTCACTTATAAGGCCTTCTGTAAGACCTTTCTAGACCTTTTTAGGTACAGTACTCATGCTCGCATGCCTTCTCAGAATGGAAGGCCGTATTGAATTAAACAGTGGGCAATCACATATTGGATGAAATACTAATGGCATTCATTAAAAGGGAGACCGAGTCGCAAAGTGTGCTTATCGATCGTCCAGTGATATGAATATCAGTCTCAAGATGTCCTTGCGACTGAAATAAAGTAGTCGGTCAGAGCGACTTATGTCGTATGTGGGCCACGTAACTTTGGTGGCCCTGCAGTCATCCAGTTTCTGTCATTTATCATTAGCCATATCCAGATGGTGCATGAAGATAGTTCCCAGGGTTGTTGCGACTGGCACACCCTGCGAAATATCTATAGCAGCTCCAGTCTTGGCCACCCCGTCTGCCTGTTCACTGCCATAATGCAGCGCAGGGACCCAAGCAAGGGAAATTGCAGTCCAGTCTTTATAGTTCATCCTTTAACAGGTTAATGAGAATGGACATTATTTTATGCGACTTTAGTTACATCAGAGCCGTCTGGCTATCGACAAAAATACCAACTCTGCCGCTAATTTTCCTGTTATGCAGGTTTATACATGCCTCTCTTATCGCCAGTATTTTAGCCTGAAATACGCTTGCTTTATCCGCAAGACGGAAAATGGAATGGACTGCAGCCGTATTCTGTAATTCGCTTAGCTTAATCTCGATCGCTAAAATGCCTTAGAGAATAAAAAACTAAAAGCTAAAATTGCGGGAAATTAAATTTTTATGGCTTTTTAAAATTTAGCAATGCACGTTACAGTATTGCATTCGTAGCAAAAAATCGCTTAATCAACTTTATAGAATTTCAGCGATAGAAATAAAGCCTTAGCGACTTACAGAATACGGCCACTGGTGTCTGACAAATAAGGGCTTCCCGAAGGCCTGCTTACTGGTTTTTATCGCCGCTGGCTTGTTTCAGTTAGTATGAGAGTGTTGCTTACTTTTTCTGGTGTTGTTCCACATACTTGCCATATGGTCTAAATATTGTTGTAGTTGTAATGAGTTGCCAAACAACACGACATTAAAACGGTATCATGAGTTTTGTTTTGGCTTTTATTTACGAATATTGAAACCGGAACTTAAGATAGCAAAATCCAACCAAACACAAAGCAAATACAGATAAAAGAAGACTGCATAACAGTAGCCATCTTTGTTATGATTTGTTTATTTAGTTGTTGTTGTTCGTTTTTTTTTCATTGCTCATTCACCATTAAACTAGTGGATTAAGATAAAAATTACGTCTTCTATGATGATTTAACTTCTCTAACCAACCAACAACCACAATTAATTTGAAAAAAAAAGAAAAATTTCTCTTTTTTTTTTTTGAAGCATTTTTCCTTTTCTTTTTACCAACCTCGTCTTATGAAGTCATCATCTTAAATTTAGTACATATTTCAATTTCAAGTTTATAATTTTTATTACAAAAAAAAAAAAAAAAACTATCTCCGATCACTGATTTTGTTTTCAAACCAAGAAATGAAAGACATAAATAAATTAAATAATCAAAATAAAATTGAAGAAACAATTTCAAAGTCTTTGTCTTGACCTTGGACTTACAAACCAACTTTACATGAAAAGAAAGACTTGCTTTGTTCACCCAAAGCTGTAGAGGGGCTTCAAGAGAAAGCATTCACTCCAGCCAGCTTTTGCAGACAGCTGAAATGCCAGTGATTAGAAGGTATGAAATTGTGAGTTGTTTTTTACACTCCGAGTATTTATCTATTATGGTTAAATTTTAACGGCCGATGTTGAATGTGAACCACGTCTAAACAGCAAGCTTTTTTCTGCATTTTATTTTACATTTCTCAATTTCAGAATATCTCAATTTTAACCATGAAAAGATACACAATCGATCAACGCGTTAAAGTTATTCAGGCTTAAATGAAAATGGGCGTTCAAATCGAAATGCATATCGTGCACTTCGTGATTCAGTGATGAGGCACATTTTTACCTCAGTGGATTTGACAATAAGCAGAGAACGGCAATAGGTAAAGATTCGAGATTTGGTAAAAATAGCTTGGTTATCAATACACAACATGTGTCAAAAAGTGAAGTGAATTGGGTAAATGTGTGTGGTACCTTCTAAAGACATAAGTCTATCAATAATAACATGAAAAAATACGGCTGTTGTGAAAAACCTCTTATAATTTAGTGTGCTATTTTGAATTTAAATCAGCTGATTTAAAACAAATATAAAAAATAAATATTAACCAAACATAAAAAGATTTTTAAATTCTGATCCATGAATTAATAAATTAAATTAGATCTTACCAAGGTACCATGGATCTTACTTGACTTTTTCCATTTTTTATACGCAAATCATTAATAAATTTTATTTTGTTTGCTTACCAAACATCAGAGTCCTAAGCTGATATAATTTGACGCCGCAAGTGTTTTGTTGCAAAAATTGCTAGCCGCAGGTTAAATTCGGATATTGGACAAAAAGGCTTGGAACCTCCCACACAATGACACTAAAAATTTATTTTCATTTGTAGAACGGTAACAGTAAAAATATTTTCATTAAGTACACATTGCTTCGTTATCAATACACGAGATCTGTTTTAAAAAATTGTTACTAATTTTATTTCGATAGGGGTAACAAAGCGTAGCGGGTTCAGCTAGAACATATCGTCAGCTCATTATTGGTTTGGCGTATATGCCAAAAAGTCATAGTGGAGAAAAACCACAATGAAGGTTTAGATGAAGTTTTCTGAAAATATACCCGATAGAATTTTTTCTGTCTTCACCACTTCTAGCATATGTTTTGAAGATAAACGCGTATTTTTGTGATCGTTTATTAACGAACTTGGAGAGTTTTTTTAAAACTTAAAACTACTTTTTCTCTTACGGCAATGAAGCAAAGCGAGAGTGAAATTTATTTTGAATGTTTTTGTATGAAGAATTGGCAGTATTAGCCATTCAGTGGCGCGTAGAGCTAAACAATACTTAATAAACTTTAAAATAGTTGATATGGAATATAAAAATAATGCTGAATATCTCAGAAGCCATAAATAATATATATACACCACCATACCTAAATTATATTTTTTTAAATGTTCGGTAGGCCAAACCAATAATGAGCTGACAACTATATATGAAAATCAAAATGTGTTTCCGATGTTTCCTATAATAATTTTAAACATCATTACCTTTTCTTAAAATCCATGTTTTTCGCACGGGTATGTATATATTTTGTTATGGCGAGCAAAATGCCAATGCCAATTAAGATATCTTTTAAATAAACCTATTTTTTTTTTTATTTAACAAATATCTTAAAACATTTTAATAATATCTTCAGTTTTTCTTAAATCTTTGGATGAGGTTTCCTGATGATCTGACCTAAGAAACCACTGAAATGCGCTTAGGAATACCTCATTCAACGAACAATAAATTTCAATGTTTTTATCAAGAACAAAAATTGGGAATTAAGCATTACAAACAAAATCTTGTTAATAAAACATTAAACTCTTTTGAACTTCTGGCTCATTGTCTGCAAAGCATTAAATATATGAAAACATAAAAAACAACCCACTTTTACTTTCATTGCAAATTACGTTGTTTTACGTTTTGCCAATTATGTCAGTCACTCTAACCGACTGTGGCTGTTTAGCATTTTTTGCTGTCTCTATTTTCTTTTGCCACTTTATTATCTTTTTTAAAATTAATATTAAAAAAAAAAAAATATTTATAAAATTTTTGCGAGCTTTAAAATTTCCCATGAAAGCCGGCATTAGTGACATAAGTTTTTATTACGGGCTAGCGGAAATGATTACGATTTTTGTTTGGAGAAGTTTTATCAGGAAAATTGATTTAATTTTGTAATGAAATCGTATGCACATTAATTGTGATTTAGAGCATACATACTTAAGTATGTATATCGGTTTTGGCGGTAAATTTTAAGAAACTTAACTTAAAGTTTAATTAAAATAACTAATGAAAAATGTAAGATAACATTTCGCTACAAATGCAAACTCTAGCCCAATCATGTTATTATTATTTGTCATTGATATATACATATTCAAATAAAACCATAAAGCCATTAGAAGATAAATAGAATTTAATTATTCGAATATATCGTCTCAGGCCATTTCTAACCCCTTTTACGTCATATTTAATGAAATCATTGATTGAGTTAAACAAAAGTGACAATTTGTTAACTGGCAATTGTTAATAGTCTAGTAATGGGTGTTGTTTTTAAACGTATAGAACTTACGAAGTTTATTTGACTTTTTTTCAGTAAACTTACTTACACCAGAATAACTTTTACAAATTGTTTAAATTAATTTCTAAAATTTGCTCTCTTTTCGCCAAAGTTATAGAGCAGTTCGTCAAATTTACGGTGCAGTGCGCATAATCGCATAGGCGATATGAGTAACTAATACGCAATACTGCCCAGCAAAATATTCTGCTTGCCTGGAAGCAGCATGTAAGGCAGTATTTATTAGGATAGCGCTTCCGTATTCGATGAAATATAATATGATTTTTGTATGAAATTCCTCGCCAAGCAGGTCTTCCTGCGTACTCCAATACGTGCTTCTCTCACATTTTAAATATGATCTTAACTGAGACAGGAAACTCAGCACTTTTGTTGCAGCACAAAGAACTGGGGCCTAATTCTGGCAGTCGTGATCGAGTACTTTCTCGATTCGAAAGCAATTTTATTTCTGTCGATACTGAATGAATCGAAATTTTTTTTTTTCATTGTTGTGAAACTCAAATTAATGCTTTATAATACTGAAAAAATAATTCCGATTCGTTCAGTATTGATTGAAGTAATTAAATATTAAATTGCTTTCGAATCGAGAAAGTACTCGATCACGGCTGCCAGAATCAGGCCCCTGTATATATAGATCGATTCAAGACTACATTTACACTTTTGGATAAGTTTCATCTAAATCGAACTCGTACTACGTATACAGAAGAAGCCATCGCTGCTGTAGAGTGTGAGAGTCTTTTCGTCCAGTACTTGGAAAATTTTGAAGAAAGATCTTGGCCTACACCTTAATAAAATCCAAGAGGTAATAGAATTACAGCAAGCGAACCATCAGTTGCGTAATGTTTTCTGTGAATGGGCTGAGAATTAACGGGAAGTTGAACCAGATTATTATCGCCAAATAATCTTCAGCGATGAGGCACATTTCTGGCTTAACGGGCAGAATTGTCGTTTTTGGAAAGTACATAATCCTCATGGGACTCTTGAAACTCCATTAATTAAATCTTAATTTTTTTTATCAGACTGTAAATCCGAATTCGGTGCGAACATTACTGTGCATGGCGAACGGTACAGGCAAATGATTCGTGATTTTTTTTATTTCTCATGTCACTCCAAAAAAAATGGTGGAGAAATGGTTCCAACAAAACGGCGTAACATGCGGTACACCACGTGAAACCAACACACCGAAATATCTCAAGAAATGGACCCGTAAATTGGCCACCTCGTTCATGTGTTTTTTGTGTGTGTACGTTAAACCACTACGCTACACTAATAAGCCAGCAACCAGTTGATCATTAAACCGACCGGAAGTCGTTCAAGAAAATATTTTTAAACATTAAATGCCATGAAATTTCTAGGTTAATAGAGCCAACATTTTGGTCATGCCATTGAATTTTTTTTTTTTTGTTAAGTTCTATACCCCTAAAAAACACCCTTTATTGGATTTTTAACGCATTACTTTTAAAAAATGTTAATGTTAATTAACAAGGGATAATTTTTTATTTAGGGGAAGGTCAGCGCAATTACAAGTGCCCAACATCTACTATCAACTAAGGTACGAAAAAGATTTAGGGCAAAAAATATCCCATGATTAACTTGATACCATTAGCTCTGCTAAAAGAGCGAAATTGTAAAATTAACACTTAATTAGCGAAAACAAAAATTTATTCAATCAAATAATTCGATTTGTGTTTACATAAATCATAAACGATCTTTCAAAAAGTGTTCAATTAATAAACAAATAAATAATATTGTTTTTTTTTTTTTTTGTTTTTGTTAGTCTTGAAGATTAATAAATTTCAAAAAGAATTTGCATGCTCATTTGAGAAATTTATACAGTGGAGAAGAAAATAGTTCGTATTTAAGTTTTAAGATGAACAGGGAAAGTTGAATAGAAAAGTGTACTTTATTTCGTCTACAAGCAGATTTTGTATTTTGTATGCAAAACAAGAATTGCATGGACACGAATGCAGTTTGAAAAGAGAATTGAAGAAATTTGCTGCAGTAAATGTTTCATAATGTGGAAGAGGCCTTATGTGAGATTAAAGCTAAGGCAATCGGGAACACCTGAAGAGGGTCCGACAATCAGTTCCTGTTGTATTACCGTGTCTCCCAGGGGGCTTTTGTTACCTGGCTGCTGACATTCTCACTCAGCCAACTGGTTGATTCATTGCAGAAGTGGATCCTGTTCAAATCAATGTCAGATAAACAGGTTTTGTCCCAAAGGTTTCTTTGATCAAACAGTTCGAGTCTAAGATCTTCAAAGGGCGGACAATGACAGAGAATATGGTTTGTTATTCGTCCTCGTCGGTGTGACTTCTACACAAGTCATAGGAAGGGAGACCCAGGCCTTTGGGCGTTTTTCCTAATAAGCCAGTGGCCTGTCATAACCGCAGTTAGGTTCTTGGGGTAAAGTCTGGACTGCTTTTAAGCTCTTCCTTCATATTTAATATAAACACAGAAAAATATGTCAAGAACATTTTTAACAATAAAATTTTCAATGAAATTTTTTTTCAAAATTACACTTTGCAAAATAGCACTGAATAAAACATATGTAATAATGAAATAATTAATTCTTTCATCATATTCAATAAAAAAAATATTTGAATCAAAGTAAAGACAATATTTTTTCAACTATTGTCCATTTTGTAAAAGCTTTGGTGTCGTTGTAAATAAGACATGAGTGTTTGTAATTCTCATTCACTTTACAGTTTTTTTTATAAATCTTAAGTTTTTACAAAGTCTTTGAAAAAAGGTGATGATCTGGCCTAAACAACTAGCGAAATGCGCATAGGAACTAGCTTATCCTCCCACAATAAATTTTAGTGAATTTATCAAAGAAAAAAATTGGGAATTTAGAATAATAAATAAATTAAAAAAAAAAAAATTAGATAAACATTTTGTTTGATTTATTCAACATTTTGGGAAACAATTTTTTTATTGGCTCAATAAACTTGGCTATTGACTAAAAATTCAATGACTAATACCTACAAACATTTTTATCATCTCAAAAAATTCAAACATTTTGTTAATCAAATATAAGATTTTCGTCTTCAAATATGAAAATTATTATTTTTTCTGTATAAGATGAAATTTGTGTGCGATAAGTTGCCTACCCTTGGAGAGTTTAATACCTACGTTTATAATGTATTAAACCGTTCTAATTCAAGATGGTGCCTGCATGCGCCAACGATCCAGCCCTCTAGTTCCCATGTACGCCTTTGTGTCCAAGGACCCATTATAGGGCAACCACTGACTGTCCCGCTATATGTTCCAAAGACATCCGGCATTCTTGAACAATTCTCGATGTGATAAACATTTTCTCCAGGGAAATTATGGCCCCTTTACTATCAGCAATAATGTGAATATCCATATTTAAGGATATCAAAGGAATAAATAAAAGCGTTAAATGCGTTAAACTGGTGCGCATATAAACGACTAGATTTTAATTACTGTGATTAAAGGAAATGTGTCCCATGTAACATAAGATTTTGCTGAGCGTCCTCCTCAGCACAAAAGCACAAGATTTGTGACTGACTGTCAGTATATTTTCCTGATAGACCTCACTGCCAACCCTAAAATCTCGATATAATTCTACAACTATTGCCCACATAGCCCTGCCGAACAATTTTTAAGATTGTTTTTAAAAACTCCTTCCTCTTGTTTAAATGTTAATAAATGTTGAAATAGTTTGCCCTACACTGTGAACATACCTAAACACTTTGTTAAAGCCTCCCGGCCCAGCATCATTAATCCCCCCGAATGTCCATAAAACTAATTGAACAGCTTTGTATTTTTAAACATTTACACTCATTATTTGCTTGTCGATTTTTTTCGATATTTTTTTTATTTTTTATTTTGTTTTTTTTTAATTTAAAAATACCATGTTATAATTTTTTTGGCGATTAAAGATCCCAAACGATCGATAACATGCCAAAATCAAATAAAAATAAATTTTATATGAGATCAAGATTAATCGAAAAAGCGTAAAAACGTTTTGATTTACGCTACCAGACTTTTTGGCAACAAATTCAAAAACATGATGATGTCGAAGATGGTGAATGAGTGATGCTGCAAAACAGCAAATGAACGAAAAACAATTGAAAATAAATTTAGTGTTTGTTGTATTTGTACTTAAAATTCTTAAATTTCATTTCGTCAAAATATCAGATTGTTTATTCATACATCAAACATAAAGAAACGATCATCTTTGAGGCGGTTCGAACACAAGAGTCGTGTGTAGACAAGTGTTATGTCTGATTTTTTTTTTTTTTTGTCTTAAATTAATGATAAAATTATGGGTACGAAAATGCTAATAATACAGTGTTTTGCTTTGTTTTTTTCTTATTTTTTGAACATTTAAGTTGTTGTATGTTCTTAACCAGCAGAATGTAGACTTCTAACAAGGGTCAGTGATGCTCAAACTGTAAAAATTTTGAAACGCAAGGAAATTCAAAAAGTATAACTTTATGATTTTAATTTTTAAAAAGAGTATATCTATGACGACTTTTGGAACAAAATCGCCTTGCCCACTTTTATCAGGCAGTTTTTAACTACAAGCATGCAATGCTTAGGGCCTGTGAATCTGATAGTGTGACGCTGGAGAATCGACAACTGCCAATGGTTTAACCTTATTGAGCTCCAGAAAAGCTCAAAGCGAACACCGACCTAGTTGCGTTTGACCTCTAGTCTTACGCTAATTAAGGAAGTCACTGATTGAGTGGAAACATCCGAAGGGTCTGTGAAATCTGACAGTGTGACTCTGGAGAATTGAGAACTGCCAATGGTTTAACCTTATTTAGCTTTTGAAAAGCGAAAACACCGATCTTGTTGCGTTTGACCTCTTTTCTTACGCTAAGCAAGGAAGTCACTGATTAAGTGGAGACCGTACTTCGATTGGATAATTTTAGCTAGACATCCGAAGCCGCTGCATCTTCCACAAAAGATGAACTCTACAAACATCTTGGCCGAGTGCTAACAACAATACAGACCCTACGCTATTATTTCCTTAATTATTTGCCAAACCATTAGTAGTTTAGCCTTATCCCGCTACTTCGTTAGAGGCTCCCTTTCTTTCGTGGACAAAGTTCATGTTATTAAGTTTTAACCAAAAAGTACATACATTTTATATTTAGCTACAATTGTGGCGAAAACAAAGTAACAAAATTACAATTGACTTCCGAGTTATAGACATGAAGAAAAAACATGTTCTTCGGAGAAATCAAGTTTGAACATTTTCATGGGGCAATAAAATCCGTACGGCAGGTCAACTAGCAACACCCAAAAAGCTTCTTGTCAGTTTCGTCAAGTATTTCAAGAAATTCCGTACGATTAAGAACTTGCACTCGATGACTTGAAAATGTATGCCCAGTGTTATTGTTTTTTGTAAACATAAGCAGGCGCTGTTATTGGTGGACTTAGTAATGCGAAAGGGAACAAATTCGTTAGGGCTCAAAAAAAGAAAATTGAGAACCCCTGCGTTTATTTTAAAGAATCGCAGACACGACTACTTAGAATCAAAAGTATTAGTGTTTAGTTTCATGTTTTATAGGATTTATACTTTATGTACTGTCTATATAAATGGTTGAAATTGAATGTAATTTTGAAATTTAATTACTTGAGTAGACGCGTGTCTTAAGGTGCCAAGTAAAAACAGTCTTTACCCAAAAATCCACATTCATTATTAGTTGATTTTTATAGATATTAATGAATATTATTTTTCCTTCTTCTTAAAAATAAATAAATTATTAAGTTTTCATTAAAGAAATTAAATTAGTACACTGAAAGAAAAATGCTTCATATATTTAATGAATAATTTTCATAAAAAAAATTTCATTGGTTAAATGAAAATTTTCATTATCTAAATGGAATTACATAGTTTACATAGTGGATTTCGTAATTACGTTAAAAATGTTCATTGTATATATGAAAACTACTTAAGTTTGTCCAAGTTAAACAAAAAATTTTAACTCATAAATTAATACAAAATTATAGTTTCCTTAAAAAAATCTTTAATTGTTAATTAAAAAATGTAAGATTTAATTATTTCATACATCTAATGCAATATGCCAATTCATGAAATAAATTTTTATAATAATAGTTTTATATATTTCAATAATTAAAAAAAAATTTGTTTTTAACATTCAAATAACTCTATAGTCTCAATAATTAAAAGTATAAAAATATTTCGGAAAAGCATGCCTTCAAAAATTAAAATTTTCATTATGACAATGAAAAATGTCATTATAGTAATGAAACAAAAACTTTCGATCCATAAAAATGTATGTTTTTAGTTTTCTGTAATATGTACACACGCTAACCAAAAAAAATCAACGTTGTTATGGACAATTTAATCTCATATCTGGCAAAAAAAAATAGTTTTTTTATTCAAAAACTACACTGCCCCGGTAGGCTAGCTGGTAGTGAGCTTGTCCATCAGCGCCGGGGTTGCGAGATCGATTCCCGCCAGAGACTCAGACAAGCTTAAAGCTTCGCGGGATAAGCTTAGTGAAATAATTAAAAAAAAAAATAATAAATAAAAAAAATTGAGAGTCTTCATAAAAATAGTGATAAAAATATTATTTTCAATGAAATTGTGTCATTAAAATCTTGTATATTTATCATCAAATTAATGAATATTTTCATGAATGTTATGATATAAAATCATTGATTCTAATAAAAATATATTTTTTCATCCAATGAATAATATTCATAGATCTAATGTAATGTTTCATTAAATACATTTTAATGAAACAGGTTTCATTGATCCAACGAAGCGCTACATAGGTTCCATTTTAATACAATTTTTAATGGGATTAATGTCAAAATTCATTATTGTTGTGAAGAAAATTCTTTCAGTGTACAAGAATATTTTTTACAATCACCCCTATCGTGAATAATTTTTCCCTCGTAATTTTTCCCCTTTTCACATATTTGCGATCATGAAAACCTCCCATTAAAAAAAGGGCATTCAAAAGAGAATAATAACGTGAAAAAATGTTCACGTGAAAAAATTCCCCTTATCGTGAAAAGTTTTTTCCCTCGTAATTTGTTCACATTTCCCTTAGATTTTCTCACTTTATTTTTGCTAGGGAATACAACATGTATGTAAGTAGTTTCTCCAATAAATCGGATATTAAGGTTTATTTCCGTTAATAAGGTACCAACAGATATATTGGTCAACAAAATGCATAACAAGAGGTTGATTGCCGGCGGATTTGTAAAGCTTTCGAAAGACGTGGTGGCAGAATTTTGGGAAATATTTCACTACATAAAATTTAAAAAGTGCAAAAAATTAACATTGCAATCAACCTATCCCTCCAATACTAATCATTTAACTTTATTATTTTCGCTTTTCTTTAAAATTATACGTAAATATTTTTGAACATACATTTCATTGATTTTTAATATTTCCTAATCTTTCTTCTTTTTTGTTACATTCACTGGAACTGATAGCGTAAAAAATTTTTCACATGAGATTCATGATTGCTGTTTTCCCTTTGAGGGGAATGAAAATTTCATGGGAACAAAAATTCCACTTGTTATTCACGATAGGGGTGATTATCATTACGATATTTAAGGCTGAGTTTTTATCTACAAGAAACTTTATTTATTTCTTAAAAAACATTCATCTGAAATTGTAAAGGGTTTTTAAGGATGTTAGCTTAATAAAGTAAAATATCGCTAAAAATAAAATAAGTCAAGACGTATGTATATTACATATACGGCATAAACGACTGTTAGCAAGTCAAAGTGCCATCTTCAGGTGTTCCGAATCTAATTTACCGTAGTATTTAAAAGCCAATTGGAATGGCCGCTTTTATAGAATACAGTGCATCTAAGTGAGTGCATTTGATGTTCAACATTTATTCTTCGATTTAGTGTGCCCCATATGCAGCAAAATTGGTTTTATTCCCGTATTCATTGATGTAAAAATAATTCTCATCGCCCATTATTCAATATGATATTTGTGTCTGAATAATCGAATTTAGACTTTCAAAGGAAAATTGAACAACTTTGTTTCTTTGTTCTGTGCTGAGTCTTCCCATCAACATTTTTCCAAGTTAATTCTAAAAAAACAAAAAAAAAAAAAATAAAGTGTTAAAAAAAATTTTTATTTAAACAGTATTTTTATCCGTTTTAGTGCCTTTTATTAAATTTTTCATAGATTTATTAGTGCATATTTTTGCATATTTTTTAGTTTATAGGCATATTTTGATACATGTTATATTCTTAGATGCCAAGGGCTTTCGCAGGAAATAAATTATTTTTCTCGAAATTCTGGTTAGCAGATGACTTCTGTTTAGAATATGTATTTGTTTACCCAACTCAATTCGCCATCTACATTTAATTTTTACTCTAAAATTGTAACACAACGCAGGTTTTCATTAAAGATAAATGTTAGGCGATGTGCATAATACATAGAAATCTAAACCAATCTTTTTGCATACAGATCGACTCAGAATCACTTTTAAAAGTGATCTTACAATAGCGATCCGTCCGTCAGACTGGTTGTCTGTCCATGTTAATCTTGTGCTCAAAATACAAGTTCCAATTTTGTAGATCATTTGATCAAATATGGACGAAGTCTATGTAAATGGTGAGAATCGGTCTACAATTTCACATATTCCCCATTAAAACTTCATTCCAATTTAGACTTTTTGTGTCCGTAAACCATCTTATTATGTTGATATTTAAATTAAATTCGACCCAAAAAATGTTTTTTTTTTCATTATTTATTTATTGAATCTTCATATATTAAATATGAACTAACATTAATTAATCTAATATTATCCTTGTTCTTTATTTTATCCGGCACTGGCAGGACAATGGCAGACAAAAATTTTCTTCATCACGGGTTCTGTTTATCGCTCATCTAAATGAATTTGTTCGATATTAGAAGCCGTAGCAGTGCCCTATAACTGAATAACATAGCACCAGATTGGCTTTAAGATGGAATTGTAAAGTAGAAGTTTGCAGTCGGGACTAAGGACAGAGTTTCCTTTAATAAGCCAATGAATTTGAATGGCTTTTGGTTTAATTTGATTTAATTTTGCCTCTGTATGGCTTTTTCACGTTAAACGGTGATCTAAATTTACACCGAGATATTTTACATGCGAATTTCGATGTATTATTTGATTATTGATTTTAATGGGTGGAAGGGGGGGGGGGGCATGATTGCATGATTGGTTTCCCTGATCATAACGTTTATTGTGCGCCACCCTGTAGAACAAATAACTTAAGACAGTTCAACATTTCAAAGGGTTTGTTGAACTTTATTCTCAGCAATGATTATTTGTTTAAAAATCCTAAAAAAAAACGTGTTTACCATGTCATTTAAAAATATTGGCAACAACAAGGAAATCGTTATTACAAGTATTAAAATGTTTGGCAAAAAAAGCAAATAAATAAAATAAAGGCTAATTTTGACTTCAATCGAAATTCATAACAATTTTAAACATTCGTCTAAACAATTTCATTGTTTAAGAACTAAATGCAAATTAAATACATTTTTTATCAGAAAACTATTTAACTAAAGCGATTAATGACGTCAAATTGATTAATGACGTAGAATCAGTTAATGATGTCAAATCCAATAGTGACATCATCAATTAATAAGATAAATAAAATTACTTTTTGGCCATTTGTAATGCCAATTGGCACTAACTCAAATATTTCTGAATAAATTGATGTAAATAATTGTTTATGTTTATTGTATTTAGATGAGTCCGATGCACAAGCTGGGATCAAGACGATGATGCTACAAATCTAGAAAATCTCCAAAGAGTTAAAATCATGTGAAATAATGAAGAACGTTTCCAAATTTTGTTATTGGTTGTATAATTCAAATATGCGAGATTCTCAGAGGTGTCGTTTTACATATATTTTGTATTTTTAATAATTAATATGACCTTTTGAGTGGTTAAATATCTCTCATTTAGTCATCTAGTCCTTATCAATATTATGAAACATTTGCTATGAAACATTTGAGTTTTTGATGAAAGGGGAAAGGCGAATAGAAAAGTGTACTTTGCATCGTGTAGAAGCAGTTTTTGTTGTGAGTTTGTTATGGAGAGGAAGGAGGAGAAAGAGAGCAGGCATACAAAATACTTAACAGCCGTACCTAAACAAGAGCGGAATGCATATTATCAAAGTTTTTTTCGGGAATACAATGCGTTTTCTATGTGTCAAAAATTCTTATGCCCATACAATTTGTATGAAGCATCCCTTTGCAACTAGAAAATCCGGTTTTGACAGCGCGTTTAATAGTGAAGTTGGCCGCTATTCTTAATTAATAATGGCAATTCAGTTGTTTTTTTCCTTCGTTTTATTTCTCTTATGTGGGTTTTATTAAACAAGAAAGTTAACACTACTGTTTGTGACACAACGTTTACGCTCTTGTTTAGCTATTGGAGATCAGCGTAAAAGCTAAGCGGAAGAAAACGTTCCACCTTCCGCTCTTGTTTAGGTACGGCTGTAATTGCTGCAAAGCAAATGTTTTATTTTATTGATACGACTGCAGTTTCAAAACACAATTGAATAAAAGGTTAAAACCAAATGTTTGGGAGTGGACTCTATTTGGGACCCGTGGAACAAAATTATGTTATTAGCTTCAGATTCATTTAAAAATATATCGAAAGGAGATTTTTTTTTGCCTTTATGAGATTTTGGAGAGGGGGCTTATATAATTTTTAGTGTCCGACCGATTAATCGGCTTCGGTATTGGCAAGAAACTGCCAATCGGCCGAAAATCGGTGTTCGACATTAATTTGGCCGATTTTTGCTGGAAGCCAGACATTTGTATACCATTATATGCAAATTTTACAAAAACGAGTACAAAAAACCAACTTAAACATTTTATCGAAAATTATGTTGTGGTAAATTATATTGTTTCTAAAAAAGGTTAACAAGCAAGAGATAGAAGCGAAAGAAGAAATAGGAAATGCAGGACTTAATTCCTCTCCACTGCAATGGAAGAAAATGATGAAGAAATTTTCGAAAAGAAAAATTTTTTTTAAAATAAATGGGGTTTTCTGGGGGGTTACTACTGCGTATTTCGATTCGATAAAAATAATTACGAGTTCGAAAAATTATTAGTATTACAAATTTCACAATCGTTCGAAACGATGAAAGAGGTTGTATTTACAAAAAAATGGGAAATTTGATGAAAACTTTTTGTTGGTAATAGAGAGTGGATGTTAAGAAAGGGATTTTTTGTTTTCAAAAAAGTATAAAAAACGTCCGTTTATTCGAAACAAATATTACGAAAATCGTAATACACAGTACAAATTGTTCGAATTCGTATATGAATTCTTTCGATTTGAAATACGCGGTAACCACCCTGGTTAAGAAATTAATTTATCTAAACAAATTTAAAGTTTTTTCTTGTTGTAAATTTGGATAAGTTACGTTCGGCTGAACTTCGCAATCGGCCTAAAAACGTGGCTTCGGTCGGGCTCTAATAATTTAACATCAACAATTTCAAAATCTATTGTTACCAAATTGTATATCACTACCAACATTTTTAAGGAGTTATGTGGCACTCGCAGCTATTTTCGGGAGTTTTGGAAGAATTTAAAAAATGTAAAAAAAATTGCAATAAAATATTTTTTGAGAAAAATTTAATCTCAGTACAAACAAAAGAAGATAGTTTATGGACACAAAGACCATTCCGGAAAGAAGCTTGTAAAGGGGCTAAAAGAAATTTGAATAGGATTCGCCGTTGCTGAAGCAACTGAAATTTATGTAGCAAATTTTCTCAAATTATTTTTAAAATTTCGACTTTGCGCAAAAAGTTTACTTGGGCAGGCAACCAGCCGGACAGTTGGGCATGGTAATTCTAAGCCGATCCGTATACTAAACGGTCCTAGTACTACAACTCTTACTACAAGGCTCGATATTTTTAAGTTTTAGGCCTATCATATTCTCTCCACTATTGTGGTTTGTGAACAAATTGGACCGCAATATTCTATCATGACTCATGACAACGCCTGGCCACATACTGCAAGATGATTCAAAAACTATTTCGAAATAGTGGTTGAGGAGTTATGATTTACCCGCCTTATAGTCCAAACCTTGCCCGGTTCGATAGATGCAGAACTTTCTCTCTAAAACAAGCGTTTTATTTCAGAATAGGGTTCCAGAAAACGGTGTGATGCCCTCTAAAAAAAATTTAAAAACTCAGATTTTCCGTCGAAATGTGATTGTTTTTTTTTAATATTTCATTAAAGGCCAACATTTAAGGCAAAACTATGCTGTCCTGTCAAAATGTTGTGAACAAACTTAGTAATGGCGGCACAAATCAGTTTTCAGATTAACTAAACCAAGTTAAACTGAGGTCTCAAAAAACCAGCCTTTATATTTTATTTGCTAAGTAAAAATTATTAAAATTGTTTTTAAAACACTGTACTTTTTAAAAATGTAAAAGAATTTTTAAATGCAAGTTTGATACAGATTTTTTTCTATTGTAAATATGAAATCAAATAAATTGTAATTTTTATCAATTAATTACGTTAAAAGAAACAATTTCGTATCGGCTGTTAACAATTGATGACAATAATTCTTTTTTTTATTCTGGTGATAACTAAAAATAAATTATATTTATTCGCCCCTACAAAAACGTGCACGTCAATTAATTCGTACGACGTGAATTTTTGGCTTTTATTTAAGATCAAACACGTCATTATTTGTACTATTTGAAAATTTTAGAAGAATATCTTAAAAAATAACAAACACAATGCTTTGAATTGATAAAAAAAAAAACTATCCACAGGTATTTTTTTAGTATCTAACAACTTGTGTGTGTTTGATTGTAAATTTTGTGTACGAGTAGGTGTAAACAAATAGAAATAGATTTCCCTTTTTTCATCTTCCCACTTTTTGTAGCGCCTTTTCTCTTTTTTTTATAATTAATGTTGATTTTAAAAATTACATATAACGATGAAAATCGCTAAACGTGTTGATAGATAATAACGAAATGATGATCAGAAATAATAGTCATAAATTGAGATGAAATCTACAAATACAGAAAATTATCGGAGGCAAGCAAGAGTATGCTATATTCGGCTACGCTGAATCTTATATACCCTTCATCATGGTTCAGCGAATTGTGATACCGTGCAAAGCCACTTAACAGAACAACCAAAAATTCCAACGAAGTTCAAAATGCACTCCAGTTCAATGCCAAAGATATCGTTCAATCCATCAAAAGTCCCGAATCCCATTTCAGCTAGTCCTAGCCCTCTCGCCACTGCAGTATAGTGGCAGGAGAAGCGTAATCATAGTAACTGGCTCCCAGACAATCAAAACGGTAAAGTACAGATTTTCTTAAGTCAAGTACTGAAAGATTGCTTCCAGTACGGATTTCACGAAATACTTATCTTATCCATGTTCTAACCCGAATTCGTACTTGAAATAATCCGAAAATGAGACTGATTTGAGTAAAACTCAGATTAAATCAATCTCAAAATGCGTTTGGCTTAATAATTATAAAGTTGATTTAATACCGACTTCGTACTCGAAATAAACCAAAAGTGAAATTTTAAGGAGAATTTTATTATGATTGAATTACTTACCAGTTTTAATAAAAAAAAAAAAATGCCGTTATAAAAAAAATAAACCTTTTGTTACAAGCAGTACAAATTTAATTTTTATTAAAAATTATTATAATTAAAATTATATATTCAGATGATTGGAACTAAAATGGTCGAAGAGGAACGGGAGATCTGGCAATCGTTTTGTTGGATAATTGCGCAAAATAAACTTTTAAAGGTCCACATCCTTGAACCAGAGTCGCAGCTGAGAGAAGCACAAAAACTAAAGTTGCTATGATTTTCATTTTCTTAATATATTTTTTTTTTCTGGCACAATTTTAAAATGATACAACAAACTAAATGAACTGTTGAGTTAGATTACAAATCTTAGCTATAGGTTTCCGTATTTATAGGAAAAATTGTGTAAATAATAAAATTCATAACTAAAAACCTTTTCTTTATTTGTTTAATGAATAACGCGTTCTTTTAAATTTAACAAATATTTGTTTTTTTGTTTCGTACAGTTGTTTTTGTACCACAGGTAAAAAAGGTGTGTAAATAAATAAGTTTGTCATTCCGTTTGTAATTTCTACAATATCAGGTTAGGTCTATTGTTTCCACTCCCCTTAGTTGGCCAAAAGACCCTCTGCTTCCCAAAGGAACCCAATCAGGGCCTTTGCCGAAAAAGTACCGTTTCGGGACGCACCCATTATACCGTGCCCCAAGTGCCTCCATCTGGCCCATTCCAGCGCCGGGCAGTCACACAGTATATGCTTCGTCGACTCGTCCCCGTATTCTGGTAAGAAACAAAATACAAAGTGGTTTTAATTAAAAACATTTTAATATTAATGAAAAAATTAAATTCACTTAATTAAACTTTTAAAATTCACTTGATAAAATTTTTAATTAAAACTGATTTCATTTTTGATTAATGCTTTAATTGGTGAACAATTTTTGAAACATTTTTCTCTGTTGGTAGGTAGATAAAATTAAGCTCGAAAATAAATTTATGTTCTTTTCCAACCATGGTGAAGGGTATATAAGATTCGGCACAGCAGAATATAATAGCACTTTTACTTGTTTTTTACACTTCGATTTAATCAAATAAGGAATTTATTTTAAAATTGTCGAATAAATGTACATAAATTCCCACTCAGATAGATATCTTGGGAATACAAAGTTTTGAAGCCATTCCTATTTCTGATGAACCAACATCAAAACGACGAAGGATGATGGTTTAAAGTTGAAGGTCATATTCTTACTATTAATTTGGTAACGGTTTTATTTGCTTCTTTTAAGCCAAGAAATGTACAGACTTTTTTTTAATCATTGCATGTCCTCGGCGAAAATTCACAAAGAAAACGACGATAATGGTTGAATTAGGAAAGCTGTGGTCCATTGTGAATGCCATTGAAGTAAAGAAAGAATTAAGCTAATCAAAGAAAAAATAATCCAAAAGCAGCAAAACCTCTCGATCCTTACAAATTTCCTGTCGGTTAGCCCTGTGGCTTGAGGACAGCAAGCCCTGTCTACACAGACAACATTTCAAATTTTTCCAATTAAATCAAGTAATGCTGTTTCAAACAAGTTTTTTAATTGTTCCAATTAATTTGCTTTAATTGAAAAAAATAATAATAAAGTTTGTGTTTCTATTTGCAAATATGAAAACAAAATATTTTAAGGTTTCAAACAATTTTTTAATTGTTTCAATTAACTGTGTTGATTAAAACAAAAAAAATATTTTGATATGTGTTTACGTTTTATTTAGTCACATTTCAGTTTAACCTTCTGATTGAAACACAACAGCAAGAAAAGCTCAAACTGACAAATATGTTAATTGATATTATCAATTTGTTTGCAGGCGCAAAATCAGTACGGACTATAATTAATAGTAAACATATCTAACTAATATGTTA
The DNA here is from genome assembly GCA_949318255.1 of Pollenia labialis. NCBI lineage: Eukaryota > Metazoa > Arthropoda > Insecta > Diptera > Polleniidae > Pollenia > Pollenia labialis. Next base: position 135,921,626 of record OX439143.1, on the reverse strand, counting down.
ATTGAAATTGGTTTTTAATTTTAATGTTCATTCAAGTGCACCCGCTTCCTTGCATTATCAACAGAAGTCTAGGTGTGTATGTTTCTTGTGAAGATCTGGCAACTCCCTCTCATCGACATTCACTGGGGGCCACAGTGTTCTTTGAATTTTACTTTACGTTTTGAATTGTATACTAATTAAAATTATTTCCAGTTTTATTGCATGATATAAATATGTTTTTTTTTTACTCAATTTATGCGTACACACATGTTGTTGTTGATTTTGCACTCAGCGCCATGATTAAAATATTACTTACTTTTGCCATGATCAGTTTTATTACCATAAATGGTAATATTCTTCTCGGTTGTAACAACGTTACATTCATTGTCTTTTACCCTCAAATGATCAAATAAACAATATTGACTTATTTTCTTTGACTCTACTGTTTATTTAGTTACGCATTTTATATTTGCTACGTATTTAGTTAAAGTAGAAATAAATCAAAAAAAGATTCATTACGAAAGTGGCAGTAAAAGAATAAACATAGATGACAGATTTAATTTGTATTCAAAAGAATTAAAATTATATATGAAAATTAAAAAAAATAACAAGACGGCATTTGCCCGAATTTAAATATAAATTTGGAAGGCCACGAAAAGTGGCTGGAGGGTTTTGTTTATAGATTTAAATAATTTTGATTCAATGTTAATCTAACCTTAATTTTCCTAAAAGTTAGTATTAACGAGTGATTTAAGATACCACTGGTACTTCCATCCCTGGATGACTCTCTTATGTGTTGCCAAACACATCCTTCCGAACTGACCTTCGACACTTTCCCGAAGACGAATAAAGCAAGCTAATTAACCCTACGTTTACACATGCAAATAATTACTTGCAAGTAGTGTAAACGTATTATCAACGAAAAATCGAGGAAACAGAAAATTGTGTGAATGTTAGTGAAAAAGTGTAAGTGTATTGAGTTTTTCCAACTTGCACGTGGAAACGGGGGGGGGGGGGGGGGGGGGTAAGGTAGATTGTGTTGATGAAATTTTACCAGAATTCTAGAAGTCAGAGGTGTTAAATATAAAATTAAATCAAACTAAAAAATTTGAAATTAAAAATGGCAGGCGGTAGACTGTATTGAATTTATACACGTCTACATTATTATTCTATTAAGGGCTAAAAATCAGATCAAGTTGAACTGTCTTTTTGGTTTAAAATGTGTTTAAACCAACAAATCTATAAAACACCAAACATAGAAACCATATTTAAACGCATGGGCGTTGAAACTACCAATTCAGACCATATAAATTTGATAAGATTTATCGTAGTGCTGCCACATGTTATTTTATTCAACAACATATAATACATGGGACACTGGTTTATAGTTGTTGAGTTTAAACTACAACATATAAATTCAAGTTTAGTTCAACTAAACCAGCGTTTAAACCATCAGTGATTTATGAGCCATAAGTGATATAAATTAAAAAAAAAAAACCAATTAAATTCAAAAAAAAAAAACCTTTGAGTAGGTTAGAAGGGGGCTTATTCACCACATTTTTTCCAAGGTTTTTTTTTAATAATTAAATATTTATTTAGTTATTTATTGCAGGGACCGAAAATATCTGTTATTTTGAAAGTTTAAAACAAAAAAGCATATAGAAGTAAATTTAAGTATAACATATTTATCCTTATGATATTTTCTATTATAAAATATGCAAACTTAATATGCAAAGCTGCTACTCCCTTTCAGCACATTTAACAGGAGAGACAAAAAACATTTATATTTCATATTTGCAGTTTGAGAGGAAAACAAAAAATATATGTGGTTTTACATACTTCAAGGCTCTTTTTTTCTCTACCACACGGCATCAAAATCTCAATTAACTTAAAAAGTGGATTTAGCAGGTTTGCATAATAAGCCGACTTTAATTAGTTTTTCGAAGAGTACATAATCGCACACCTAGTTCAAAAGTGACTCAACTCAAAAAAACTTAATATTTCAGAAATCGAAAAAAAACTGTTTTTAACCTAAAAAAAATAGAAAAAACAAATCTTTGGTTCATTTAGTAGAAAATCCATCTATACAGATCTAAAAAGGTTTTTTAGATGATGTATTTTTTGCACAAGTTACCGAATTATTTTGAGTTACGTCACTTTAGCTGAATTCCTTTCAAGTTTTGACACTTTTGTCGAATTAAAAACTGATATTAACTCCGACAAAGATTTATTTTATCAAAACTGTCACAATTCGAATTATAAATTATTTAGGAAATTATTGGCATTTCTTTTAATTATGATAATATTGGTATGGTTCAATCATGTATGGAATAAAATATCGGCCGAATAGCCGCCGCGACATCGGCGGTACACCTCCATCTGATGGTCCAAATTTTCGATAACTCTGAGGCATAATTGATGTTCTATGCTGTTAATGTGCCGAACTATCTCATCCTTTGGCTCTTGAATTGTTGCTGGCTTATCGACGTACACCTTTTATTTCAAATAACTCCAAAGAAAGAAGTCAAACGGCCAATTGACATCTCCACCACGTGAGATAACATCGCATTGAGTCAAACGGCCAATTGACATATCCACCACGTGAGATAACATGGCCATTGAGTTGGTCGCGCAAAAGAGCCATTGCTTCGTTAGCTGTGTGGCGGCAAGTGAGACGGAGCGTCCTGTTGAAACCACATAACGTCCACATCTTCCAATTCGGGCCATAAAAAGTTTGTTATCATCACACAATAGCGAACACCATTCGCAGTAACTGCCTGACCGGCCTCATTTTGGAAAAAATACGGACCGATGATGCCGCCAGCCCATAAGCCGCACCAAACAGTCACTCTTTGTGGGTGCATTGGTTTTTCGACAATCACTCTTGTATTATCATTCGCCCAAATGCGGCAATTCTGCTAATTGTCGAATCCACTGAGGTCAATATGTGCCTCATCACTGAATCACGAATGCATTTTGATTTGAACGCCCATTTTCATAAATAAGCCTGAATAACTTTAACACGTTGCTCTATTGTATATCTTTTCATAGTTCAAATTGAGTTAGTCTGAAATTGAGAAATGTCAAAGGAAATGCAGAAAAAACTTGACGTTTTGGTGGGGTTCACATTCAATATCGGCCCTAATTTATATTCGAATTATCCAAAAGCGTAATTTCTCCTTAATTTTCCAAGTTCTCCGGGCGCCTTGTTGTTACATATTAATTTTCTTGATTGTTCTCAAAATGTCGTTGCTATAATATAAACTAAACTGTACATTTGTGTCGCCACGGCTATTGTTATATAATTCGCTGAAATTGTCTCTCTATGGTTGCAGGATATCGTTTACCATTGCAAGTGTTGCGCTGTTTTTGACTTTGCAGGCGCATATTCTGGGTGGATCCCCTTAGCATCTTGTCTTAGTTTCCTGTAAAAATGTCTACTGTTATGGTTGGAAAAATCCTTATCAATGCTTTCGATTCTTGCTTGCATAGCTTATTTCTTCTTTATCCTGCAGAGCTTGTTGGTACTTATTCGCCTTTGGTGATATAATTTCTTGGTATTATATGCGTTATGTTGCATCATGTTTGCATGGGCCTTATATTTCAGTCTATTTCTTTCCAACCATTCCTCGTTTATATTCGATACAGGTTGCAGCTGCTGTTGTTATGTCTTCCCCAATCATCTTAAATGTTTATAAGCTCCGCTCTACTCGATAGATTTGCCGATAATTCGGCGCGGAATTTGGCCGCAATAATTAGCTCATGAATATTATGGTTGCGCGTTGGTCGGGCCATACCAAAACAAAAGCGGAAAGCGGAACGTTTTCGTTCGCCTTTCTTTAAACCTGTGGACGCTAAGTCAAAACAATAAAAACAGGGTTATCAAAATTATTTTAACAATAAAGTACATTAAAAAAATTGGTCTTTGTGATTTGTAAATAAAAATTTTATAAGAAAAAAAAAAACAAAATATTTAAGTTTTAAAAAATTAGTTCTAACCACAGATATAATTGTTCTTGCTTAATTTGTTCTTCTTCTTCGCTTGTTTGTTTACATTTTATATTTTTTGAAAACACTTCATCGTGGTACAGCTACACAAGGTAGACTCGATGGCCCATATGTTTGTCAGCTGTTTTCCCTACTAAAAACCAAATTGTCAAATTTCGTGTTTATGAGCCAAAATTTGTACATGTGTGCGTTAAATTGTTTTTGTTTTAAATGCGCTGTCAAAATCGGATTTTCCAATAGCAAAGTGTTGCCGCTGCGTCTTTTTCGGTATCTCCCGTACAAATTGTATGTACATGAGCATTTTTTAAAGCTATAAAACGCTTTCCGCTCTTGTTTTGGTATGGCTGTAAGTATTTCTTAATGTCGTTGTAAACCTTTTCTTTTTTAATAATTCTTTAATTTTTTTTTATTACTTGGTAACTTTTAGTTAAATGTTAATTTAAATGTTTAGGCGTCGGAAGTTAGTTAGTTTAAATCATATTTTATCTTTTTCTACCTCAACATCATCATAATGAAGAATTTTCCCAAAAAAAAAAAAGCAAAAATAAAAACTAAAAACAACAATTACAATTGAAATTAAAAAAAAAAAATACTTAAGGTGCATCGTAGAAAATTTTAATGTTTTTAAATAATTTAGCCAAAAGCATTTTTTTTTCTTAATTTGTTAATTGTTATTTTTTACAACTTTTTGTAACAAAAACAAAAAGAAATCTTAATTTTTATAGTTTTATTTGAACCACAGGAAATCTTTTACGATATATTTTTTATTTTTTTATTCCCATGCGAAAATGAAAGTAATTAAATTAAGTCATGACTTTGCTTCCTCTGTAACTCTTATTTTATTTAATTTTTACTTTTTATCTAAATATTTAAATTTGGTCTTTTCCCGGCCAGCAGGTGTTAATTGTGGTTAGTGTGGCCATTTAAAGAGAGGTTTTTGTTTTTTAGTAGAATTTTGTTGACAGAAAAAGAAGTTATTAAATTTGGCTATAAAAATGGATCATAAGAAAAACAAATGATTAATGGTGGCAAAAACGTTTTACTAACCCAACTGTTAAGTCGAAGAGAATTTAAAGTTAAAAAAAAGATGGTTACAAACAGGTCTTTATGAAAAGTCGACTTTAAATCAAACATATGAGTGATAATCAAACTACCCAATATAGGTGACTTAACAGAATGCAATAACTGAAGGGATATTACTAATTTGGAAATGCCTGGAGAAGGCTCCTAGAATCCGAGACAAGCAAAACAGGAAAAACTTGTTCTGAAATAAGACTAACGGCACAGGACAGATCCGGATGGATGGGTTTTGTTATGGTCCTTTATTCCAACTTGGAACCATAGGAATCAATATTCATGAATATAGGGTTTTACAATAGGTACCTGACAACTTTGAATTTAATTTGTGAACGCACTATTTCACTGATCATGTGATCATCATCTGAACTGTTACTTTATTTTTTTTGAGTAAACTCAACATTTTCATCATGATAAAGTGCACGAACGAAAAACGAACGATCTTTGCGCTTTGGAGAAGATGCACCAAGAAATTTCATCGCAAAATCATCTTCAGTGACGAATGGCTCAATGGGTTTGTCAATAAGCAAAATATGCTTTATTGGTTTGGTGAATATCCACATGTTTTTCATGAACCACCACATCATACACAAAAAATAACTGTTTGGTGCGTCATTGGGCCATATTTTTTCTATCGACATTAACCATCGTCACGTTACTATGAATGGCCTAAATGGGAAAACATGGACATGGACGACATGTAATTTCAACAGGACGGTGCCACATGCCACACAGCACATGTTAAAAAACCTTGTCAAGTCCTTATTGGAAAACCCGGTATTTATTTTATATGAGTGATCACAGATTAATTTTATTTCCAAATTTACGAAGTTATTAAGGATTTAAGATTTTTTAAGTTTTTTATATGAAACCTCGATTTTAAGTCAAAAATATGAGTGATCACAGATTAAGTTGATTTTTCAATCAATACATATTTACGGAATTATCGAGTTTCTCATATGAAAGCCCAATTTTAGTCAAAGATATTAGGGATCACAGATTGAGCTTATTTTTTCACTAGGCCTATATTTGCGAAGTTATTAATTATTTTAGATTTTTAAGTTTTTCATTTCAAACTAAAGTCGGTGAGATAATTGGGCCATATCAATGGGGTTTTAGGCCAGGCAAATCCACTTTCGCCAAATCCTGAAAAAGGCCCAAAAAACAGATCGCCACCTATCATCCATATGTCGGCTATAAGGTCGCTTTCGACAGCCTTATACGTTCAAAGATGTTTCAAGCCATGTATGAGTTAGGTTTGCCTGCAAAGCTTGGATTTGCAAGATGACCTTATCTGTTCCGAGATCCTCAGTTAAAAGAGCAAAGAACCTCTCCCAGCCATTCAGTACCAAACGAGGATTCAAACAAGGAGATAGTCCTTCGTGGGACATTTTCACTATCCTGCTGGAAAATGTGATACGAGACGCAGATGTGAATAGGACTGGCAAACTATAAACAAAGCAACACTTGCTGCTCGAACATTGCGAGCAGTAACTGCAACCTTTTAGAAAATCGAAAAGAATTCTACAAAGTTAGTGAGTCTGGCAGTAAACGGATATGTCACCAAGACTTCCAGCAGAATCGGGCGAGCAGTGGAAGTCGAAAACCACAACTTTAAGACAGTCAATGAGTTTATATATCTCGGCACCATCATAAACAAAACAAACAACATCATGGATACTTGCGAGAGCAGACGATGCAGTACTTGGAGTATTCGAGAGAAAAATGCTTCGTAAAATCTACGGACCAATCTGCGATGACGGAGGATATCTGTGTCCTATGAATCAAGTGCTGCATGAGCTATATGCCGGCATTGACGTGCGTTGGCTAGGTCGTGTTGTGAGAATGAACGTAGATGCTCCAGCTAAAAGATCATTTGAATACGAACGTGGTGGCGGTTCATGCAGAAGAGGAAGACCGAAACTCCGGTGGAAAGATCAGGTGGAGAACGACATTTTGAAACTTGATGTCACAAATTGGAGAATCGCAGAAATTCGAAACGCAAAACTACCCTGTACAAAAAACTGATTCTACCTGTGCTGTTTTATGGTTCAGAAGCATGGGAACCTGCGAAAGCAGACGATGCAGTACTTGGAGTATTCGAGAGAAAAATTCTTCGTATAATCTCTGGACCAATTTCCGATGACAGAGAATATCGGAGTCGTATGAGCCTAGAGCTGTATTGAATTATAGCGATATCGTTGGCAGGGCCATGTTGTGAGAATGAACGAAGATGCTCCAGCTAAAAGGCCATTTGAATACGAACCTGGTGGCGGTTCACGCAGAAGAGGAAGGAACACCGGTGGAGTACTTGATGTCACAAATTGGAGAAGCGCAGAAATTCGAAGCGCTTGGAAATCTTTTCTACGTCCGGCTGCAGGAAACAATGTTCTGTAATAGCCGATTAGTTAAGTAAGTGAGTAAGTTTTTCATATGAAAAATCGTTTTTTTTTTGTCAAAAATATGAGTGATCACAGATTAAGCTTATTTTTCCATTTAGACTTATACGAACGCAGTTTTCTTTTTTGAGAATATCCGTTGTGATATCTTGGATAGATGAAAGATTCTGGTAGATATTCATCATTTGCTTGTTATTTTTGGAACTCATCTTCATCTATCAAACCAAATAATGAATGTTGAATTCCTCCAATAAAAGACAAGAGCGATTTTTTTTTCGATAAATTGCTTTTGACATTATCAGCTCATGTTGCTTGCTTATGATGTATATATTGCATCGTTACTTCTTAACTTGGCAATCTAGGATTAAAGTTTTTCATATGAAGACTCAAATTTTACTCGAAAATATGAGTGATCATAGATATTTTTAAAAAACTTTCAATATACGCAATTCCGATCGAATTGGTTTTAGCTTCTTTCGTTAAATTTTCTTTTTCTGGAAAAGCAATATACAGCACTACTTCCACATTCGGTCGGAATTGATTTTTGTGACAGCCCTGAAAATAGTTATTAAATATTTTTTTAGCTCACCCCCTCCATCCCAACTTGGTATTTATGTATACTTTCCAGCACACTTTATTTCAATATTATTTCAAACTTGTGATATGATCAGTGTCAATGTGTGATACTTGAACTGAATAAAACGGCAAAATCTTTTTTTTTTTTTTACAAATATGACATTTTCGATGAATTAAAATTTAAAGAAATAATTAATCAATAAAAATTATGTTAAATTTTTTCTTTAATTTTTTCTCAATTCGATATCTAAAAATTCAAAAAAAAAATCGCAAAATAAGAAGACAGAAAAAAGCCTACCGAAATGACATGACTCGACTTGACTGCCTGCCTCACCTTAAATCAATTTTTTTTTATCTTAGAATAAATATCGACAAAGTTTTTTAATTTTTTTTTCTTATTATTTATTTATAGCTTTTAATGTTGTTGTTATTGTTGTAGTTTTATTTTTGAACATACATAATGGGCATGTAAACACCCGCACCGTTTAATGAATGAGACACCAGAGATTTGGAAGTAAAAAAAAAAAATGTGAACACATTAAGAGTCAAAACACATGTACTTAAGTTGATGTGCTAAAAGGTTTAAGGAAAAAGATGTGTTCAAGGAAAGGATTTTCTAAAATTAGTGCTATACCACTGCTAAAATAAGACCATGCAAAATATATGCCATAACCGCGAAAATAACGTAAGCGCCAAAGATCAAATTTTACGGAAGAGAGTTTTTGTATTTTATTTCAAATAAATTTTGTATGAAATTTGTAGCTAACGATAAAATGGTTCATGCTATAAAATCATGACCGTACCTTATGTGACCATGACATTTTAGGAGATGATGCAAGTGTTGCCAATAAACTCATATATTAAAAAATGCGAATATTTTCGCGGTTAGGGCTAGATATAAAATGCTAATCTGGCAGATTCTAATTGAAGTGTTAGATTAGAAAAGCTTGGAGAAATATTTTTTTTATGTTTTGTTCGGTATTGAATGTTCTTTACATATGTAAGAATTCCTTAATGTAATCTTGACATTTTGTTTTGGTTTTTATATTTTTTTGTTTCAAGCGTTTTTCGGAAATGCGTCACATATAAAAGCTTTGAAAAGTTGTGGACATGACCAAACAAAATTAAATGGGGCTATTAGTATTAACGTTAAAATAACATGTGCTGTATTTTTATATTCACTAGAATTTTTTTAAAGATTAAATTAAAGCATGCAGATGAGTAAAAAACCAATTGGTTTTTTTGAAGTCTTTGCAATTTAAAAAGTATTCGTTAGATTTTGCTCATGTACAAAATGCTTAAAAAAAATGTTAAAGTAATACACATTTTGCAAACCCTTTCGAAATGTTCGTTTGTTTTCATACACTTTCGTATACAGTGTCCAAAATAATTCAAAATCAAGTTGTTACAGAATTCCCTATAACCATTTTTTTTTGATTTTCGTAGTTTCGCATTCAAACCGTTAATACCACCTCTTTTTAATACACCCCCTTTTGTATCGAATTGTAATAAAGGTACTCTTATCTTCAAATTAAAACTATTTTTTTGCAGTTTGTTAAATGGTGGTGCATTTAGTTTGGGTGCAGTAGTGGGCAAAACGCCTCCAAATCGATTAACAAAAAATTATAAAGAAATATTTTTAGTTTTTACTACTCATATTTGAAATTGAAATCAACCAGTAACTGTCTAGGTAATCAATTTTTTTGCAATGATGATGATGATGGTCCATGCTTAATAATGATGTTTAAATTAAAAAAAATGTCAATTAAAAATGGAAGTCTTTTCCAAGAAATCGTTTAGTTAAAAGTATTTGCGTGCATAAGATTTTTTGGGATTTTTATATATTGCCAATTGTTAACAGAGATTTAAGCAATCTTAAATAGTTTTGGCGAAAACGTTATTTATATCAACTGTCAAATATATAAAAAAAAATGTGAAATATTAAACAAATTCCTGCTGGAATAATATTTTTGAGTTGATTTCCTCCGGGGAAATCAGGTGCAGTCAATACCTAGGAAACATCGAAAATCAAAAATTTATAGATCTCAAAAGATCTATACGAAGGCTATCTGCCCCTGGTGGCACGGCACCAGACTGACAATTGGCTGGCCTAAATCCATTCTGTCTTTTAGGAAGATTGTCCTTGGGGAGTTTTACTTTTCGGTTGTAAATATATTTTCGCAGATCGCGTGTTGGTGTTGCTCTGCTTCCCAAGGTCGCGTTAAGGGAGACCCTGAAACATCCACTCAATTTAATACCGCTTCGGCCTGTTGGTGGATTATCCTAAGGTGCTGTTAATGCTCACCAGATTGTGCTAGAATATTTCCAAAAGCAGCGGTGGCTGGAAAGCTCTAGCTCCTAAATAAGGGGCAAGTGTAGTATATTCATGCCGGACTAGGCCCTCAAATTCCTACCTTTGCACGCTGGTTGCTCTCACACTCAGGGGCGGTCGGTAAACGCATTACCATATGGCAGGAGCTCTTGTTAATTTGTTCCACATTTTTAGAAATCTTCCGTGGTAATGTTGAATTTTCAACAGATGCTTCAATACCGCAGCGGAGGTTACATAGCTCTCCTTCTCAAATAAGGGGCGATTGTATAATTTTACCGAATTATATATTCTAAAATGGCCGGTAACGCCATCGTTATAAAAACCGCTCCAAACAATTAATTTTTTCGGATAACTTTGTTTCTCGTCTATCGCTACATTTAAAGGAAAAATCAATCTATCCATGCTCAAATCAATTCGAAGCGCTGTTACTAGTGCGGTGAGTACGGATTGTCTTAAATCAAGTACAGAAATATTGATTCAAGAATGGATTATTCAAGTGCGAAATACTTAACTTATCCATATTCAATCCCGAATTCGTTCTTCAAATGATCAGAAAATTAACTTGATTTAAGTAAAACTAAGATTGAACTAATCGCAAAATGTTCTTGAGTCGATTCAATCCCAAATTCGTTCATGATATAAACCAAAAGTGAAATCTGAAGGAGAATTTTATTATGATGATTTACTTACCCGTTTTACAACTTACAAAATTTCAATTATAAAACACTAGAATCATTTCCGATATGGTTTTTACTTTAAAACCTGAATGTACATATTTAACTGAAAATATAAACTAAATGAGAAGCAAGAGTTCTCCATTGTACTTTTTAAACGTGAAAATAATGTGTTTTCTCCTTGTTTTGTTGTTTTTGTCGTTTCTACACATAACAGGCCAATCGTTTTTTACTACTTGTGTGGTGTTGTTGTGGTACTAAACCTTGATAAGTAAAATGAGAATTTACCCCAAGTGTTGTTCCTTATGTGTCCAAGCTGCTCACATATTCAAATGCGACCGAGCTAGAAGTGATCTTTATCCGAAAAGAGCGCCACTATGGAAAGTAAACGAACAATGAAAAATTTAATAATTTACAAACGTTCTCTTTACAAATAAATGGCATAAGCTAAAGTTTTAAACTGCGACACTATTTCAAAGCTAAATTCACTCTGATTCGGGATACATCAATACCAATACGTACGTCGTACCCAGTATTAAACTTGATACATTTATGTTTTAGCTTTTAAATATTTTTTTGATTTTATTCAAACATTTTACAATACAATAAACTTTTCAACTTCAAACTCCATTAAGCCACTCAAACAAAATTTTCTTCGTTAAATCGAAATATTGTAACAGATTCAAACTAATTTTCAATTTATGCATAAAACATTTCTATTTTGATAAAAAAAAAAAAAGAAACAAACACCAAAAAATACAGTTAAATACAAAAACTATTATGTAATAAATAATCCATAAAATGATGTAATATTTATAGACAAATTTATTTAAACCCAACGAAGACCAACACAAAATAAAACTAAAAGTGGGTTTTCAAAAATATAAGCAGTAATTTGCATTTGAAATTCCCATAAACTTGAAATAATTTCTTTTTTTTTTCTTTTTTCTTTTTACAAACACAGAGGGTCAGTGTTTAAAAAACTATAGAAAAAAAATTTATTTAAATTTTATTCATTTTTTGAAAAACATTCAAAAAACTTTATTAATTTATTTCATTTAAGTTTTCAAATCTTATCTGGTGCTCAAACCAAAAAAAAACGGTGCTCCAAAATATTTTTGTTATCAGTTCCCCAAAATAAATTTACAAGTTTCTTTTTTCATTACAATTTTTTTTTTTATATATATTTACATTAACTGTAAATAAATAATAATAAAAAAAGCAATCTCTTATTTTTTGTTAAATATATTTTTATGATGTGTGATTGTTGACCCAATTAGATGCTGCTTGTTCTGAATTTAGGTTACTTTGCCACTATTCACACCACTATTTAAGATGAGCAAACAAGTTTCAAATAAAACTTTTATTTCATTCCTTATTTTTAAATTAAACAAACAATAAAAATATTTCAGTTTATTTTAAATTATCTAAAAATGTTTACTTTTTACAATTGTTTCTAAACAAGTGTAGGAAAATAAATTGTTTTTTGGCCGAAATTGTTTATAAAAAATGCAAATTGTTGTAAAATTTTATAGCACTTCAGTCTACAGAAAACTTTTCGACTATGAATAAAAAATTTTAAAACTCAACAAAGTTTTCCGAAAGAAAACCAGTCAAAAATTCTGTAGCAAAGAAAGTCGAATATTTGATAAAGTTTTCTAAAGCAAAACAAGTCGAACATTCGCTAAAGTTTTCTGCAGCAAAACAAGTCGAAAATGCGACAAAGTTTTTTAAAGCGAAACAATTCAAAGATTCGATAAAGTTTTCTATACGAAAAAAGTCAAAAACCCAACAAAGTTTTCTATGAAAAACATGTCGAAAATTCGACAAAGTTTTTTTTAGCAAAACAAGTCGAAAATTTGACAAAGTTTTCTATAGAAACAAGTCGAAAATTTAGCAAAGTTTTCTTTAGAAAACAAGTCGAAAATTTGACAAAGTTTTCTATAAAAAACAAAGTTTTCTATAGACAAAAAGTCGAAAATTTTAGAAAGTTTTCTTAGCGAAACAAGTCGAAAATTCGATAAAGTTTTCTATAGAAAAACAAGTCGAAACTTGGCAAAATTTTCGATAACAAAGCAAGTCGAAAATTTGACAAAATTTTCTATAGCAAAACAAGTCGGAAATTCGTCAAAATTTTCTATAGCAGAACAAGTCGAAACTTGGCAAAATTTTCTGTAGCAAAGCATGTCGCAAATTCGACAAGTCGAAAATTTGACAAAGTTTTCTTTAGCAAAACAAGTCAAAAATTTGACAAAGTTTTCTATTGCAAAACAAGTCGAAAATTCGATAAAGTTTTTTATATCAGAACAAGTCGAAACTTGGCAATATTTTCTATAGCAAAACAAGTCGAAAAACGACAAAGTTTTCTATGGAAAAACAAGTTGAAAATTTTACAAAGTTTGCTATAGAAAAACAAGTCGAAAATTTTACAAAGTTTTCTATAAAAAACAAGTCGAAAATCTGACAAAGTTTTCTATAGCAAAACAAGTCGAAAAATCGACAAAGTTTTCTATAGAAAAACAAGTCGAAAAATCGACAAAGTTTTCTATAGAAAAACAAGTCGAAAATTTGACAAAGTTTTCTATACCAAAATAATTCAAAAAATCGACAAAGTTTTCTGCAGCAAACAAGTCGAAAATTCAACAAAGTTTTCTATAGCAAAAAAAAGTCGAACAAATCTGCAAAGGTTTCTTTTAGAAACAAGTCGATAAGGACTTAAACTCTTTAAAAAAAAAAATACTTTTCGAAATTAAATTAATTTTATGTTAAAGAAGGAGCAGTTTTTATAAAAAAAAGGTAGCTAGCTGTTCGTAGTAAAGATAAGTTTCTATAAAAAGCTATAAGGGCAGGTTTCTAAGAAAAAGTCCGTTTTCTTTAGAAAATTTCGAAGTCTCTAAAAAAAATGTGCAGTTTTATATAGTAGTTACAATAAAAAATGCAGCCTTCCTTGAAATAGGCAACATTTCTTATAAAAAGGCATCTTTTTGTATACAAAATGGCAGCCCTCTAATAAAAACAGCAGTTTTCCTTAATAAAGAGCAAGTTTCTATAGAAAGCTGAATCTTTCTTTACAAAAACACAACTTTTTATAAAATTAAAAAGTCAGCTTTATATATAAAATGTAGTTCTCTATGGACATAAAGAACTTTCTTAAAGTGGCATTCAGAATAGAAGAATTTTTTGTTGTTATCCCTAACAAAAGAGTTAGAAAAGAATCAGAAATCAACCATTTTTCTTTAAAAAAAATTCTAATAAAAATTTACATTTTAAATTTAAATTTTTAAATTTTTATCTCAGAAAATCTTAAAATCACAAAACTTTTGCTTGAATTTTCTCTGGTCAAAGCAACTAAATTAAACTGCTAAATGTCAACATTATAAAGTACCGCCGGAAAACAAACATGACACACTAGCGACAACACTAAATTTACTCTGTCACAGTGAAGGCAGAGTGAAAACTTTTTGATCATGCAGCAGTAGTGAAATAACACTCACTCATTTATTTCGAATTATCTTTGCTAAAACAAACGACTCTTAAATCTCTTAAATTAAAAAAAACAAATTCTTCCTTAAAAATACTTAGGCGGGTATTGAAAGAAAAAACTTTGCTTTTTTTCTTAGACCTCTAACAAATCTTTAGCTGTCCGTCTGTCTGTCTGCCTGTCTGTCTGTCCGTCTATCTATTTATTTGTTTTATTAAAGCATAAATAGGAATGAAAAGGTTTAGGAAATTTGTCTTGTTGATTGTGCAGATTGTAAAAAAAAAATATATTAATTTATATATTTTGGTCTGTCGCCTAAACTGTGTAGTCGTTAGTTCTTGCTTTTCTAAAACCAAACTATAAAATAATTTTTCAAGAATTTCTTTCTAAATAAATTTTATTTCAAGTCAAGAAGAAACAAAAAAAATCATCATGATAATTTTCAATTTTTTTAATCATTTACAGAAACGAGTATGAACAATTGTTAATTGTGTATTTTTGTAAATTTTTTTGTATTTTGTGGCGCACGTTTTAATTATCCCTAGGGCAAGAAGTGATCTGTTGATGATGATACCTATTTATGTCTGTCTGTCTGTCTCTTTCTGTCCGTCTAACTTTTTGTGCATCCGTATCTTTAAGTTTGTGCATCTCTTGAGTTTTTATTTATTTTGTTCATTTTGAATATTGTTGTCGTTCATTTAGTTGTTTGACGTTTTATAATGTTTTATTGTTATTGCTTTTGTTGTTTTTTTTTTAGTCTCTTCTTTTTTGATGGCATCTTGTAGTATTTTAATTTTGGCAACAATTTAATGTTATTAGAAGATTAATTTACAAACATAGAAATTTATATGTTACACAGGGGGATATTTAAATAAAAGCACATTAAAATTCATTAAAATTAAAATATTGTACATATTTAATTTTTATTGATAGACATAAACGTTATTCTTCAAAATATAAAATTTCTTGGGAATACTTTATAGAAACAAGTAAGAGTGCTATATTCAGCATTGCCGAAGCTTTCATACCCTGTGCCAAAGTTTTGAAAAGTAAATTTTAAATTTAAGTTTTTGTACTTTAAAAGAATTGTGTTTTTAATAAAGGATATTTTCAAAAAAAAAGTTAGATTTCAATAGTTTGAGCAAAACGTTCTTTAAGTTTTTGTTTAAGTATGGGGCGAGGTTAAATAATGCCCCTTTTGGACTTATCGTAATAACCAAATAAGCCGTATATAAGGAAAATAAATGACCTTTAATTTAACTCTTTAGCTCTTCTCCCCTCTATAAAAAACAGTTCGAAAGAAGAGTTTTCTATAGAAAACAGTTCGAAAGAAGAACTTGCTATAGAAAACAGTTCGAAAGATGAGTTTTCTATAAAAAAACAGTTCGAAAGAAGAGTTTTCTACAGAAAACAGTTTGAAAGAAGAGTTTTCTATAGAAAACAGTTTGAAAGAAGAGTTTTCTATAGAAAACAGTTCGGTAGAAGAGTTTGCTATAAAAAACAGTTCGGTCGAAGAGTTTGCTATAGAAAAAGTTCGGTAGAAGAGGTTTCCTTCAAAACAATGCGAAAGAAGAGTCTTTCTTTGAAAACAGTTCGCTGGAAGAGTTTTCTTTAAAAAGCAATTTGATATAAGAGCTTTCTAAAGAAAAAGTTCAAAAGAAGAATTTTCTATAGAAAGCAGTTTAATGGAAGTGCCTTCTATAGAAAACTGTTCAAAAGATCAGTTTTCTTTAGGAAACAATTTAATAGAAGAGTTTTCTTTAGAAAACATTTCGATCGAAGAGTTTTCTATTGAAAACATTTAGATAGAAGAGTTTTATATTGAAAACATTTAGATAGAAGACATTTCTAAAAAAAACAGTTCGATAGAAGAGTAATTTTTATAGAATACAGTTCCATAGCTGAACTTTATTTAGAGAACAGTTCTATAAAATAGATTTTATAGAAAACATTTTGATAAAATAGTTTTTTATAGAAAACAGTTTGATAAAAGTTTTTTTTTAAAACTAACTTTTAGCACAAATATGCAATAAAAAAGTTTTCTGTATATTTAAAAGAGAAGAAAAATTCTTTGACGAGTGTAGAGTTTAACCAAAATAGATGCCAAGTTAATAAAATTTTCTTTGTTCGTGCACCTTTGAAAATCTTAATTTATACCCCAAATCCCAAATGCCCTCTTTCACATTCCCAAGAGTGTTGAATTTTCAAGAAACATCTACACAATAATAAATGTGTATCTATTTATTTGCATTCTTTTACCAGCCCAACCAACAATCAGGCGTTTAAACATGAAATGTGTGAGAAATATTAATTTTTTTTTTTTTTTTTTTTGAATTTTTTGTTGTTTCTTTTTTAACATCTATGACATTCTGCGAGCTTACTTTTTCTGCAAGTGTACAGTGATGGGCACAAAGATAAAACTAGCATTAACATTCACACATTGCCAGCAACATTTGTTTCTTGAGTTTATGCCTGTTTATATATTAACTGTCAAAGTTGACAGTTAAGACAGCTAGAATGACATACGTAAAAGTCTTTGAAAAAATAACAAAAATTGTTTAAATAACATCAGCAACATTGTTTGTCTGGCCGATTAAAAAACAAAATTTGTTTACAAAAAGTTAATATTAATAAAAAAAAAAAGAAAACAAATTTTTATAACTTTCCATTTCCTTTGCCCTTAGTTGCAATTCATAAACTAACACTACAAGTTAGTAGTAGTTGGTCAGCTAACAAAAAAACTGTGTGTGTTTGAAAAACCAAATATTTGTATATCTTTAAGTTACATAATGCAAACAAATCGACCACAACAATAATAGTAAAAGCCAAGAAATGAAAAAAAAACTTTAAAAAAAACTAACACAACAATAAAATTCAACATTTTTGTATCCAAATAAAATACTAAAGTTTTGAAAAAATATGGGCTTAGATCTATTTGAATTTGACACTACTTGAAAGTTGTCTTTATTTATAAATCTTCTAAAGCAAATTGTTGCTCTGGAAAAATGCAGTATAGCCAAAATGGCCATTTAGCAGCTAGATTTAGCCAGTTTTCATATGCAGCCCAGTTAGGAATAAAAATTCTCCGGGAATTTTCTCTCTTGTTACATTTTTCCTATGTAAATTCAATTGTAAAAATGGGAAAAGGGAAAAAACTTCCGGGGAAATTGAATTCATAATTGGGTTGATAGTTTTCTTAGGCAAGCTGCTGCTCTGAAACAATTATCATGGCATATGGGATAAACTCCCTTATAAAGGGAGATCGATAAAAGCCGCGTTGCCCTCTTAGCCATGTAGTATCGCTGAATCTAGCCAGTTTTCATCTTCTTTTCTTTTTGAATTTTAACGAAAAAATTGATCTCTTACACAGAAAAAATGTTTGCAAAAAATTATTCAATTAAATAAATAATTGGTGTACATTAATTATTCAATTAATTTTTTGTTTGCTGCAATTAATTTTTTTAATCAAAACCCATAAAATCAAATGTTTGTGTATATGTTGTGTATTTTATGTTTATGCAATTAATTTTTTAATTGACTAAATTTGTGTCCCATGACTCGAAAATACAAATCCGTTAATTGATATGATCAATGCCTTTGCAGGGGCAAAATTAGTTAAATATTTAATTGTCTGAACGAATTGTTAAATTAAAGTCGATTTTCTATTTTTTCTGTGTATTAATATGTAAGCCGATTTTTTTGTCTAAATTTATGTACGCAAATGGAATCTATCAAATATTTAGATTTAAAGTATAGGAAAAATTAGGCGCCCTATGCTCCAGTGGGAGTTAAAGGGAAAATTTAAATTTTACAGTTTTTATTGAAAACTTTTTTTCTTATTAGAAATAAGCTCTTAGAAAATAATCTCTTATCTACAATTTGTAGTAAAGCCATGTTTTATAATTTCGCCGCAAAAATTGCCAAATTGAAAGCTTTGAATAAGTTTCTGTAAAGCCGTCTTAAATAAGAAGTTTTCTTAAAAAAGCAATTGAACCTTGAAAGACAATATTTTGCCTGAAATAAAGGAGAATTTTAATGATAATAAACTATGGGCCTTTAGCCTGTGTATTTATTTGTGTATGTTTTTTTAACAAAACTCTCAAATTTGGAAGATGCAGAAGTACTGGCTTTTCTCAAAACCCTACATTTCCATTTCAGCATTAAATTTGTTTCAACTGAATTAAAACCGATCACACAAACGTTTTGCTTATATGCTAAAAAAAATACTTGTGTAACGAATGTTATGCTATGTTCACACTTGGGTTTTTAAACGCGTTTAAGCAAAATGTTGATTAAGTTATTCAAATCCGTTCACATTACATTTGAGATTATTAAGAAGACAGATTTATATTTCTTTAAATTATTAAAAATTGATAAAAATACTTTTATAAAGTTTTCAGAAGATTTTTTAATTATTTTAATGTTGAAATTGTAAAAAATTAATGAATTTTTTAAGGAAAAAAATAGAAACATTTAGCAGAAATCGTGCACAGAAAAAATTCTCGCTTATTGTTTTTCAATTAAAGCATTAATCAAAAATAAAATCAGTTTTAATTTAAAATGTAATCAAGTGAATTAAACGTTTAATCAAGCGATTTGAGCGTTTAATCAAGTGAATTAAACGTTTAATTGATAATATTAATTTGTTTACTGGTGCAAATTTAATTAATTTTTTAATTAATCGGTCCTGTTCTGAAAATCACGTGATTTCAAATCACGTGTTATTGAAAGCACACGTGTGCTTTTGTGGTGTTCTGAAAGTCATACCGTTTTTGTGTTTCTCGGTGTGCTTTTGGCAATTGAAGATCACACCAAAACACACAAAAACGGGGCACTAAAATATGACACGTGCGAATTTAGTATGCACTCGTGATTTGAAATCACGTGATTTGAGTTAAAGTGATTTGCAGAACAGGCGTGAATATCACAAATTTTTTAATTGAAATCAATTTTTATTTTTTCTGTGTGGCCGGTTGTACACGTTCATGTTAGCCGATTCTACATTATACTCAGTTTGAGGTATGTTCAGTGGATTCTATGAGATTAATGAAGTGATTTAGTTGCAATCATGTCAGTTTGAAGTGATTAACAAATCACCAGCGTGCTCGTGTGAGGATTTTGGGTTCGATACCCGCCAGAGACTCTTGTATGTTTCACTCTTCAATGGACTGAAGGTCAACTATTGTTTAAGCCCTTATGACACTACAGTTTTGATTCATTGAATTGATAAAAAGAAACAGCAAATGTTAGAAAGAGCAAACTATAAGAAATGTTAACAAAAATTTTATTTTTCAGTTTTCCTTTTATTATGATTTTATGTTTTTTATTAAATGTAGTCAGTCAACTTTTTGTTTATGACAAACATAAAAACAAAACAATTTTATAATTTTTTTTTTTACATAACTTCATTTTTTATCGGTAACTTTTTTAAAATTTTTGACAGTTTGCTATTTATCTTAGTACAGCTAAACTCTTTGCACCTGGTAAATGTTTCTATTAAATTATAATTGCACTGTTCACCAAAATTTGAACAATGCATTAAAAATGTAGTGTCGGTGAATTGCGGTAGAAAAACAAAATTGTATTTGTAACTCTACACAGAAAAAATTCTCGGCAATTTTTTTTTTCAATTAAACTATTAATTAAATGTAAAAGCAGTTTTAATTAAAATTTAATCAAGTGAATTAAACGTTTACTTATATTAACAACATTACTGCAGTCATTTAATCAAAATTAATTTTTTAATGACTATCACAAATTTTTTAATTAAAATCATTTTTTTTCTGTGTAAATATATAAGTAAAATATAATAAAAATAGACCAAATCGGAACATGAGTTCACTAAGTCCTTTATACAATATCCATCCTTCCAGAAAAATTAGTTCTGGCGATATAAATCGGCTAAAAGATTTTTTAGAGAAGATATCATATAAAAAATACTCCATAAGAAATTACCCGTTATCTTGGTTTTCTAAAGAGACTTGCACAACTTGAAAAGAATAAAGTATAATTCCCATAGACAAAAGTTTATTTTCAGGTACAACTTTAAAGGAACCTCTTTCACACACAATAAAAGCAACATTAAAAAAATAAATCATTTAATTGAAAGCAAAACTGAATATCAAAAGAAAATATGAAAATACAAAAAAAAAACAAGAAAATACCCCCCTCCCCCCCCCAAAAAAAAAGAAAGACTTAAGACTGCATTGAAGTCTGCAAAAGAGCTTAAACTAAAGCCAACCTTACTGCCATACTGACTGACTTCTTACCAACTTTGAATGTATGCCAAATAGAAAAACTGACTAGTGAATTCGCGTTTTTTTTTCTTGGATGGCTGACTGACGGGCTAGCTGGCTGTTTCTTCGTTAGTTTCTTTTCAGTTTGGATGAATGGATGGATGGATGGTTGGATGACTGGCTGGCTGGTTGAGTGGCTGTTTGGGTACGAATACAAGTATTACTCAATATATGCTAAAAAGTGAAGTAACCTAGATTTGATTAGTTTAGGTTTTCAGCATTAAATAGTTAAAATGTGGAACTAATAAAAACAACAACAACAACAAAAATAACTAAAAGAAAAATTGAATTAAAAAAAAAACATTAATTACCTCACTCTGCAAAAAAAAAAGCGAAAAGTAAAAGAGCGGGCAAGAAAATTTAAAGGTAAAAAATAAACAAGTAAAAATAATTGGCCCAAAGGCTAAGATGGCTTCAATTCGTTTTAGACATATTTTTAGAACTCTCTGTCTGATACAGGATCTATGGTAAATAACTGTAGGAGTATAAAACATGCCAGAAGTAAACAGTTACTAATTGCTATAACGTTTAATACCGTTACCTCCATAACTTAGATAAGAAGGCAGTTTAAGCTGGTTCTGATTTACGTACACAAGAAAATAAAGTACAGTCAGTCATGTCCGATCAAATCGCACTCTCCACCAATAGAGAGTAATGAGCTTCGATTAATTAGATAGTGATTTATTGAGTTTCTTAGTTACAGCATTTGGATACTCTAGATAGACCCTTCAATTTGGTGAGGTTTGGAAAAATATACATGAGTCAAAAAATAGGGGATATAACGAGGAGAAGGTTAGGGTCATCAATCTCAAAGTAGTGGGAAAAATGGAAAAATTTACAAAAATAAAAAAAAATACATATCTGCCACAAAGTAACTCCAGGAGAGACTAAATGTAGGGACCAACCCCTCTAAATGTTTGCCTTCCGAATTTTTTTCTTAACAGACTTACCCGCTATCTCCATTCCTTAAGGCGGATCCCGCACAAAGTCTTAAATTGTAAAACATTTGCCCCCACTGGTCCTAGGATGCCCCTAGACGGGTAAAATATAAGACCGATCCCAATGTATTTTTTATTTCCAACATTTATGTACTTTTAATGGTGCAGGCTTTCGTCTTATCTATCACTGCTGGAAATTCGTGTCATTTTTTTTAAAGCACTTATGCCGTGACCTGTAAACACAATAATAAAAAGGAACGAATTTTGGCAGGTGAAAACAAGACATATCAATTAACTGGTGATAATTGGTTTAGAGTGGAGTTACTCCCGGGGAGGTAATTGACACAAAAGTTTTCATGTGACTGAATTTTGTGCGGGTAGTGGTTGATTCTCTCTGGTTCTTTGTATTACTTTAAATGAAGGGGATCTATTAAATTAACATGGTTCACACGGGACAATATTTGCTGCAGGTATTGTTTGTGTTAACCGAAATTGAATGTGGTCATTTAGGTTATTTCAATGATTTGTTACAGAGTGTCAAAAAGGCGCCTATTAACCCCCCTCATATAACAACGTCATGTTAAAATGACAAGTCCCCTTCATACAAAGAGTTTGAAGTACTTAGAATCGGTCTCTACCACTTTTGAACTGCAACGTAACAAGTTTGGAGTTAAGTCCTTTTCACCGAGGGAGGTTGCTCTTAAGTCCATTTCTTACTGCTATTGACGCAAGGCAATTGAGTTTTTCTTGCATATCGCCGGCTTAATATGAAAACCTGATAACTCCATTTCAGTAAATTTTACAGGTGAGACAAAAAACTTTTTATATATCATATGCGCAGCTTGAAAGAAAAACCAAAAATGCTGTTGGTTTAACACACTTCAAGACTTAAGTTGAAGAAAAACTACATGCCGGTCGACGAGGCGACAGAATCTCAATTTACTTAAAAAGTGGATTTAGCAGATTTGCATATTAGGCCGACGATATGCTTTAATTGCTACAAGTACCATTTGTAGCCTTGTTGTCGTGTAGCTTGCTGTCGTCTATGTATTTCATACTTAAGAAAAACAAAAAAACAGGCTAAACTTCTTTAACAAAAATATTGGTCCATAAATGATCAATTTTATCATTTCTAATGGACGAAAATATTTTTGTAATTTAAAATACAGTATTCTTTAATAAAAAAAAAGGATAATTTAGTTTAAAAACTTTTAATTTTGAAGCACTTAAAGCCTTTATGATATGTTCAAAATTTAGAAATTAAATTTCCTTAAAAAAAATTTCCAAAAATAAGGCATCTTAAATTGCATCTGACAAAAAATCGATTAGCTTTCTTAAATATTTAAAAGCTACTTTTTTATTTGTATTATTTTTTTCTAATTTTTGCCTAATCCAGCTAAACAATAAATTTCACTTTTATGCAGCTGTCAAGAAAGAAAAATCAATACACACAAACAAAAATCTATTTTTGGAAGCAAAAGTACTTGTTAAAAAATGTCAGACCACCTAACAGCCCCTCGAAAGATACAAACAGACCCTTTTTTATATTATTTTTAATAATAGAAATCTTAAATAAAACTGAATAAGAAAGAAAAAATAACACTAACATTCAATCATAATAGGAAAATAATAAACAAATAAACAACAATAATTTAACAAAAAAAAAAAATTAATACTCAAATAAGGAAAAAAAGTTGGGTAGGTTGTGTTTGAGTTTTGGGTTTGTTGTTTATTTTTGTTTTACAAAAAAAAAACCCTACAACCAAAATAACAAAAACAACACTTAACACAAACTTTCTTTCTTGTAGGCCTTAAAGAGCTGCATTTCAAAAAAATTAATCTTCCTACTCTATAATGCGTATGACTTTCAGTAACTTGAAGTATTTAAATCGTTAATAATTGCAATTCAATTGCAAGTCATTGGGACAAAATCATGTTTAAAAAACTTATTTATTTTTTTAAAATTTTAGCGAATTTAAAGACTGAAAATTTTGCAAATTACTTTTCAAAGTTCTTAACCCTTTTTTAGGTTTATGTAAATCTAGCGGGTACGTTCCCACCTTCTCGTAGTGCCATTTTAGCTTATGTGTCTATCTAAATAGGAATCTATTGTATTCTTAAATGTCATTAAAATCGGGTAGATTGTTTCGGAGGCAGAAATTTCCCTCAAATCCCCTCGTGGTCCTATTTAAAAAATGTAAAACTTATTTTTCTATGTATGTAAATAGTCATCTCACTCTGTTATAAATTTCTTTAAAAATCTGTTAGATAGTTTCGCAGAGAAAAAAATTGCCCCCTACCTCCCCTCGTGGTCCTATTTTTTTAAAAAATGCAAAGCTAATGTGTCCACACAAATTGGGATCTATCTATTTTTTAAATTTCATTCAAATCTTTTAGATAGTTTTGGATAGGCAGAAATTGCGCCTGACTCCCCCTGCGATCCTCCGTGAACCGTCTATTCCATTTTTTGAGACAGAAACTAGTTTTTAACATCTTGTTAGAAATCTTAATAGCTTAAGCATAATAAATATAAGCAAATAAAAATTGAAGAAATTAAAACTACTTATTTTGGGAATAATTTAGAAATATCACGGGCGACAGTGTTGCCAGAAAACTTTTTTTATTTTTTTATTTTTTTTTAATTATTAACTGCTTTATTATGATATAATCTTTTTATTTCCATACAACAGAAGACCTTAGTACAAGACCCGTTTAGAGTTTTCTAAAAAAAACATAACAATAAAGTTAGAAAAAGATCGATAATAATTTAAATTTTACACCCATATTTGCTTCTGTTATTTAACCTTAAACTAAATTTATTATGAACTTCATTAATTAATTTAAATGATTGACATTGTAGAGTTTTGAAAATTAATAGATATAGTGATCACAGAAAATAGTGAGAAACTGTCCATAATTTCACATGGCCCATATACATGCTTCTTTCCGAACCGGTTCTGGACAACACACTTTTTTAAATATTGAATATTCTTTATATTTAAGAAGTAGCTTAGCCAATTATTTTCCTCCTAGCTTATATGGTTTTGGCTCCATGGTGCAAAAATCAAAATTTCTTTCAATTAAAAAATTTGTGATATTAATCGAAAATTTAATTAAATTTGCACCAGTAAACAAATTTATCGTATAAATTAAATATTAAATTCACTTGATTAAACGTTTAATTCACTTGAATAAATTTTTAAATAAAACTACTTTTATTTTTGATTAACGCTTTTTTAATTGGTGGAACGTTTTGGAGAATTTTTTCTGTGTATGTTAATTTTCACTACCAGTACCCATGTTGTGTAACTTTAGTGCGAACTTCTCGCATTGAAAAGATGTGAAACAAAATATTCCACCGTTTCTCGAAAAGTGAGAAAAAAGTGGGTCTGTAACTCATGTCGAAAACTATCAAAAAAGATTACGTCGTTACGTTAGAAATGCCATAATATCACACTCTATTTTGCGCGTCACATACTATATAAAACAGGATGTGTGTATGTATGTAGCTTATGGACTCCAAAACGGCTGGGCGATTTTGATAAAATTTTCAGAATATTCAGGAGGGTGACACTGTGAAGTCTGATTTTTGATTTGCGGCCTGTGAGCGGAGGGGCGTGGCAATATGTACATATGTATATAAAAATGGTGTAAAATATTTATAGTAATTCATAAAATGAGAACGAGAGAAAATTTTGGAAAATCCCTTCGGAAAAGTCGTAAAATTGGAAAAAGCGAAAATCGAGTTTTTGTATGAAATTTTGTGTTAAATTATTCCTTAATGGCTTTACAAATCAAACAATAGAAAGTTCTTAGTGTAAATCATGGAAAATTGCAGAAAATGCGGAAAATTGGTAAATCTCTCCGCAAAAGTCGGAAAATTGGACAAATCAAAAATTGATTTTTTTGTACGAAATTTTGTGTTAAATTATTGCTTAATGAAAAAATAGAAAGTTCTCAGCCAAAATCCGATAGATGGCGTTATACGTTGACTTAGACTTTGCGCAATCTGACAGGTGTCATTTTGGCATTTAAAATTGGGACGAGGCGAAGTTCGCCGGATACGCTAGTATTTTATAAAAATGTTAAAAGCTAAATAATTAAACAATGAAAACATGTGCCAAGAACAAAATAAAATTATTATTATTGTTTGCATTTTGCATTTTTTATTGTTTTTTAATGTTACAATTTTTTCTCGCCCAATTTTAATTCGTGAGTTTATTTGACAAGTCAAAGCGGAAACTTTTCTCCATTAAAGTAATTTCCTTAGTGCCGGCTTACACACGTCAAGTTTGTCTCGTCAAGTCTTGAGTTTTTACGAGAGAGGGGAAAAGAAATGGCCTTCTCTCCTAAATGCTCAAGACTTGACGAGTCAAACTTGACGTGTGTGAACCAGCACTTACGGGACAGATAGTCCTCGCCAAAAAAAGTTACAGACACAGTTTAGTGAGAAAACCAGCAGTTTATTTCAAAATATGGCATTTTTGTTTCATTTTACACATTTTAACCGAAAAGTTTCTCGACGCAAGAATTAGAGAACATGGGCCCAGTATTCTCCTCAGTTTATTTCAGGTGAAAGTGATGAAGATTATAGGTTAAAAGAAGACATCAAAAGGTAGGATTAAGGGTATAAACTATAGATTTATGGGTAAAAATTATACAAAATTAATGTCGCCTCTAAAACAGCGTTCGCCTTTGTTAAATGGAGATAATGCGATCAAAAAATTAGCTCTAATTCCTTTAGTGAGATTATTTTAGGCAACATTCTCTAGGAGTTATTTATATCAAACCATAAATTATCCCTTAAATGAACCCACTTCTTACATTTACTATCTTTAAAGCCCTGCATAAAGCGTGACTTAAAAAAAAACAAAGTGCACAAATAAAAAAAGGGGCCTTTAACAGTTTTATTGTAAGTTTTCGGTTTTAAAGGTGATTGATGAAAGCTTATCGTAAGGCTGTCAAAAAATCCAACAACAACAACAACAACAGCAATAAAAGTACATACACAAGAAAAACTACAAATGAAAGTGATTGGAAGCAGAAACATTAGAGCCCTTTTTCAAAATCGTAGGTCACGCATTTTATGTTGTTGTTTTTATAGTTTTTAAAAGTGAAACTGAATACAAACACATGCGTTTGAAGCTGAAATGACTGGATGGCGTCTCGACAAAAAAAAACTAAGTGTTTGTTTATTGTTTTTAAGTTATGGGCGTCTATTGAATGTAGTTAAAAGTATGGACGGAAGTGATGCAGTTATGTGTTTTTATAAAAAAAAAAAATTATTTAAATTGATTAATTCTATTTCTAAAACATATTCTTCATAATTTCTTAATACAAATATCTGAAAACTGTAAATCAAAACATAAACTAAACAAATTTTTAAGAGCCTGTCTGCAGTTTTTAAATTTAATGGTCTGCAAAACTTTAATGTCGCACAGCCTTTAAGACAACGAAAAAAGGCAAATGTACGATTATAAACAATAATTTTTCTATTAAAAAACAGATTTAAAATTGATCAAATTCATCTGAAAATACTAAATATGTAACACATATACATAAGAGCATTACAAAAAAGAGCATTAAGGCGTACCTAATGTACCCACCCGTCCCAAATTATCACAGAATGTTATTAATTTATTAATCATTTATACATTTCACATATTGTCTATTTTAGTTGTACGCTCATTCATATACAAAATTTATTGTGAATTATGGTTAATTAAGGATTAATATTGCTTCATAAACGATACATAAATCAAATTCATATTTTTTTTCCCTGAACATTCCTGCATTATTACCGGCGAAATCATTTTTCAAATTCATACTACATGAACTTAAGTGCGATAATTCTTTTTTTACATTAACGGTTAATATTAATAGAGAGTGAGAGAAGATATTATAATCCAACAAACTTTTAGTATTTACTTCATACCAAAATAAGTAACATGACATTTCTTCGGGAAATTCAGAAGACTTTTGCTCTATTCAACCCCAAGAAAGTACCTGGCTTTGATAAAATAAGGAACAAAATGCATAGCAAAAAAAATAAATCTTTTAATTTTTAAGGGCTGGAACAGAATAAAGTACTAGTTGTAGAAGTAGCTGCAGCGCAACCTCACGAATGCACTGCAGCGCAACAAAGATGAAAATTTCGAATTTTGAGATTCAACTGCAACTACGTATTCGGTTGGCACTACATTGAAACTGTCGTTTTTAACGTTTGACAGCTTGCAGTGCTATTCGTAACGTTGTGCAATTTTACGATCTACTCACTATAATGATCACACAAGAGTTGAGTCATATAGGCCTATTAAATAGCTTCTTATCTAACTTATCAAAGCTTTTTAAAAAACTTTTGGCTTATAAATAAATTCCTATACTTGATGAAAATGAACATATCGAAATCATTAAATTGGATTGGCTAGCAAAAAACACAGTGCAATTTAACAAAAGCATAAACTACCTAACGTCATAAGAAAAGTCTTTGAAGAAAGAAAATATTGCACAGCACTCTTCATTGATGATTCTAAAGTTTTTGGTAAAGTCTGGCATGAAAGCTTGATACAAAAATTGAAGCTAATTGGACCCGTTTACACACACAAAAAGCTACTAAGTCGGTCGAATATGTAAAACGAATAATGGAAATTTTTTAAGTTCGCCCCAATCGATTGATTTTGGGTGTCCTATAGGGAAGTAATTTAGGGTCTCTATTATATTTTATATATACTTCAAACATGCTAACCGACAACAGCACCCACGCATCAACTTTTGCTATTAAGCATCAAGATACTTACAGGACCATATATTCCAATTAGAAAAATGGTTCAAATAACGGAAAATAAAGGTCAACGAACAAATTGTGTACATACCCTGCAAATAACAGGACCAGTCCAAACACGCGTGTAAAATGTAGCCCACAGGGGACTAGGGCTACTCCAAAAGTATGGAAAAAGCATGGTCTATTTAACATTACGATGTCCTAGGGCAGGACCATATAACCCAGCTTTGGGTTACAAAGGAGAAGTCTTAAAACTACTCCATTGTATAAACAAGAGGATTAGTTTTAACTTCGTTTAAAAACGAAAACATGTCGTTAAAAAACGAAGACAAGTCGTCTCTCTACAAACACTTTTTAACAATGACATGGTCCATTCTTGCATTACATCGGACCAGTCCATGGAGTAGTTTATTTAATTAAATTGGATCAGGTGGTCCAATATTATTTGCAGAGTATAACATTAACTTTGCATAGAGTATCATGCCTTCCCCCCCCCCCCCCTTCCTCCCTTACTTTCGATATACATATGTTTTTTCGATCAAAAATGTTTGCTGGTTAAACAAATTAATTTTAATTGTCCACTTCGCCCATACATATCGCACACTTAATCATAAATAGTCAAAACTTGAAATTTATCAGCTTCTCTCGCGTCGAGAAACTTTCCGATTGAAATGTGTAAAATGAAAAAAAAGTGTTATACAGTGACAGCGCGCTACTCCGAAGGTGTGTTATCCGAATTATCCAGTAATCCGAATTGAATTTATGACGTATTACATACTCCATAGTTCGCATTGATTGCATGTTCGCTAAACCGAATTTTTATTTATTTTATTTTTCTGTTTTTTATAATTTTAAGAACCGATTTTCTGTGCAAACTTTGAAAATTTGCAACTTATTTTACCGCAATAATGACGTGTGAAGTTCTGAAGAGGAAATTCTTAGCTGGATTACTAAATCTGGCAATACTTCTTGGGAGCATGTGCACTGCAAGAGAAGCAACCCTATTTCACAAATTATGTATGTTAAAAAAACAAAACATTTAAAAAATGCTTTACTGCGTATTCATCAAAAACTAAATTGGTCTTGAAATATATTTTCAGAAAAATTTGTATAGAAATTTTTTTTGAAAATACGTTTGATACAAGGCGAATTCATTAAAGTTTGTCTTATTTCGAAAACGTTTACAGCACTGTAAAATATTTTAAAGCTGTGTCAAATATTCAAACAAATATTTAATTGTGTTTGTAATTTTAAATTGTGTGTTTTGAAATATAATAACTTAAAACAAATTTTAAATTTAATAATTTTAATCGATAATTATAGAATTTAGTAAATATTCCCCAGTACCAAGAGAACGGTATACCATTTTGGCACAAGGTTATTTATCAGCTGTTGCTTACGTAGCAAGATAAGGCACCTGGTGTAAATTCGCCTTGGTTTGATACCTTAATGATTTTTTTAGAATACAAAACTTAATTTTTTCATTCATGACTAAGAAAAATAAAATAAATTTGTTTTAAAATCCTAGTCTGTGTTTTATTTTCGGATATAGTAAATTATAATACATAATAACAGCACATCCAGTAATCCGAATATCTCGTTAATCGGAATCAGGGTCTGCAATCATTAATTCGAATTAGCGAGCTGGCACGTATATTGAAACAAACAGCTGTTTTTCTCACTAAACTGTGTCTGTAACTTTATTGGCGAGTTCCATTTTACAGAAAAAGAAAAGTTCCCGCTTTGAACTGTCAATAAATTCACGAAAAAATGGGGCGTGAAACAATTTTAGAACTAAAAAAAACGATTATAAATGCAAAATGCATAGAATTATAATAGTATTTTGTTCTTCGCACATTTTTCATTGTTTAATTATTTTGCCTTTAACGTTTTTTATAAAATATACGAATTTTTTCAAAGCTCGTTTGCAAACAACAAACATTAAAGTCACACTTTACATTATTTGGTATAGCCGGTGGTTGTATTTTCGCTGTTGTCTTTGAAAATGTTTCAATTTTAGTAAATTTTTATCGCCGTCAACGATATGTGTGACTGGCGCTCTCAACGTCTGCAATTTCACATCGGCT
Organism: Pollenia labialis; assembly: GCA_949318255.1. Taxonomy (NCBI): domain Eukaryota; kingdom Metazoa; phylum Arthropoda; class Insecta; order Diptera; family Polleniidae; genus Pollenia; species Pollenia labialis. Next base: position 135,890,998 of record OX439143.1, on the reverse strand, counting down.
TTGAGTGTAATATTATTATGGCATTTATAACGTAACGACGTAATCTCTTTTGATAGGTTTCGACATGAGTTACAGACATACTTTTTTCTCACTTTTCGAGAAACGGTGGAATATTTTGTTTCACATCTTTTCGATGCGAGAAGTTCGCACTTAAGTTACAGAACATGGGTACAGTTCACAAGTCAAATCTATGACGACACGAAAATATCGTTTTCATCTTCTTTAACATTTTTAGAACTCAATTTGATTTAAACATGGTTGCAGTGTTTTTGAATCCAGTTTTTGCCTTTCCTAAACATTTTTGAATTTTAAAATGTGACTGACTGTTTATGATTAAGTGTGCGATATGTAAATAAAATTTTTAAATGAAAATTCATAATTTTCTTCGCTTTAAGCAACACTGAAAACCAACAAAAAAAGGTTTTTTTGTTTTTGTTTGCTGCTGCTAATTTTTCCTTTATGTATCATAAATTTTTAGCTCAATTACTGCCAAACTAAGCGCCAAAATAAATGCAAAAATGTGGCATTAATTTTCAAATGTTGGCAGTCTTTAAGCAGAAAAAAAAACTGCCAAAATGAACACGATCAAATCCTAAATACACATTAAACAACACAAATAACATAAATAATACTGAAACGTACTTTTAATGCATGTGTGTATCTGTTCGCGAATGTTAATCAAAATGTTCAAATAAATCTAAAAAGAAATTGTTGGAAACAAAAAGAAATTAGACAGTGAAACGTATAAAACAAGAAGGGAGCCATTCATCCATCCATCCATCCGTCCAACGCATCCAAAGAACAACTCTCCAATATTATTTGTTAAGAACGTTGCCATTTGTTAAATAGACTTTTGTCGCAAATTAATGAAGTGTTAGGGAATATTAAGTGCATACACTTAGAAAATTTTCTAATAAAAACGAATTTTAAAAATTACGGTTCTAATATAAAGTTAATAACACATTCGAAACTTATCAAAAAAAAATACGAATATGATTTTGGTACATTTTTAAGATTCAAACTTTTAAGTGGTGAAAATCGTATCTATTTTTGGTACTTTCTACAAACATTTTTCTCCTTTCACTGACATATTCGTACTACAGAATGGGCCCCCACTACAATTTTGAAAAGGGAAATTTTGTATCTTTCTTCAGCTTTTTGGTTCTACAACTGGTATTTTTATATTGGACCTTAAAACATAAAATGCAACATGCAATTCCCTGAGTGGATACGAATCTATGAGGGAACTTTTTGGAACTTTTTTGTTCTTTAACTGGTACTTTTTGAATTTAAGTTAGTATGTGGCAAAGAAACATAAAATTTAAGATGCAATGTCCTGATTGGATATAAATCCATAAGGGGGAATTTTTTGGTATTTTTTGAATTTCCGTTAGTATTGGACGTAGAAAAATAAAATTACACATGCAAGGACCAAGTGAATGAGAATCTGTTAGAGGGATCTTTTTGGTACTTTTGCGTTCTTTAACTGGTACTTTTTTATTTTCGTTAATACTGGTCTTATGAACATAAAATTTAACCTTTAATGTTCTGAGCGAATGAGAATCTGTCAAAGAGTTTTTTAATATGTCTTTGTTCTTTAACTGGTACTTTTTGAATTTCAATATTCAAATGTGCTGAATCTTAAATGCCCTTAATTTTACGTAATGCAGCGTCTTAGACCACTCACCCACATTATCCAACATTTTTTCGTTTAAGAAATTTTTCTAAAAAAAAAAACAATAACGGAACTTTATAACAAAAATTAGAGGCAATCATGATTTTTTGCTCATATCTCAGTCGTTTGCTCATATCTCAGATCCGGCTGAATTCAAAATTTAGCGAAGCCAATCTGACTGCAGTTATAACAACCTAGTAGCACTTGTGGTTGATGGTGTATTGGAACAAATCTTTCTTGTATAAACCTCTCACTGCATCTGCGTTGAGGTGAAAAAGATCATATGAGAACGTGCTTTTATGCATGTGTTCTTTTTAAAACACATTGAATACTTCAATTAAATATGAATCACATTAATTAGAATATAAATTATTTTGGGGACTATAAAATTTCTTAATGCAAAATTTTCAATAAAAAAATCTTAACAAAAATTTTTGATAATCAATATTTTTCGACGTTAGACAAAATAAAATTTTTAATTGTTTCTAAATGTTTGTTGAATTTTATTGCAATTCAATAAATAAAAAAATAGTCGAAGAAAGAAGACTGATGCACCATTGCAACATTGATTCGCTTTTCAAATAGTTTGTTGAATGTTTATTCAAAATGTAGATACAAGATAGAAGCAGTAATTGTTCATACCAGCAAACATTTGCCCTAGGGAATCAATAGTACTGAAGTTTATTACGTAATTAAGCAAAAAAAATTACAAAGAACTACCAGAAAATTTTGTTTTTTTATTTTATGGGAGTTTTTCTTCAACAAAAATCGGATAAAAACAAATTACATCAGTAAAATGATTAATAATTTATTTTAAATAGATGAGTTTAATGCAGAATAAATATCTAAGTTTTTTTATATTTCCAATAAAAATTTCTGTTAGAGCAAAAAATTGTTATAGAAATTTCTGTTAGACAGAAAAATAAACAGAGACATTTGTATTTTAAACAGAAAAGTTTCTTAAGAAATTTCTGTAGAGAGATTAAATTATTTAAAGATATTTCTGCAAGAGCAAAATATTTTTTATTTTTTATTTTTATTTTTATTTATTTTCACATTACCTATAACCTAGCCTTTAAAGGCCATAATCGGTTACAAATTTCTACTAACAATCGTAAATAAAATTTATATATGAAAGTATGTATGTATATGTATATAAAAATTCAAATATATTAAAGTTAAAATATAATTACAAAAGAGCTAGATAGCCTAATTAAAATGTAAGAGTTCCAGCTATGAAAAATCCCAAAACGAACGATTCAGAAGATTAAATGTAAATACATGTATACACATGCATAAGTAATAAAATAATAAAAATTTCTCCAAAATATCATAAAAAAATAATATATTATTTCAAGTTTACACAGAAGAAAAATATAAAGTGGATATCTGTTAACGTTAGAATAAATAAAGAATAAATTTTTAAATATCATTCCTTTAAACCATATTTAACACATCAATATCAAACAGTTATATAGAAGATTGATTGAGTTTTCAAAAAGTTAGGCAACTTATTATAAGACCGTGCAACTCTAACATGAAAAGAACGCTCCAATACGGCAGATAATTTCGGTATCTTTAACTGTCTATTCCTCGTTGATCTACAAAAATTAAATAGCTGAATTAAATACCCAGGAGTTTGCAACCTATAAGACTTATAAAAGTGAACAAGATTTCTGAAATCTACGAACTCTACAAATGAAAAACCTAAAAATTTTAAAACAAATGGTGAGACATGCTGTCTTATTCTCAACGAGTAAAGATACCGCATAACTCGATTAAAAACCAATCTTACTTTTTTTAGAATATAGCCAACGGTTCCAGAATACACCTCCAACCCATATAAAAAAACTGGCATAACAAGCCCATGAACAATTTGCTTCTTTACATAAGTTGGCAACATTAAATCCGTATTGTACAATTTACGCAAAGTAAAATTCACTTTAGATATTATGTAATTAACATGACCCTCAAATGATAATTTTGTGTCAAGTATTACACCTAGACAATTAAGACGATCAACAAACTCAATTTCACCACCATTGAGAGTAATAGTGAACTCAGAACTACTACACTTGCCAAACAACATAGCCTTAGTTTTACCAGTATTAACTACAAACGCATTATCCAGAACCCAACTATCTAACAATTGAGCTGTATAATTGATCACATTTTGGAATATATCGGAAAATTCAGGTGTACCCTTGAACAAAAGCTGCACATCATCAGCAAAAGAAAATGGAAGACACGTATTACTAGAAATTTGATCAAAAAGATCATTTATAAACATTATAAAAAGTAAAGGTCCAAGGACCGATCCTTGAGGCACTCCGCTGTGAACTGGAAGCAAGCCAGAAGCCCGATTACCACTAACGACATATTGACTTCTACCAAAATAATATGAAGATATTAACTTGCAAGCAGAACTTGAAAAGTTATAATATCTGTGCAATTTTTGAACAATCAGATAATGATCTACTCTATCAAAAGCCTTGGTAAAGTCCAATGACAATAAAATACAAACACCTTCATTAGCTAAAGTATTGCGAATATTGTCTGTTAAGCCAAGCAGTAAAGAGGTAGTACTCCTATTAGCTCTAAAACCAGATTGACAATCATGCAGAAAATTATTATGATCAATATGTTCTAAAAGTTGAATCTTCATAAGATGCTCCAGAATTTTAGATAGAACAGGCAATATGGATATCGGCCGTAAATCATCAGACCCAGTTGTTGAGTTATTTTTACTTATGGGAACTATCCTCGCAATCTTCCAAAATAACGGAAAATTCGACGTTATCAATATTGTATTAAGTAAATGAAGTACAAAGTTCCCAATGATTGGCATCAAAATCCTGATAAACTTAAGTCTAAAGCCATTCAATCCAACAGCATTTGACTTAATTAAATAAAAAGCCGAAACCATTTCGCACAATTCAACTGAACGAAATGAAAATCCAGTTTGATTATAAATATCCTTAGCGTTTTTATTTTCAAAAATTAAACTATGTACTCTCCTTTTTATTTTCCTAATAACAGATTTTACGCGATTCCTACAGCGACAAAAAACTTTCCAATTACCATCTGTTCTATCTGTTAAATAGGTCCTATACGCTAGGTCCCTAAGGGAAATATTGTATTGAATCTCTGGATCATTGGTCCAAGACTCACTACGATTGCTAAAAAAACGTTTCTTTAAGGGAACAAGAGAATGTAAATTTCCTAAATTATAAGTTAAAATGTTTAATTGCTCATCAACATTACTAGTCAGATACATATCATCCAGGTTACAGTCCAACAATGCAGATTGAAAAGAACTAATATCTACTGCATCATAATCATAAAATTGATAAAATCTTCTTTCCTCTGATAATAAAATCTCAAAAGACAAAAAAATAAAAGAATGCCGCGTTATACCAGGACATTGAAATTGACCAGTAGATTTCACTAAATTAGTTGAAGACACCAAAAAATAATCAAGAAGAGAATGTATTAAGAAAAGAAATTTCTGATAGAGAAAAAAGTTTTTAAAAAAATTTCTGTAAAAAAGAAAGAAATTTCCGTAATTCTGAATTCTGAATAAAAATTTACATGGAAACTTCTAATACAACGAAAATTTCTATTGAAAATTTTATTGATATGAATATTTCTATTTAAACCAAAATTTCTGTGGAAATTTCTATTAAAAAGATATTTTTTCGAAATTTCTATTAAAGCGATTATTTCAATATGATACTCTATTAAAACGATAATTTCTTTAGAAATTTCTATTAAACGAAAATGTTATATTTAGGAATTGCTCGATTGTGTATCTTTCCATGGTTCGAATTGAGTTGGTCTGAAATTGAGAAATGCAGAAAAAAACTTCACATTTTGTTGTGATTTACATTCGACCTTAAAATTTAACCACCATTTATATGAGTTCGCCTTGAATTGTATGGTCTTTAAAGAAAACGTTTTCAGTAACTTCAATTAAAAAAACAAAGTGTTAAAATATCTATTAAAACGATTATTTCAATAGAAAAACCTATTTAAAGAAAATTTTCTATAGAAATTTCCAATAAAACAAAAATATTGAAAATAAAAGTTTTATTTCTTAAAAACTACTATTGAACGAAAATGTTCATAAAAAAGTCAGCGAAACGAAAATTTCTATAGAAACAAACATTCGTAAAGAAATTTCTATAGAAATTTCAATTGAAACAAAAATTTTTATGAAATTTCCCGAAAATTCCTTTAAAAAATCCCTTTTGAAACGAAAATTTGTATTGAAAAATTATACCTATGTACCTATATGAATTCGCAATGGATTGTATTATTTTTTAAAGAAAGAAATCTTATATCACAGAAAAAATAAATAAAGGAATTTCTTTAAGAATAAAGAAAAAAACATTTTAACAAAAAAAATGAAAGAGCCCAAACTTCCATAAAAATCTTTTGACATTGAGAAATCTTTTTAACAAAGCAAAAATTCCTTTAAAAAGCTTTTACAAGTTTTTGAAAAGAAAAGCAAATTTAAAGAAATCATGTTTTGAACTTTTTAAACTTTACTATAGAAATGATGATCAAATATATTTTAATAATTAAAGCAACTTTAAATTCAACCCTCGTTACTTAACATAGGAAAATAAATTAACATATTTTTTGCAAATACCGACCACAAAACTCCAAAACTTTTTCGAAAAAAAACACAATTTCTCTACACTCAAAAATAAAAACAATTCAAATGCACAAATTAATTCCAAATGCCCAACAACAAACACTCAAGTTTTAAAAGTCCAAAAAATAATTGAAAAGAATTGATCAAAAACTATCTATGTATGGATGTTTGTACATGTGTCTATACATATGTACATAAAATAAATTTGTCTATTAATAGACACTTGTTAGAAAAATAAACACTCAAAAAATGTTGCCCCTAGGCCCAGAACAACAACAACAAATTGGAACAAACATGGAAATAGAAAAAATGCAACTGCAAAAAACACACACACGATATAAAAGAAACGAAATTGAAGAAAAACTATAAAATTAAACAGTCAAAAATAGAACAAACACGAAGGGAAGTTAAATATCACCACACTCATACAAGACAAACACTCCCAAACAAATACACAAGCACTCTTATACACAAACGCACGCACAATCATTCGCTATCAAACAAATTCTATTTTTTATGATTAGACTTAAAAAAAAACAAATAAAACTACAATAAAAAACACTTCACCTAAAGACCCATTGGCCTACTTTTTTTTTTGTAAAATTTTGGAACTGCATGAAAAGAACAAAAACAACAACTACAAAATAAATGAAAATCTAAATAATCTCCCCATTTTCAACGCCAATACTACTACAGCGACAAACAAAACAAACACACACTTTTTGTACCCTACCTAACACTATAGGTGGGGTGGTTATTAAATATGTGCTTCTGTTAATGTGTGTAACACATGGAAATTTTCCGCCGGGGGGTGTAGGGGTCATCTCGAGGATATTTCGCCTTTCGTGTAACTTAAGTATACGCATACCTGGGATGCGGCAAACATCCAAAAGCACAGGGCAATTGAAGTCCTTTGATTACTTGAGACCGGGACTTTATCAAAGTACTTTCTTACTCTGGCACCACGGTGGTCAATGTTGGTTGGGGCTTCCTGTCGAAAATGCTTCGTGTCTTTTACGATGATTGTCTTTGGGGAAGCTTATCTTTTTTGACAGAAGTTTGCTTTTCATCAAGTTGTTCTCAATCTGATAAGGGAGTACCTTTGTCAAGGAATGAGCTTACAAAGCGGTTAACCTGAAAAAGGGTTTGTCGAAAAGATAACTTTGGGGACCAAGTCATCTCTGAAAGCATCTCTTCAACTATGGTCTATACACAAAACCGCGGAAAGGGGCGTCATGAATCGTCAGCCGCGATATTCACTTGGGGTACTAGCTCCGAGGGCGAATCACCTCTAAGTTCTGTTGCTATTCGAGCTATTCTGCTGGCTATTCCTCAAGCAGTAGAGGTTTGATAGAACCGGCTCCATAACAAGGGGCGGGAGTAAAATGTTTGCCGGATTATATACTCAAATGTCTACCTGTGTATGTGCGGTAACCGAGCACATACAGGGCGGTTGGTAAACGCATTGTTTGTCACCCAGTGGCTTAGATCCAACTTGCGATTAGGCTTATGTAAATCTGGGAAATATCGGTTCTATATCCAGCGTCTCAGAATCCCTTTCTTAATCAATCTTGAAATCAGCCCATAACTCCCATTTGAATACTATTCCCGAAAATAGTTTTTGGCATCAAAACTTCCTTATAAATATTGATATCAAATTTGGAGAAGGTATTGTAGTGTGCACAAGCAACTAAACTACAGTACAGTACTTTTCGCTTATAGTCCACTACTATAGTTGCACAACTTTTGTGGACTATAAGCGAATTTGGACTATAACCGATTTTTTTTATAAGCCATTTAATGGCTTATAAGTGTATAATCCACATTTTGGACTTTGTAAAAATTATTTTCTTCAATAAAACTGCTCTTTTTTAAACAAAACAAAAGTTTATTTAAAACATAACCAAATTTTGATTTAATTTAAATAAATAGTTAAAACAAAAAATAATACAATAAAAACAAAAATGGTCAGATGAAGACACCATGTTATGAAATATAAATTGCGACATTTGGTATTTTTAATAGTTACCAGAAATGTAAATAAAAACATGTTACAAGTTGATTAAAAAAATATTAAAAACAGAGTGGACTATAAGCGAACATTTTTGCATAAAGAATTATATTCGTATGCTTAGAAAATGTGGCTTTTAAACGAAAATGGACTACATGCGAAATGGACCTTAGGACAAATAATTTGTATGAAATTCGAAAAAATCTGCATGTGAATTTGACAGTTTTGGCTTATATCCGTTTTTGGCCTTTAAGCGGAATGGACTATAAGCGAAAAGTACTGTATATATATTATAACAACGACTATGTCATGGAATTTCGTGATGGTAGGCTCCTTAATTATAAAGACACCTTGATAATATTCTACTTAGAGAGCTCTAATATAAATCTTAACCTCTTAACATCATTTTATTTTGCTGGGTCCCAAATAAGGCACACTCTTGAAAATTTGTGTGTAAATAAAGTGGTGTGGGGTATTCTATGGCCGGGTTTTACCCACTCTTCATCCTCACTTGTTATTATTATTTCTTTATCTCAACAATGACAACAACAACCACATTTATTAAAGGCCCTTTTAGAATTGTAAATTGTAAAAAAGAAGAAAAAAAAAACTAAAGATCTTGCTGTTAGAGAGATAAAGAGAGAATTTTTACCATACTATTGGAGAGAAAGAGAAAAAACCAAGTGTTTATAATTGTTTTTTTTAGAACATTTGCTTAAATTATATTGGACAGACATGTCTAAATTAATATAAAATAATGTTGATCTTGTTGATTCGTGGGTATTTAAAGGGCTTTAAAAGGTTGGGTGGCGCAAAGTGTGGTGGGTTTTTATGTGTTTAGATTGATAAAAAAAAAGTGTCAAGGGTTATTCACATAAAATGTTAATGCTCTAAGTTATTAAGAATTGAGGTTTAAATTTGAGCATTTAAATTTTTTAATCTTATTACTAGAGACAAATGACAGGCTTAAGGTTCCTTAAATTCCCCTTAAAATTAGGGTTCAACTGTCGGATCTTCGTGAAAACTATTGAGACCTTATTGAAATTAGATTTTACAGTGAAAGCATTAAGTTATTGAGAACTTCTGAGTTCTTGCAAAAAAAAAAAAAAATAACTTCAACAGGCCTTGCTTTATCAAATTCCGAAATTCTTATAAAGGCCCGATATTGATTTTGAATAAAACGCAAATTATTTAAGAAATTACTGACATTTCTTTTTATTGGGATAATATTGGTATGGTTCAATTATGTATGGAACAAAATATCGGCCAAATGGCCGCCGAGACCTCGCCTGCACACCTCCATCCGATGGTCCAAGTTTTCGTCGACGCTGAGGCATAATTGAGGTTCTACGCCGTTAATGTGTCATCCTTTAGCTCTTGAATTGTTGCTGACTTATCGACGTGCACCTTTACTTTCAAATAACCCAAAAGAAAGAAGTCCAACGGTGCCAAATAACATGATCTTGGCGGCCAATTGACATCGCCACCATGTGAGATAACACGGCCATTGAATTTGTCGCGCAAATTGTTTCATTAGCTGTGTGACAAATGGCACCGTCCTGTTGAAACCACATATCGGCCACATCCATATCTTCCAACTTGGGCCATAAAAAGTTCGTTACCATCTCAATTTAGCGAACACCATTCACAGTAACTGCCCGACCGGCCATATTTTGGAAAAAAATACAGCCTGATGATGCCACCAGCCCATAAACCGCACCAAAAATTCACTCTTTGTGGGTGCATTGGTTTTTCGAAAATCACTCTTGGATTATCATTCGTCCAAATGCAGCAATTCTGCTTATTGACGAACCCACTGAGGTGAAAATGTGCCTCATCACTGAAGATGATATTCTTCGATATGCATTTTGATTTTCATAAGAAGCCTGAATAACTTTAACGCGTTGCTCGATTGTGTATCTTTCAAAATTGAGTTATTCTGAAATTGAGAAATGTCAAATTTATGGCCTGTTCAACGATTTCGAAAGAACGACTTCGATCGCATTCTAAGCGATCGAAAACTGTTTTGGGTTCAACTAACTTTATTCTATACGAACATTCGTTTAGACGACAACTCGAAAGAAAACGTAAGTACTTTCATACAAAAAGCGGTTTATTAATATCGAAGGTATTGTCGACATTACGAAAACAAATGTCAAAGCCACTCACTTGTTGTTTTGTTGTCGAATCATGGAATTTACAAAAAAACAAGAAATATTTTAGAGTAATTTAAATAAATTATAAATTAAAATTAAAAACAAATGTTAACGCCACAAATGTTAACGCCACAAAAAATTAGGCTTAAAAATAAGATTTTGTTTAAGCTTAATTGGGGGGGGCTAAACACTAATATGTCACTCATTTATTTCTCTCTTAAGCGTTTTTGATATATTCCCGAAAATCGTGTTTGTCTAGAGTTATATTACATATATCCAAAAATGTCGAAATCTACGACCATATGATACCCTACACCACAATTTTTAAAAACAAATTTTCGAGAGCGAATGGCTATATGATATAGATATATTCATATATATATATCTATGTTTTAAATTTCATTAAAATCGGTTTGATGTTTCTGAGAGGCAAATACTGCCCTCATCTCCCCTCGTGGTCCTATTTTTTTTAACAATGCATAGCTTATGTGTCCGTTATAATATAGATCTATCTACATTTTCAATTTCATTAAAATCGGTTTGATAGTTTCTGAGGGACAGAAATTGCCCCCTATCTCCCCTTGGCCCATTTTCAATAGGCTAAGTCGTTGTGCCAAAATTGCGACCTGTACTTTTTACACAAGGTTACATGGACACCCAGCCGGACGGACATCGTTAGATCAACTCAGAACGTGATTCTGAGTCGATCGGTATACTTTAAGGTGGGTCTAGGACCAGTATTTTAAGGTGTTACACACATCAGCACAAATGCATAATACCCTCTACACTATTGTGGTGTGGGTATAGTAAATTTTTAACCGATCAACACAGTATAAATACATATGTATGTGCTGAAAGAGGAAAATCATTTGTATTCAATAGTTTTAACAATTCAGATGAACAATTCTTGAGATTTTTCAAAATAACTAGCTAAAACAACTGCAGAAAAACATATTTTTCACCAATATCTCGAAAACGCTTTTTGAGAGAAATAAATGAGTGCCATATACTGCTAACATTAGGCGAATACATAGAGGAAAATCCTAACTTGGCGAGAGGTGCACCAGCGTATGGAGCAAATAAATTTTCGATGCACGAGTAACCGAAAATAATAGGCTTAAATCTAAACGTCATAACTCCATCCATGCGTTCAATTGCAAAGTGGGAAAAAAAATTTCAGAAAACAACAAAAGCCTGCAAGACACTGTTGGTGGTACCTATAAACAAAACTATTTAACTTCGCTAGACCATTTAATTGATCCGACGCTGATTTGGTCCTCGGCTGTAACACCTTGTTGTAGCATGTTGGAGGGTAAAGTTAAAAGTGCTGAAACTCAGTCAGCAGATATCAGAATCACCACCAAGAGTTTCTAAAGCTGCGACAGGTCCCTTTATATTATTTGAAACACTACAAATTTTGGAGGAAAACAGCAACCATTTTAAAACTTCATCCAAACGATGAAGGATAGAGGTCGATAGTGAGAAATAAAATACAAACTGCTCTTCAGGTAAAAAAGAGGAATACGGTTTCTAAGGAACAACTGTAGTTAATTTGTCACCAAATGCAACTAATGCCGAGGAGCAAGCTGATGCTATACAAATATTGACTTGGTACTTATTTAATTTTCTTTTGCATTTTGTTTGATTGGCTTAAATATTAATTTTTTGTATTATTTATTTTAAATTCAACTTTTGTTTACAATTTTCTTAAGTTTTTTTTTCAACAAAAAAGGTTTTTTTATTTTTGACATTTTTATACAGCTGATAAAATTTCAAACGTGGTTGTATTTGTTATCAAGCAAATAAGTATTATTTTTGATACTTTTGAACAAAAAAGCAACAAAATATAGAAATATCTTATATGGCAATACTTTATTTTTTTAGTACGTAAGTAACAAATATTTGCACTCGTAAGAGCAAGCGATCGAAAGCTGTCGAGATTGTTGAACCCAATCTGATTCGAAATCGAGCGAATGGATGGCGATCGCTTCGATTTGCTGTCGATATAGTTGAACAGGCCATTAATACAGCAACAAACTTAACGTTTAGGTGTGGTTCACATTCAACATCGGCCCTTAAAATTGCTATATAAATACGGAAACGTTTTAATGAAACATATATCGTTTTAAAGGTATTTGTCAGTAGATATGCACAGTACAAATGTTTTTTTGCACACATGGGTGTACGTTTTTGTTGTATAACGCACTGGTTATCTCGAAAGTAAATGTCAAGTGGTCGAATTTCGGCCAACCTGGTGAACCTAGTAAATATAAATCTGTTCCAAAACTTTATTTATTATCCACTAGCAAGAGTTTCATTAATTAAACAAATAAGAGTAGTTATAACGATTTTATACATGTTTCGGTAATGAAATGACCAATTATAAGCCGATATAATATGGTACCTAAAGAAGCTGCTCCACCAACAAAATCAAAGGGGGCTACAAGTGGTCAAATGGATAAATATTTTAAACAAGATACTTCGATTGATTCTCTGGAGAAAATTTTTTGCAGAAGCATAGCAGAGGATGGAATGTCCTTGTAAAATGTTAAAAAAATCCAAAGTTTTATTGACTCTTTTAAAATCCAAGTGCCCGAAAGTGAAGCAACCATTTGGAGCTACATTGAAAAGTTGTACACTCACAATATTATTACAGTAACGGACTGTAGTTTATTTAAGAAATATTCCGTTCAGTCATTTTTAAATAAATAAACATTTAAAATTCCAAGCAATTTTATTTTTAACCTATTCTAACAGTTATTCAAAAAACTAAGTGCATATTAATACGGATTTTCAGTTGCAGTTAATATTGTCCGTTGATTGAGTTAAATTCTTCTTTATGTTAAAGTAAATAAAAATGTAATTTAAAGCAACGAAAAGTTCATTTAATTTTTACTGTCAAAAATTCAACCGCGAATTCCGTAAAAACAAATCAATATTCAGTTATCTTTTATAAATTAATTGTCAAAAAATTAACTACATATTCCGTAAAAACAAATAAATCTGCAGTTATTTTATAAAATTTTACTGTCAAAAATTCAACACCATATTCAGTAAAAACAATTAAATATTCAGTTATTTTATATAATTTTACTACCAAAAATTAATTTTTACTTATCTATTAAAAATGAATTGCTTGTTTTGTGTAAGCAATACCCATTTTCTTTTTGTTAAAATGATTTAGTTAAATACATCAAATTTTAAAAGTAAAATAATTGCGAAGCCATATCGGTCATGCTGCTGGTGTCTTATTATTGAGAGTTCTTCTGTAAACAACGTGGTCAGTACAACAAAAGTAAAACAAACGTCTGTAACTGGGTAAGTAAATAAAAATATTCTCCCTCCCTCGCTTATAAGAAAAACAAGCGGACAGGTGTCTGTCTGGTATTTTTTAGAAATTCGGCTCTTTTGTGGAGTAAACGAAAATTTAATAAAATAACTGAATATTTAATTGTTTTTACTGAATATGGGGTCAATTTGACAGTTAAAAATTTACAGTAAAATTTTAATAAATAACTGAATATTTAATCGTTTTTACTGAATATGGTGTTGAATTTTTGACAGTAAAATTTTACAAAATAACTGAATATTTATTTGATTTTACGGAATATGGTGTTGAATTTTTGACAGTAAAAATTAAATGAACTTTTTGTTAAAAATAAATGAAAAATAGGTAGACCGGTTTTTAATTGAACTTTCATTTATTTTATATTACAATTTCAGTTAATTTTACGTACAGAATATTGTGAGTGTATTTATTTACTCAAATACTAATTTTTTTCTAAAATTTTGGATAAAATCTCGTAATTTATAAAATTTCTGGATTTACAATTATTCGATTAATCGATTAATAATAAAATTTTATTCGTTTAATCGAATAAGTTAGAAATTTCCAAAATCGATTAATCTTTTAATCGAACAAAAATAAAACCCGATTAAATTGAACACCCTAATTCCGCCCTTTGTTTACAGACGAATTCTTAATTACAAGACACCAGCAGAATGCCCGATATGGTTTTCTTAATCGTTCTAATTTGATAATTTGATGTATTTTTAATCCAAATTTTCAATATTTTATTTTTATGAAGAAAGGAATTTTTACAACATGAGAATCAATTAAAATTGCCATTGATAATCCTTCATTCGTGACTGACCTAAATAATTTTTAAAAATAGAATATGGGAATTATTGCTTCTTATTTTACAGTTTAAACATGAAAGTAATCTATATTTTTCTTCTAGTAGTGCTGTTGCTGTTTCTACAACAAACTTTTACTAACACACTTGTATGCAGGCGTATTAGTTTTCGAAAGTAATCCCATTTTGGATTGTTTTAAGTACTTTTAAGTCTTTTTTTTTACTAAAACTTTTGAGTACGACTCATACTAAAGTAAGTAAAAAAAACTTTAATTTAGTACGAGTATTTTTCTTTCTGTGTTGAGGTACCATAAAATAACCAAATGAAAAAACTATCAAGAAATGGGAACAAAACTTTAAAATTAATTTGGAATTTTTTAATAATTAACTGAAATACATACAGTGGCACAGAAAAGTCTATATACATCCTTTTTATGTTTAGGAAAAAATGTATACATATATGTATGTATGTATATGTAGGCTGGTTACCATACTCAGTACAAAGATAAGTCGGGCGTGTGCAGACTTTTCTGTGTCCCTTTTTTTTGCTCTGTTTATTCCTCCTGTTATCCTGTGAATTTTTGTTTGGTTTTATTAAATTTTTAAAAAAATTTTAAAATATTATAATAAGAATCAGATTTCGCTTGCAATCGCGGGCGGACGACAAAAAGTGACATCGCTTACAAAAATTTTTATTTAACAGATGCTTAAAAAAACATTCTAAACGGCACCGGTTTTCTTTATTCCCAGAAAAGAAATCCTCTATTTCAATGTTTAATTCTATTAGTGCCAAAAATTGCCCTTAATTTCTTGAGCATTTGAACGAAACACTTTTTTATTTAGTCTGTTACAGAACTGGATACCCCTAGTTAAACCTTGCAATAAAGAAATTTTGCAAAACTTGTTTGTATTTTATTTAATGACTTGGTTCGGTTCAGCTCTGAACCCTCCATATCCAGTGGGTCAAATTATGTAAAATATATTTGCATAAAAAATCCAAAACTAAAACATCTGCCCCATTATTGAAAAAAAAATAGAAGCCTACCAAGCATTTACATGCCCGAATGAAGCAAATGTGTTCATACTATTTATCTTTTCTAAATTTTGGAAAAAAAACACCCGTAAATTAAAACAGACGAAAAGTTAATGTTCATTGTGGTAACGATGATCATAATGATGATTGTAAATGTTGATAATCATCATGATGATGACCTACTTTTCGAATCTAATTCTAAAATAACAACAATACCAGCAAAAAAAAATATCTAAGTGGAACGAAAATTGTTTAAAGAAAACTTCAGCCAGCAAAACCAATCAACAGAAACTATAAAAAAAATGCAAGGGATTCCTCCACGCATTTCCATAGACACAGACGCACACACACTATTACGCACGCTCCATTTTTCGAGCAATCAAACAGTAGGGAGCAAATTTTGTTTGAAAATCGAACACATACAAAAAAATATGTACTGCAGAAAAAAATTAAAATAGTTTTGTGAAAAAAAAGCAACCACTCCAACATTTAAATTGACACATACGCACTTCATGTTCAATAATAATTTCTTTTAAATTTCTTCTTTAACATCTAACGAAAATGAAAATTAGGTCAAATTATATAAATTCGGATGATTGTATTTGAATTTAGTTTGTGTATGTATGTAGGTATTTACTTGCTTGTAATGTTGGTGTTTGTGCACATGTGCATGCGTTTCTATGTTTGTGAGTTTTTTTTTTTAAATAGAGTACGTACGATATTTTGTTATTGTTCTAGTACCCAGCAAACAATCAGATTTAATATTACATTGCACATAATTTGACAAATGTTCAAAGGGGATGTGAAATAACCATTTTTTTTTTCATTTTACAATAAAATATCTGGATGAATTTTTCAGGAAGGAAATTTCTAAAAGCAAAATACATACCTATTTCTTAAACCTAAAACTTTAATAAAAGTTCCACGATACTAGCATACAGGGCTGCCAGATTTGACGATTTATCGTCATTTTGACGTTTTTTTTGTTCCGGAATTAAATGCTGATTTTCTGACTTTTTCTAAAAAGTGAAAAAGTTTTTCAGTCTCCAAATTCTGAATAAAACACTACACGTTCGTTTTTAATCTTGGAATGTTTAACAGCCGTACCCTAACAAGAGCGGAAGGCGTAACGTTTTCTTTCGCTTTACGCAGATATGCCATACCAAAGCAAGGGCGTCCACGATATGTCACGAACATGGGCTATTCCTTTTTTGTTTAATAAAACCCACAGATTATAAAAAAAATAGAGATAAAAATGCTAGGTTGACCAATAATAGCTAAATTGTTAATTAACAATAGCGGCAAACTCCACTATTAAACGAGCTGTCAAAATAGGTTCTTCCAATTGCAAAGCGCTGATAACGCTCTATTCAAAAACTAGAAAACACGTGCCGCTTTTGTTTAGGTACAACTGTAGCATGCAAGTCTTAAGAAAATTTTTAAATGATTTTTTTCAGAGTACAAAAACAACAGTTTAACACTTTGTTTATCATTCGTCAAACCATCATCGAATGAACCTTTTACGACTCTCTGTATAAATCATATTTTCAACAAATATTTCACGGGTAGTAAGATAATATCTACATGAGTTTTATTCGATTCTTGACGTAAAATACTCGCTAGATAATCTTTACCCACGCCTTAAACGATTGAAGAAGTGCCTTTCGCTGTGCTATGGAAGAATTTCAATCGTGTTACAGTTTTTCCAGTGTGAGGAATCTTCTAGGATTTAAAAATGCGGTCATTGACGATCAAAGACGCTCGTGATGAAACTCCCTGCAAGCTGGGTAGGAAGTAATTATGTTTTAGTTTGAATGTTTTGTTTTTACAAAAATTGAACAGAAATTGTTTAAAAAAAAAACTGAATTTTAAGTTGTCCGATTTTTTTGACGATTTTTCGAAACGTAAAAGACGATTTTTTTATTTTTTCTCAGGAATTATACGATTTTTTCACAAATTTATCTGGCATCCCTGCTAGCATAATATACATTAGACCGGGTTGACCTCCATACAAAAAAAAAAGTTGTGCCAGTCTTCTCAAACAGGAAAAAATTTGTTTTTGCCACACCCCACAATACACCACTTTTGGTTTTTTATATGTTTTAAAGTCCGATCTTATCATATCGCATATCGTTGTTCTTTGTTTAAATTAACTAAAATCTTCACAAAATTGATCTAATATTGTTAGTAACGAACTGAACCGTTTTATGTCTCAAAACAAACTAAACTAAACTTTTCGAGTCAGCCTGCATTTACAGTTCACAACCGGTAGTAGTTGTAGAGTAGTAGATTCAAGAACCTTCTAGTCGCTTCCAGAACATTCTGATCGAATTCGAATTCTACAATAAAATTTAAAGTCTATAATACAGTGGAGCAAAAAATAATTTAAACTAATACGACATAAATTATAATTTACTAGATAACTTATAATTAAAACTATAAATAATTCTAATTTCGTTTCAACAGAAATGGTTTTTAATTTTCCATTTGTTTCGTAACATTGAAAAGAAAATTCTGCGAAAATAAAATTGAAAAAAAACTATATAATTACACCAGAAAAAAACATTAAAAGACATGATTTAAGTTCAAAATGGCATTCCTTAAAAACTATTTCCCCAAATTGTTAAAAAACACAAAAATTGGAATGAATAGTCAAGTTTTGAAAATAACCTCCTTAATTATAAAGTAATTTAATGATTAATTTCAATTCTGTGGACTAAAGGCCTTATACCAGGAAATATTAAAATTAACAAGAATTTTAAATAAAATTGGTAGAAAATTTTTAAATTTAAGATGACTTTTACGAATATTCGAAATCGTTAAAATGAAATTTAAAAATAATATTTTTATATGTACATTACTAGCCGTTTCCGCGGCGTTGCTCGCCCAAAATTAATTTTTGACTAACTGTAAAGAAAAGTCTGTGTATTTTATTGTGTGTTTATCAATAAACATAAGTTTTAAAGTTTGAGAAATACAAAGTACCAAAAAGCCCCTCTAATAGATTCTCATTCACTCAGTACATTGCATGTTTAGTTTTGTGTTTCTTGGTCCAATACTAATGGAAATTAAAAAAAAGTACGTACCACTAAAAAAACAAATAACTAATATGAAAGCCCTGGTACAGATTCTCATCCATTTAAGACCGACCTAGCATGTTTAGTTTTATGTTCACAGGTCCAATATTAACGATAATAAAAAAGTACCAGTAATAGAACGAAAAAGTACCAAATAGATCACTTTAAAGATTCTCATTGACTCAGACCATTCCATGTTTAATTTTATGTTTTAAGTCCGATACTAACGAAAAATCAAAAAGTACCAGATAAAAGCCAAAGAAGAACAAAACAGTACCCCCATATAGTCTTATCATTCAGGATATTGCAAGTTGAATTGTATGCTTTTAGTTCTAATAATAACAATAATTAAAAAAAAGTACCAGTTCAAGAACCATAAAGTTAAAGAAAGAAATTTAATTTTCCGTAGTTCCCTCTTTTGGGTACTTGTTTCTACCCAATATACCGCCATTGAAAAGCGATTAGAATTTCAAACTCCATATATTCCTTAGCTTGTGTTGTAGCAAAGAATATATTTACATCATGACGTCTTAGTTTGAGGTATCATCGGTCAATGGAAATCGCTATAGGGAGATAATCTGAAACTTTTAGTGGCGGAAAATTGATGATTTAAATGTAGAGAATATATGGGGTTAGTGCCATTTGCCACAAGAGCCAAAGCAACAATTGATCTTTTAAACGAAAAGTTGGAAAATCGTAGAGGAGGATTAAATCCTATACCAAGGTTGTGCGATTTGACACCTTAAGACTATTTTTTGTGGGGTTTTTTTAAAATCGAGTGAATCAAGAGTTGTGAGAATAATCCCACAACAGTTTAAGAGCTTAAAAACAACATTATCAATAACTGACAACAGTTAATTGAAAAACGTGTTTGAGAATTTTGGTAAAATATTGGGACCCTTTTTGTAATAAACTGAAGTAGAAATATTTACAAACTTTTATTTATTAAAATGATACCTCAATTTTTGGACACTATTTTCATGCATATGTTCACAAATGTTTAGTTAATAGACTTTTTATATATTTAAATAATCGTTCCATAATATATATAGGCCCTATGTTAATTAAGCCCATAATTAAAAAAATATTTCCATAACAAATAATGAACGGAAAAACCATGAAATATTGTGAACGTCGGTTTATAATTTACTATATGGCTTATAATTTTATAATTTACAAACTGCAAATGATCTCTGCAAACTATGAGTTCTCGTTGATTGAGAGAAAGTAAACCTTGACACAAGAAAATATGGAGAACAGGCTTGTGAGTGCTAAACAGCAAACCCCTCTGAAGAGATTGAGTGGTTACAATCGAAACATGTAAGGGCAACCTTTTTGTGAAAACCTGGGTTCGGTTCCCAGCTCAGTCAAGAATGAAAAAAAAATTATCAATAAATTTTTTATTAATTTCATGTTGAATCTGGAAATTATTTATTTTTATGAGTGACTTTATTATATTTAATATTTTTTAAGTCATTCCTAAAATTTTAAGGAATAGGACTATTACAAAAAATCTTTACAAAATAAATAACTGAAATTTAGCTCATAGAATAAATTTGAAAAATAAAAAATGCTGAATTTAATTTCATGTTGTAAAAATTTCTTTCCTCATAAAAATAATTTAATAAAAACTAAATTTAATAAACTTTATTTTGATTAAAATATCAAAATTTGGATTAAAAATCATAAACAGTTCAACAAAATAACCACAATACTAATTACCTATTGAAATAATTCTAATTAATTACTTAATGTTTGCTGGGTAACTTTCGGTTAACAAGTGTGTTTTCTTTACAACAGACAACCGAGAAAAAAAACGGCAAGTTTTGGTTGGGGTCTCTTTTCTACATTTTTGATTCATTCAAAATTGCTTTTGCCCTTCTGATAGTTAAAGGGCTGAGTTTGTTGATAAAGTTTACGTCTACGTTGACGTCAGCTTCTTTGGTGGCGATAAAATTCTCGCTGAAACAAAATTATTTAATTGAATTGTTGTTTTTTAAAATTTGATTCTTTAATTATTTTGTTTAATTAAAGTTATTTTAAATATTTATGTATTTTTTTTAAAGAATTAGTACAGGATGTTTTTTGTGGTGGAATTTTATTTAAATTAGTACAATGTTTAAATGTTTTCGTATTAAGATAAATTTATCAAAAATTTATTTAACAAAAAAAAAAATAAATAGAAAACTTGACCTCGACCTAATTTAAAAGTAGAGCTGAAGTTTTATATGATTATATTAATACCGGCATTGAAATGCGTTTAGAATTTCAAACTCCTTGTAGGTATTCCTAAACTTGTGTTGTAGCAAAGAATATATTTGTATCATGATGTAAAGGGGGTCTAAATCTGAGGTATCATCGGTCAATGGAAATCGCTTTAAGTGGCGGAAAATTGATGAAATATTGAAGGAATATGACTATTACAAAAAGCTTTATAAAATACATACATAACTGAAATTTAGCTCATAGAATAAATTCGAAAAATAAGAAATGTTGAATATTTACCAATTTTTATTTATTTAAATGATTCCTTAATTTTTGGACACCATTTACATTCATATCGAGCCCTAACCGCGAAAATAACGTAAGCGCCAAAAATCATAAATTTTAAGGTAACAGACTTGCAATATTATTAGAATTTATACTAAATGGTTTTTTTAATAATCGTTCAAAATATATCTAAGGCAATACGTTAAGGCCACACTCGAAAAAAATTTCCATAACAAATAATGAAATTGTGGAGAAACATAAATATTGTGAAAATTGGTTAAAAATTTGCCATACATATATGGCGGTTTAATAAAATTCATAAATTTGGCCCCTGCTGTGCCTTGGATGCTCCTAGATGTATGACCAACCCCACTTTATTTTTCATCTAAATCATTTATTTCTAACATACCTACCCGCTATCTCCATTTCTTAAGGGGGCTCCCATACAAAATAGTCAACACAGATTAGAAATATATTGAAGAAAAAGCCCCATAACTGCCAAAGAATCGCCCGTAGGGGGATAAAATATATGACCGGCCTCCATTAGTTTCTTGTTCTTAACCTTTTCCTTAAACATACTTGCCATATATATCCACCCCTTAGGGGGCTCCCATACAAATATGGCCGTATAATGAAATTCTTAAATTTAGCCCCTGTAGCGCCTAGGATGCCCCTAGATGGGTCAAATGTATGACCAACCCCACTTTATTTTTCATCTCAATCATTTATTTCTAACATACCTACCCGCTATCGCCATTTTTTAAGGAGGCTCCCATAAAAAATGTTCAATGCAGACTAGAAATAGACTGAAAAAAGTCCCAAAAATGCCCAGGAGTCGCACCTAGTAAGACAAAATTATTAATTAATTAGTTTTTTGTGCTTAACATTTTCTCGGGACATACTTGCCCCTTATCTCCACTTTTTAGGGGTGGCTAACATACACATATTGCGTTTTATGAAATCCTTTAATTAATTAATCAAAGTGCGACTTAAATGTTTTTTGCTTACAAAACGGCTGTGAAAACCATCGTACATTTTTCTAGCTAAATGCAAAATAATTGAACAATGGAAAAATCAATCAAGAACAAAATATTTATCTCTTCCGTGTCATATGCATTGCATTTTTAATATTTTTTGTGTTGAAATGTTTTCTCACCCCTAGTTTTATTCGATAGTTTATTTGTCAGTTCTCACAAAAAATTTACAGACACACTTTTTCTGTAAATTGGCGAGTAATTTTGTTACGTAACAGCTTTTACTCGCCAAAAATTTTACAGACGCACTTAAGTAAGAAAAACAGTTGTTTGTTTCAATTTATTTCATTTCTCACGTTTCAATTTATTAAAAATACGGCCCAGCCGAACAAAACACTTTTACTTGTTTTAAATTCTAATTTCAAAAGACATTTTGCTTATAACTTAACCCACATTTAACGATTATTAAAATCAATTTATAACACACAGTTTTACTTATCACAAAAATGCATTTTAGTTACTTCATATTTGATATTCAAAATATAAAAAAATCAAATGTTTTTAAATGAAAGTGAAAGGGAATTTGTAACACAAAAACTTAAATTAAAATTTCAACATATCGAGACACTCTCCATTAAGTTTTTTTTTAAGTTTTTTGGTTTAATCTTATTCATATACAAAAATCTGTAAACTACGGCTGCAGGTGACGATGAAAAATAAAACAACAAATTTGCATAATAAGGTGTTAAAATTAATAGTGCAGCACTTTCGAAATAACACAAATCTCTTCTATCAGTGTTGCAATTATCATAGTTATTGATACAAAGGCATGTAAAAGTCTTAAGTTTTGAGTCAGTTTACATGTTGCGCTTTGCACTGCCTAAAATATAGTACATATTATATTTTGATGTCCCTTAAGGTATCCTTACATGGTAGGACATGCATTACGATATCATGTAAAAGAAAAATATATTGAGTAAGAGAGAATACGTCTACAAAATTTTAAAAGCGGTCGGTAAATGATTATTTTCTAAACCATTTTAGAAACTTATGTATTCTCATCACACCAAAGCAAACCTTTAATTTAAAGTAAACATTGGCATCATTAACAGTACATATTGAAGGTGTTAACATTGTTAAACATAGACATATTACAAAAACAACCAAAACTAACTCGGGAAATGTTCATGTGGTTTTTGTAAATATTGTACAACTGTAACCATCATCTTTTTAATTCGTACCGCAAACTCAAATAAACATACACAAACTCAACTGTTTTTCACTAGGTTTTTGTTTTGTTATCATTTCCCTGAAAAAAATAGGACCAGACCAAACACGCGTGTAAAAAGTAGCCCACAAGGGATTAGGACTAGTCCAAAAGTAACCCAAACGTATGGAAAAAACATGGTCTATTTAACATTACGATGTCTTAGGGCAGGAGCATATAACCCATCTTTGGACTACAAAGGAGTAGTTTTAAAACTACTCCATTGTGTACACAAGAGGATTAGTTTTGACTTCGTTAAAAAACGAAAACATGTCGTTAAAAAACGAAGACATGTCGTCTCACTACAAACACTTTTAAACAATGACATGGTCCATGCTTGCATTACATCGGACCAGTCCATGGAGTAGTCCATTTTATGAAATTGGATCAGGTGGTCCAATAATATTTGCAGGGTTAAAGTGAATTTTATATTCAGTCGCCATTTTATTCTAATAGTATGTTATACAACTTATTGCACTAAGCAAAATTTACTTTCGACGACTTTTTTGTATTTTTTGTCAGTTTTTGGCGATTATTGACTGAATTTTTGAATTTCCAAAAATCCCGTCTTAAGCGGCTCATACACTTGCAATAAAATTGTTCAATTTAACGTATTTAACAATTATATCGCCAATGTGTATGTGATATTCGAAGGTATCACAATATATTGTCAACAATCAAAAGACTTTTGATTTTTATTGCACAACGAAAAGAAAGTGAAATGTGTTGGCAGCATTGTGCAATGCTGTTTGTGTTATTCCTATAGGTTATGTTTACCATTTTATTGAATAAATAAAATTTTGGGCGACTTATTGCATAATATAGTACAAAACGGAAATAATATGGCGAATATCATATACAATAATACTGCAGGTGTATGGGGCGCTTTAGTGGATCAATTTGGGGAGTCGAATTCAAACAGGTAAACTCATCTCGTCAGCCGTTCATCAGCTGTCTCCACGGCGAATAAAAAAAAAATTTGTAAATGTCAAAATATAAAATTGTTTTGAGAATAAGTTGATTGAAAAGTGCTAAAAATATTATTTTTATAATAAAAAAATTTCAAAACTGCGAATGATTAAAGTGAATTTAATAATTTCTTTTATAAAAAAGTGATAATTTTAATTTGCAATAACAAAATACATGTGGCTTTTTGTAGTTGTAGAGTTGCACTTAAGCATAAAGTGCACGGAATGTAAAAAGCCACATGCGCATGCGGTGCTGACGTAATTTTGACGACACTACAAAGCCACAATAGCAAGTTCGTGTTGTGTGATGACGACAAAATTACGTCGGAACCTCATGCGCATGTAGCTTTTTACATTCCGTCTACTACATATAGGCTTTACCTTTTTAAATTCACCTTGGGCAATGTGCTTTTGTGCTTTTGTTGTAATTGTATAACTGTTGCAATTATCTCAAGGCGAATTAACTACAGGTGGTGTCGAAACGCCTTCTGATTTTGATAGTTCGAGTCTTTTTGTTTTAATTTGTTAGTGTTTTGCTAAGAATTGTTGACATTTCGAGCCGTAAACACTAACAAAGCCCCTATGTTGTTTCTATTGTTTTTGGATTGTTGTAGTTGCGACACCACCTGTAGTTGAATTCGCCTTGAATTATCTGAACAACTCTTTAAAGTGACGAAAAAGCATAAATTTAGAACTCAGAATTCGATCCTAATGTTTTTTTTTATTGTTGTTTAATTCCGCAAAATCAACTACTTTACTACCAAATGAGACGAAGGTAGTTTAAATTGCGTAGACAATCGAAAAGAACTCTACCAAGTGCTTGGAGGATTTGTAGACATATTAATACTTTAAAAGATAAAGCATTTGAAAAAAACAAAACAACAAAGAAAATAACGCACATTACATCGTTTGTTGTTATTGTGTCCAAGTGCGAGTTACAGGCCAAAAATAAATCTCTTTGGATAAATGAAAAATTACAATTGACATATTTGATTGACATTTGGGTGTGTGTTTTAAGTTTGTATGAAAGTGTGTGAGGAACTGTGTCGGTGTATGTGCTTAATGTGTGAATATTCTAAACTTTTTCTTCATTGTGGGCTGGGTGGTTACTAAATAATTTGGTCTCGTCTAGTCTGGTCTGACTGAATGTTTGATAGTTTTAAGCTGTTTGAATGAATGAATGGATGTATGACACAAACACTGAGATTTCGTTGATAGAAATGATGAAGATCGATGATCTTTTTTAATACATTAGACGCAAAATTTTTCTAACCCTTGTTGTCCAATTGAAGTTTGTTCACAGCTTTTTCTTTATCAATTTATAAAAATCAAACTATTGCGCAAAAATTGTTAATGAGTTTATAAAAAGTTTTTAGTTTACATATTAACAAATAATTATTAAGTATGGGGGCACAATTAACTCTACTCATATCTTTTATTTTAAAATTTTTTTTATGGTTTTAATAGTTTTGAGAAAGTACAAACACACATGTCGTTACCTAAAACGCAAAAGGGTCTAACTAACCAAAAATTAAAAATCGACTTGATCATTGATTCTGATGTACAGCATTAACAAAAAATGTCCACAAATAATCTTGGAAACGTTCTACCTTTTTATTAGCAAAAAACAAAGGCCCTACCCTGCAAATAATATTGGACCACCTGATCCAATTTGATTAAATGGAATACTCCATAGACTGGTCCGATGTAATGCAAGAATGGACCATGTCATTGTTAAAAAGTGTTTGTAGTGAGACAACTTGTCTTCGTTTTTTAACGACATGTTTTCGTTGTTAAATGAAGTTAAAACTAATCCTCTTGTGTACACAATGGAGTAGTTTTACAACTACTCCTTTGTAGTCCAAAGCTGGGTTATATGGTCCTGCCCTAGGACATCGTAATTTGTAATATGCCATGTTTTCTCCATACGTTTGGGTTACTGTTGGAGTAGTCCTAGTCCCCTGTGGGCTACATTTTACGCGCGTGTTTGGACTGGTCCTGTTATTTGCAGGGTATCCACAAACGATTATATGGTAAACGCTAAAAGGGCTAACTAAAAGTTTGCACAATATGGCAACATTATCAATTGTCAAAACAACTGGTAGGGTTTACAAGAAAAATAAATTATAGACAGTTTAAGGCGATTTGTCAATTTATCATTTAAAATAATTTGTGCTTGTTCTACTGCAAAATTTTTAAAATGTTATTTAGAAGCCTTTTACATTTTAGGTGACGATTTATTTATGCATTAGGTTTTTTTTTTAATTTTATTTAAAAAAATTCGTTATTATTTCTGTATTTTATTTAAAAATGTATTTTTATTTATTTTCCTTTTACAATAAAACATGAAATTACAGTGTACTTTATAGCGCATAAATATAGACAAAAATTTGCCTAATGCACGTATTCACATTTTATTAATAAAAGATTTTGCTAAATATAGATGAAATTTTAGTTATCAATAAATGCTTTAAAAACAGAACACTTTATAGCATAATGCCTTACACCGATTACGGTCCACAGGCTCGATTACTGAGAAAAATGTATATTTATAATAATGAAAACATTCAGGCATGTCACAGACCTTAAACATGTTCTAGAAGAAAAGCATTTGAAATGTATTATTAATACGATTTCCGTATGACGTGCTAAATTCCCAGTTTTTCATATTTGATAAATTCACTGAAATTTATTGTTGAGGGAAAGCTAGCTTCTATGCGCATTTCACTGGTTGCTTAGGCCAGCTCATCAGGAAACCTTTTCCAAAGATTTTAGAAAGGCCAAAAATATTATAGAAATAAAACCCTAAAGCGAATAAGAATTATAAACACTCAAAGTCTTACTTGTAACAATATCAAAGCCAAAACAAAACACCAAATGTAATTAAATAAAAATTATTTTTTTTTATTTTAAGCAATTTTTAAACACCTTTTCAATAAATTTAATTTATCTTTTCTTTAAAAATAATATTCTGTGAACTGTCTAAATAGTTTTGAAAAAAAAAAACAAATGCAAATTACAGAATTTTTTTTTTAAATAAATTTTGTAACAAAAAAACATAATTTATCTAATATTTAACAAAATAAAATAATAAATACAAGACAACAAGAAACAAATTCAATTACGTACAAATATTTCTTTATAAAAATAAATAAACCAATTGCTAAAAACATGAAAATAAATTAAATTTTTATAAATTAAGCAAAAAGCATGTTTTACAATAATATAAGTATTTTAATGTTTTTTTTTTAATATCAAATGAAATTTTTTGAAAACAACTTTTTAAAAATAAAAAGACAACAATTTTGTTTTTAAGTTTAAAAAAAAGGTTTTATATAAAAATTTAATTGTAAATAAAAAAAATTTATTTTTAAATTTTGAATTAATTTTAGTTAAAAGCAATATTTAAAATTAAATAATCAAAAAAAGCAGCGTAGGAAAATTTTAATTGGAAATGTATACTAAAGCCTCACGTACACGACATGTTGTTTACATCTTAAGGTGCTATCAGACGGTATGTATTTTACATATGTACTGTCAAATTTTCCATCTGTTAAAGTTGTACACATCGTGTGATACATATGAAACTTTGCATGTGTAAAATACATGTGGAAATACATATGTAATTTCTTCGATTAGAACACGCTCTATTTTCCTGTGGCAAACATAAACAAAACAGATGGGTTTTGTTTTTGTTTCTTTTTTTTTTATTTTTATTTCAGATATTACTGCAATAATGCTGGACGCTACAATTATTTTATTAGCAGTTATTACATCCATTTTACTTTTAAAAACTTTATAATTTCAGCAGCTTTATAATTAAAACAATTAATACACTTTAAAAAGTCAGCTTTTGTTTACATTTATAGGTTATGTCATACGGAAAAACATAAGCAGGTGTGATAGCAAAAATTATGAATCGTGTGTAAAATGGGAATTTTGACATACATACGCAATTACATATGGGTAAGAAAAGTGACAGTACATATGTAAAATACATACCGTCTGATAGCACCTTAACTTGTCAAAGTTCCCACTTCAGAAAGTCTAAGCTTATGGGTTAGAGGGAAAGAGAAAATGCTTTAAGTCTCTCCCCTCTCACCAATAAACTTAGACTTTCTGAAAGAAAACTTACATAGTGTGCAGCGTTACCGCTGTAATACTAAAGTATCAATTTTACCCTTTTTCGACAGTCTTAATACCCTTTATGACCCTTTTCTTGATATACCCTTTTGTATGCTTTTCACTAAAATTTTGTTTTTCTCAACACTGCTGAACAGTAGTGCTCTTGCTAAACAAATGTTTCCGAAATAAGCATTGCTTAAAAATATACTTTGTAACAGACTCAAATCTGTGGTTTTCATGGGCAACAGCGTATGTCCATTTTTTTCGATTTTAAAATGTTGATGCCAAATTGCTAAATTTTAAACGCTCTTTACATGGTTCTAAAAATGTTTGAAAACAGATAGACCCATTCCGATTTCTTAACTCAATTACAAAGTTCAAAAGGTGCAATACCTAGCGCACAGTTTAATCTAGAAATGGTTTTCCGGCTCTCCTGAAAAATTTTATTTTAAGACATACGCAGTTGCCCATGAAAACCACAGAAATTATAAAATTACAATTCAATGCTTTCTTCTCATTATTTGTTTAAAGCGGAAATGGAGGAATGGACTTCTAGTGAAGATTTAATAGGAAAGTATAGAGCGGACATTCCTAAAAAGGAGTCAGTATTCGTTAAAAGTTTGTTTTAACACATTTTTTACGACTACTAAATTAGATTTTCCATAGTAAAACAAAAAATAAAGTACAATTTCCCTTATAGCGAACATAACTGATAAACATACATATTTCTTATTTATTGAATAACTTAAGGGTTTTGCTTGTTTCGTTTCTTAAAAATATTTTGCTCTCCAAAAGGGTTGCATGTTTGATTCTAAAAAATTCACCCTTCTTATCGCATTAGGCATTGAACTTACTGCCCATATAAATCGGCAGTTTCGAAAGTACCCTGTAAAATAGGTGACTTCAGATTATATATGGGGCTATTTTTAAAACAGCGACAATTGCCTCAAAGAGCAACAAATCTACTCAAAAATTTGGAAAAGTGTGCAAAAATATCAAAAATTAGCGAAAATTTTTGTATTGCAAGCAACCCATAAAATTGATTAAAAGTCTCTAAAACTAAAAGGAATAATGAAAATTCGTGAAAATTGCCAATATAGCGGAAATTCCTAAAAGTTTGGTAACAGCGGTATAATAGCAAAGCCTTATTACTCATATTTATTAAAAATTTTAAAGAATCAGAAAACCTTCAGGAAAAAATCGCGAACAATTGCGAAATTAAAAACAAAATATAACATAAAAAGCAATAAAAATGAGCTATATAATGATGAAGAACAAACTTTTTGTCAGGTGCTTTAAACAGGAAAGGGCAGTCCTGAAACAAATATTTTTTGTTTGTTTTTAAAAAAAACATGGTGTCATTATTTTCTTTAAAATGGAAAATACTGCTTATAAAAAACATGACCCTTTTTTAATTTAATTTACCCTTTTTTGAACCATTTTTCTTGAAAATCCCCTTTTTGTGACCCTTTTCAAAAATATCCAACGGTAACCCTGATAGTGTGAACCCAGACTAAATTTTTTTTTTCAATTAGAGCATACTCTTTTTTTCTGACAGCCCAGCTGGTATCAGCTGTTTTTATTATGAAAGGTAACAAGCAGTGGCATGCAAATATAAATGACGTTTAGTAATTATATTCTAACTTTTTATCTTCGAAAAAAGCACCTTTGTGGCCTAAAATTATAAACCTTCTTTAAAACCACAATTTTGACAGATATGCAGAATAACATGTAAGTTGAAAAGATAACAAGTCAAATGTAAAAAACATGTCGTGTATGAGAGGCTTAAACAAATCCTTTTTTAATAAAATATTTTTTCTAATTTCATGTTACTGTAAAATAAACTGCAGTACTTACAAATTACTTAATAAAACAATGTTTTATTTTATAAAAATTTAGTCACCAAAAAAATTTATTTTAAAGCCGAATTTAACCGGTAACTATTTTTTTTTTAATTTTGTACAAATGTTAAAATTTCATTGAAAAAGCGAATCCGTATACTCTCTTAGTATATGTGACCTTCTCCGAGAAAAGGGACCTAGTATGTCAAAAAACGGGTTTGGACTTAAGCGGGGATTCTGGTACCTAAAAGTGTGTAGAATAAGATGAAATTAGTTGTTCTCAAAACTTCAAAACCGTGCTACTAAACGTGATGAAATAAATAAACTTTTACCCATTTAATTATCGTTAATATCTTATATATATTTTTTTTTTGTTTAAATATATCAGAAACTTTAATTAAATACACTAATGATAACACAAAACGTGGACTTTTTGTAAACACAAACGAAACTTTGACATAAGATTTCAAGAGCAAAAAATCGTCATCTGCCGTAGTAATGCAGTCTGTTTATTTCATCATGGTTGCAGCCTTAAGAACATTTTGCAGAATTTGTACCTTTTTCGCTCTCTACATCAAATTAAAAAACACGCCTGATATCGGCCAAGGCGCAATTAGAGAAAGGCGTCTTTTATGAATCAAATCCGATTTTCGACTTTAGTCGTAAAAGCTGATCAAACGAATTTTCATTTGGTAAATTCGATAAAAAAAATAACTATTGTGAATTATATTAATGTTAACTTCTCATAGAGTAAATTCGAATGGCAAAAAATAAAAAAAAAATTGTTAAAAAAAATTTATAAATAAAATTGAATATGCCATGCCCAACATTCGTAAAACTGCTCTGGACGGGGCAGCAGCTCACTTGTTTTTGTCGTTATCTTTTAAAGACAAACAGGCCGTGCTTGTTTGCTTTTCATGCATTTTACGTTTCACCTCGCATTGGCTGACGACTTCGCGTAGCATAACTGTACCAAGTTACAATTTTTGCGGTTTCAGCTCTTTTAACGTATTTTTAACGTATTTTATCTGGTGGAGAATTTTTCAAAATTTTTTAATAAAATATGCTTAAGAATGATCGTTAATAAACAATTACAAACAATTTTCAAATACTTATTTTATAATTGCAATTTTAAGAAAAATTATTTCTATACCTGGCAAATATTGCATTACATTTCGATCCTTTTTAATCCTGCCGAATATTTCGTGTAAAATCTATTGAAAAGTTTTACAATATTTCGACTCTTTTACGCTTTGAATACGACAACGACCGAACACACGTTTGTTTATGACATTTTATAGAACTCGATATCGTTAAAACTTTTCCAAAAAATTTGATCTGAAATTAAAATTGAATTGTTTGAATCATACAAATAAATTAAATTTGAAAGTGTAACATTTTTACAAAATTAATAAAAAAAAATTGGCTTTTAACATTTTTTTTTAAATAGTTAAAAATTTCTTAAAGTATTTTCCGTCCATTGAAAAAACTTTACATTAAGCTTACAAAGAGTAGGATCATACAAAATTTCAGTGCTTGATACAAATCTAATACCAAAATGACGCTATTATAGTAGAAGTATGTCTGTTGAATCGCATCAGCCAATAATTTTACCTAATCCTGACATAAATGTCACACGGGACAAACTAAGGGAACCGTATTTGTCGTAAGCACTTTTAACTATACAAAAAGTTGTTTCAGATTAGCTACTGAGTTGATAGTTGACACTAAAAATTCGTATATCTACCCTTTTTGAGTT
The DNA here is from genome assembly GCA_949318255.1 of Pollenia labialis. Taxonomy (NCBI): domain Eukaryota; kingdom Metazoa; phylum Arthropoda; class Insecta; order Diptera; family Polleniidae; genus Pollenia; species Pollenia labialis. The sequence goes on along the minus strand of OX439143.1, from coordinate 135,858,826 downwards.
ATTGTAAAAGTGCCAAATCGGTTTATAAAATAACCGGCCTCGATGCAAATCTGTTTTCGGAATTAGAGGTACCGAGCCATATGCAAAACGAAAGGAAAATGAAAGTTAGCATAAGTACTTCCTATACACGAGTCCAAGTATGCATTTTGATTCGCATCAGTCAATTATGTTATCAAATCCTGATATAAATGTCACACGGGACACGCTAATTTGGCGTTAGCACTTTACACAAAGTGTTTGCAGATAAGCTTATGTGTTGAAATTTTGCGCTTATAATTCGTAAATGTAGGGCTTATTCTATACGCCTCTATAGAAATCTGTTTTCGGAATGAGGGGAACAAAGCCATATGCAATGAGCCAGGAAAATTAAAGTTAATATAAGTACTTCCCTTAAACAAGGGAGGTTATCGCGTATTTCGATTCGAAAGAAATAATTTTCGAGTTCGAACAATTTCTAGTGTGTATTACGATTTTCGCAATCCTTCGAAACGATGGCCGAGGTTGTATTTAAAAAAAAAAAATGGGAAATTTGATGAATTTTTTTTTTTTTTTGTAATAGAGAGTGGCTGTTATGAAAGAGATTTTTTGTTTTCGATAAAGTATAAAAAACGTCAGTTTATTCGAAACAAATATTACAAAAATTGTAATACACAGTACAAATTGTTCGAATTCGTAAATAATTTCTTTCGAATTGGAATACGCGGTAACCCCCATGTACAATATGCGTGTTGATTCGCATCAGCCAATTATTTTACCTAATCCTGATATAAATGTCACACGGGACAAGCTAAGTGTTTTCGCTTTTGAACATTCAGCTTGTCCAAACAAAAAATCCTTCTCTTTTTAGAAATAAAAAATCATGACTTTTTTAAATATTTTTTCCCTCCATTTTAAGCTTTATTGTGTATTTTATTACAAAATTTGTAGTAGTTTTAAATATTTTTTAGGTTAGGTATTGTAAAAATTTTAACATTTTCTAAAAAATTTTATTTTAAATAAAAAAAGTGACACTCTTAATAAAAAATTTGTTTTTAATTTTGTATATTTTCATTTAAATTAATAAAGTATTTCAAACATGTTTTGCTAATTTTATGAATTACTTTCAATATTTTTGATATTGAAAAAAAAAAAACTTTTTTATGTATTTTGAAATTGTTATTTAATTTTTGTTAAAAATCGTATTTTTAAGTTTGAAATATTTTTATAACTTTATAAAAATATGTATTTTAAAGAGTTTTCTTGTAAATAAATTGTTGTTTTCTTTTTCTTTCTTTGGCTTATCTTATATTAATTAATAATTTTCTATATAATTTATAATATAATAAAATTGTTTTGTTATAAATATTAAATACATACATACATTATATTTAAATTTATTTATACTTATTAACTAATTATTTTTGTATTTTTTTTTGTAATAATTAAAATAAAATGTACAATGATTTTGATTTTAAGTACAGTACAAAACCGGAAAAGTAGTGAGGTTAGAAAAAAAAGATTGAGATTTTCAAATGTTTAAAATAAAAGAGAAAGTGAGGAAAAAGAAGTTCTTAAATTTGAGTTAATTTTTGATAATTTAAAATTAAAACAAGGGATCGAAATTTTTTTATATTCCTAAGTATTCACTCCTATCGTGTAAGTCGTTATCGACGATCTTCAACGTTAATTTGGTATTTTATAAGAAAATTATGTCGATGTCGACTTGTTATCCAAAAACTGTCAAAAAAAACCCCCATCTCTAATTATTTTTTCTTCTGATGTTTGGTGTTTGTTTTTTTTTTTTTTTTAATAAATTTATATTAAAAACAATAATTTAAAAGTGTGTTTATGGAAAACTTAAAAGAAAAAAATAAACTGAGAGAAGAGACGTATTCATCCTGACGGCTTAAGTTATTCAAGTGTTACTCCATGGTGGGCATTTGGCTGTAAACTGGAGAAAACGAAACGCAGTTGCTTGGTTAACTTTTAGTGGACTAATTTAAACATTAAATTTTAACAATTATAAACAAATTTGTGTCCATAACTTCTTTTAAATTTGCATTTCTTATTTTAAACGTATTTAATTAATAAATTTACATTCTAACTAAAATTTCTTAGGCCCGTTTTCACAACTTACCGATAGCTAAAGGTAGGATTTTATCGGCCGTATAAAATATGTTCCATTATTACAACTTTACTTTAACCTACCACGTAGGATGAACCTTAATTTACTTTATCGCTCACATTAGTTTAAAGTAAAGTTTTAAGAATGGTACTCATTTTATAAGGCCGGTTGAAACTTACTTTTAGCTATCGGTAAGTTGTGAAAACGGGCCTTAAACTTGTATTTAAGTCGTCGCAATTTTTTCTGTCGACTTAAACAAAGTCAATTCTACTTGCAGTTGGCTGAAAAGCGCCTTAGATAATATGTACCAAATGACTGTCAATAGTAATCGATTTTTGTCAATAAGGAATAGGAAAATACAATTGTTGTTCCGTTACCGGCAACTATCTTGTAAACTTTTTCTCTCTCTCTCTCTCTTCTACTCTCTTTTTATTTAAATCTTTTTAAATCCCTTTCTACTTTGAAAAAAAAGCTTCTCTAGTTTTTATATATTTAGATAATCAAGGCATATAAACACAAGGTAAACTCATAATTTTTTGTTTTCGAAGATTCAAGGCGAATTCATGTTTACGCCTGTGTAATATGTTGAAGTACCACACAGCCTGAGTTCTTTAATCTACAATAAAAAACGACTTAGGTGCTTACGATAACGCCTTTCACAATCAGGCCCAATATATCAGGCGACACGGTGAATTCATAACAGTTCTGGACAGCTCATGTGATTTGTCAAAATTTGTTTATATTTGCGTCTATTCTTCTTCTTGATTTAAAAAAAAGCAATTAATTTTCTAAATGAAGCCAAATTTTTAAATAGATTAAATAATACTACAACAATAGAAAACCACATTAACGGAGTTCAGGGTTTGGTGCAAATGATCTTGCCAGATAGAAAATGCTAAATTTCGTAGCTTTTTTATGAAATTTAACGGAAGCTCTGTGTATGTATTTTGTTGTTAAATTTCACAAAACAGTTATGATATTTTGCATTTGCTCTTTTGCAAGTGCATTTGCACCAAACACTGAAGTCCGCTATTGTGTTTTACTGTTGCTTTAATTGGTTGGTTGAAAATTAAAAAAAATAAACAACTTTTGACATTTGTTTTTTTTTTGGTATTAAATCGCCTGATAAATGAATTCGCCTAAGCATATTGTTCTTAATAAAACCAACTTTTTATGGCTCGATTACGGATGACGACTGAACTAAAGTTGAGTTGCCAGCAGCGAAATCATGCTAAAACATAAAACAAACAAAAAAATTTTATAATTATGTAAGTATTTATCGACCTTTTTCTGATTACTCGAAATAGTTTATATATAATTTGTATATATTAACATGAGCGGCGTTGCAGCATTTCCTTGCTGGCAACTCAACTAAAGTTGTGTTGGTATCTGTAATCGAATAAAATAACTAAAACAGCTGCTGATCGGACGAGCTTAACTTATGAATGCCCCTAAATGGATAATTAAGGAAAATATTTTGAATCTGGGGAGGAATGCCTTAACTTGTTCTTAACGTTTAAAAGAAATATTAGCCAACTATCAGAAATCGATTAGAAAGTTATGAATGACCTTAAATTAAAAAAAAAAAAATAATAATAATAAACCCGCCCTTTATGTAGTTTTAGCTAATTTATTTATTAAATATTTGTTTAAAAAATTAATCATAATTATTGCAACGAGATTAAGGACAACTCCCAATTTTTTTTTTTTTTTTTACTATACAGCTTTAAAACAAAGAAACAAAAAAATAGAATAATAATATTACATTGAAACGATTTTAAGAAAATTAAGCAAAAATATAATAAAATATACAGTCTCATCCTGATTTTACAAAAAAAATCTACTACATCTCTCTTGATCTTAGCAAACTTACAAGCCATGATCGTTGGTATTAAGAAAACTTCGGCAAACACGACTCACTTCGGGATTGTTGTGATTGATAAGCTGCATGTAGATCTGTTTGTGTAGCTGTAACTCGTTGGTCATCTCTTGAAGTTGCCTTAGTAGGGCTTCCTTTTCTTTAAGCAAACTTTTGACACGTTCCTCCACCTCACGCGAACGTACTTTGGCCTTCTCCCGGGACTTGCGTACGGCTATGTTGTTGCGCTCGCGCCTACGGCGATACTCTTCTGTACCCTTGTCCACATGCTTAAGCGATTGTTTTCGGTGATGATGCACCTGTTTGTTGTGATGCTTGAGCAGATGTGCACCAGCTGCGAGATGAGGCAAATTAACGGCAGAATGATGGGCCAACACATTGGCCGAGGTAAGAGTATTGAAATTGTTGGAGTTTTGTGATGCTGAATTGTTGGAATTGCCATTGCCGTTGGCGTTCTGATAGGGATTGTAGAGACCATTTGCTGAACCATTGGTTATGAAAGCGGCGGCTGCGGCATTATTGGCGGCATTGGTCTCCTGCAAATGGCGCCGGTATTCAGGATCTATGGGTTCTTCTTTAATGGTTGAGGTATCAGAACCTATCGAGGAGTTTTCATCACTGGAATTGTTGCTGTAAGAGGCATTAGAGTGTACAGCTTGAGGCATATAGGCCAACGGATTTCGCCCGTATTGATGTTGCTGGGTACGCAGTGATTGCTGTTGAAGCTGATGTTGTTGTAAAACTTTGGCTGCTGCCGTTACCATACCATTAGGCGGCAAAGTGGCCGACAATACACCTGGACTGGTAACCATATCGCTGAATATGCCTAAAGTTTCCTGATCACGAAAACTATCGTCGATTAAATGTTGCAAGTCTAATGAGATCTCTTGAGCGGTCAATTCATCCAAATCGGATTGGGTATATTGTTGCATGATTTGTTTTTGCAACAAGTTGACATTATTTACATTTGCATTCAAGACAGAGTTATTGTTATTGTTATTATTCATAGCCGCCGCCTGGTGCATTTGATGCATGGCATGTTGTTTCACCACTAAACCAGAACCACCATTTACACCGCCAACCACACCATTAGTCTGTTGTGTATTATTGTTATTGTTATCAGTTTGGGCCTGTTGTTGATTATTCTGTTGCTGTTGATGCTGTTGTTGCTGCGAGGACATGGCCGTTAGGGTAATTTGTCCTATTATGGCCTGTTGAGGAGGCGGTTGCTTTTTAAGATCCAATTGTGTTAGTGTTTGTACGGTATCGTACATTTGTGGTGATTCCATGTTGAGCATTTTTAATTGCGAAAATGAAGGCAAAATTTTGACGGAGTTTTTAATGTTAAAAGTTGTTTGAAAAATCGCTATTCAAGACAATTTTATGTTACTTTTCATTTAGTATATTGTTAATTCTTTTGCAAGGAAAATTATTTTTGTTTTTTAAACCATTTTAAGAATGTGGCAAATATTTGTTAAATAAGAAGTAAATTTTATAAAAATGTATCATTAAGAGATCATTGGAGTCTTTTGAAGGAGTTGGAAATACTCTCTTCTTAAAGATATTCTGCCTCTTTGCTTTACTTTGCTTAATTTGAATGTTGTTGGTTTTTTTAACCGTTTTGTTTACTTTTAGGTTGTTTATGTAGTGGCTTCTTTTTTTATTGTTGTTGTTGTTTTTAATCAATATTGTTGTTGTTTATTTAGAGATGTTTTTCTGCTGTTTTTTTTCTTTTGTTTTATTTTAAACAAGTCCTTGTAACAGTTTCTTTTTTTTAAGTTTTGTTTGCAGTTTTTTTAAACACTTTTTCTTGGATTTCTTCTGCTTCCTTTTTTTTAGAAAATTGTTCTGGATTTTGTGAGAGATGCTAAATTTTTATAAAAAAATTTATTATTTTTAAGAAAATGTATTTAAATTTATTATTTCTTCTGAAAATTATTTTGTTTTTTAACTGATTTTTTTTTCTTTAAACAGTTTTTGTTAGAAAATACTATTTGGATACTTTAGGTTTATTTATTATAGTTTTTTTTTGATAATGTTTTTCTTTTGAACTCAATATAAAATTTTTTTATATGACTTTTACGATTTGTTTATTAAAAATTTTTATATCAACCTCCATATATAAATCGGGTCATTTTGATTCGAGCATTTTTAGCCTTAAAAAATTCTAAGGAGGTCTGTCCATCTGTCTGTCTGTTTGTTGAAAACACAATAGTGTTTAAACTAGATTATCAATGAATGAATTGAAATTAATATAACATCTTGAACTTTATTTTTTCTTTTGAAAATTAATAAATATAAATGTTATACAATATAAATAGAAACTAATCCATTAATATGTTTTATGTTTTCCTTTTTATATGTCTTATATAAGACATATCTCGGAAACTCTGTTTAATATCCAAAGGATTTTATTTAATGTAGCTATAATTCATAAGCAAATTAAAATCTTAGAATAAATTTCAGATCAACTCATATTTGACAACGTGGAACCATTCGCCTTAAATGGAAGTTTATATACATAAACATTATCTGAAAACCTCTTGATTTACAAAAATCTCATTTTAGTGATCGTTTCAGTAAGAAGACTATAGTTTAGATCCGTTTATAAAAGAACTACATATTTAAAATTGGAAATCGGTGTTCCAAAATTAACTTAAAAAGGCATAACTCTCAGTTTCAGGTTCGTAACCTAGGAGTATCGATCCGTATTTAATACGATTATAAAGGTGGTGGGTATAAAAGATTTCACATATTTGAAATTGATATCAAATTGAATTGTTTTCAATAAGTTCCTTTAAGATTCTGAGTATTTAAAACAATTAGAATTTTATATTTTCCTTCACATTTGAATTAATTTCACTTTTTATCTATAACTGTTTTTTTTTAATTTACTAATTTTTTTTACATCTTTCGAAGTTCCTTAATTTTTCATAATTTTTCCACTATTAACTTTTAATTTTTTATGGTTTTTAAAATTTTAAAAAGTATTATTATTTTGATTTTTTCAATATCAAGTGAAAATTTTGGTTTTTTATTTTGATTTGAATACAAATGTTTAAATTTTTAATTAGTTATTTTTTTTTGGTCCAGATATTTATAAATTACTTCTTTATTTAAACACTTTAGGATTTGAAATTTCAGATTTTTTTAAATTATTTTAGTTTGTTTTAGAAAATAATAATACACATTTTTCAAAAAAATTTAAATCGAGTGAGTTTTATTTTAATTCTCAAATAAATTTTGAAATTTTTTATTTTTGTTCAATTAAAAATTTATTCAAAAATTATCAAATAGTTCTTTTTTTAAATTTTTTTTTAAAAATTTCTAGTTTTTTTAAATTTTTATAAATTTAATTTTTTTAATTTATGTACTATTTTAATATTTATAAATTATATATTTTTCTTCCAAAATGTTTCTTTAAAAAAAATTTTATTAATTTAATTTTTTATTTAAAAATTTTAATAGGTACTATTTTCTTCTTCAAAAGCTACAAATAATTTTTTTAATGTCTTTTATTTTTAATAAAAAGTTTTTTTTTAGTTAACAAATTATTTTAAATGTTTTTTTTTATCACCAATTGCTTATAAAGTTTTTTAGCACTATTTTTTTTATTTCTAGGTGCCTATTAAAAAAAAATATCCTATTTTCTTTTAAACTTTATACACACATTTTAGAAAAACTTTTAATATCCGCCAAAAAAACAAACTTCCGTTTCCCGCTATTTCGTTTGGAGAATAAAAAAAAACCGTTATAATTTAACAAGACCGAATTTTTTTTCTTAAATGTTTTTAACACACTTTGTTTTTATAATTTAACAAAAGCAAATAATTTATGTTTAATTAATTTATTTTTTTTTTTTTTAATTTTGTTTTTGTTTTTTGTTTAAACGTCTTAATACGACTGAAGTGTTTCACAAGTGATGCAACAGATTTTATATTATTTTCGACTTTTTTTGTATAAATTTGTTTTTACAGTTTCTTTTCGTATTTCTTCTTCTTCTTCTTTCAAACGTTTAAAAGTTTTTTTATAAGAAGTGCGCGTCCGCATCCGTTTAGCTTTGGCCCATAACTAATAACTTCTCTAAGACTACTCGGGGTTAAATTAAAGAGTATATAAAAGACCAAAATCTTGTTTTGGAAATTTGTATGTAGGTATTTCAAATAAAACAAAAAATTAAGAGAAGTGCAGTAAGGTACTTTTTTAGCTTAAATTACAGCAAACGTTTTTATTTTCTTAGTATTTTTATTATTTGTATTGTAATTTTTAATTCTTTAACCGTAATGTTGTACCGCAATGTTGGACTATCAATGTATGAATGAATTATGCATTCTTTTTTGTTGGCTGCTCTGTCTAAAGTGTAAAATAAAACTTTGAAGGCGTCCCCAAAAAGAAAAAAACAAATACAAAAAAACAACCGAAATATCAAGCACATTAACAAAATACAAGAAAAAAAGAAATAAAAATGACGTAGCCAACGTTAATGTAATGACGCGAAGATCGTTTTCTTGTTGTTGTTTTTTTTTCTTAGTACTGTTACTTTTCATTTTCTTGTTTGCGCTTTTTTTAGTTAAGCTTACTCTCTCTCTCTCTCTATCACACACACATAAGAGAGCTTTTGTGCCGAAAAAATAATGTAACACTAACACAACTACATTTACTTATGGTTCGTGTAAAATCAGCTGTTTACTGCCACTTATTTAACGTTATGCTAGAGAAATGTGTCCAAAGCAAAAACAAAAACACTTAAGAAATTAAATAATGTTGAGGTAATTTTATTTTATTATTCTGGTTATAATTTTTTTAATGCTTTAAACCAGTTTGTTAATTTTTTTTTAAATTTTATTTTCTTTTCTACAGCAAATTTATTTTGGCGCTCATTTTTCTTGTGAATCTTGTGCTACTTAGTATATGTATATGTAAGTACGTATGTATGTATGTACATATATGTATACACGTTCCTCCCAGTAGATTACAACCAGCAAGTAACAGAAACGTGTAAACACAATTAAATAAACAGTGAGGCAATAGTAGCTGATATTAATATATTGGTTCTGCGTTTTTTTAACATTTTGATACAGGTATTGTTGCACTTTTTTCAGCACATTTTAAAATAGAAAGTTCCGCAATTCTTTGTACATACATATGTATAAGTTCATGTTAGTACCTTGTGCATATAAAATAAAATAAATCTAGCTCTTTGTACAAAAAGATCCCGGGCTCAAAAACGATCTATTTCGGTCAACTACTTACTCTAGCTCCTCAACAAATGTCTTTCCAAAGAATACTATTAACACATCAATGGGTAGCTAAAACAAGATAACTTTCTACACATAAAGTGTATTTTGTTTGAAAAATGGATTAAATCTGTCCCTTATTTCACGTAGCCCTACACAAATTTTCCACCGGAATAACATTTTTGGCGAGACAGCGGGCTTATGGAATAAGCACTTTTAACAAAATTGGGAATAACTACTTTATTACATTTGTGCAAAGAGGGCTTAGTAATTAATATGATCAAATTATTTTAAGCATCCGCCTTATTCTTATTTACAATAATTACTCATACGTACAGTTAAAATAAATAAATGTTTTGAGCTGACTTTTTTCTATTTTGTTTTATTACGTTTCGCCATTTTATTTGGACCAAAAGAAAAAAGTGGTGGCCGTAAAATATTGTTCTAGACAAGGAAACTCTCTCAAAACAAAATAAAAAAGTATCTCTCGAAATTTCGTACGTGTGAAGTTAGAACAACAATGTAAACACATTTTTTACTAACACAATTATAGAGTTAGGTTTTTCTTACAGCTGAGATAGGTTTTTTATATCCACATGAGTTTATGCTGATGTTTATAAAACCTTAAAATATTGTTTTAAGACCCACGCTTTAGTATACCGATCGGCTCTCTATCACTTTCTGAGTTGATCTAACAATGCCGTCTGTCCGTCCGTAAGAAATAAAGCTTATGTCATTCGAATTATATCCCGTTAAGTGCCCCATACATTATACAATATTAATGTAAAAGCTATTCGCCATATTATATCCCTTTGGGCCGTTATTATGCAACAAGTGGCACAATGGTTATAATTAAAATATGGCTAAATTTTCATTCAATAAAAATGTAAACATAACCTATAGGAAAAACATAAAAAACATTGTTCAATGTTGCAATAAAAATCAAAAGTCATTATTGTTGCCAATATGCTATGTCACCTTCGAATAACACATACACATTGGCGATATAATTGTACAATACGATAAATTGAACAATTATAGGGCAAGCATTAGATGACGTAGTTTGCCTCTGGTAAGAGTTGCCATGTCGAGAAGTCCTTAAGTTTCGCGAATTTCTTTTAAGAGCTGTATGCAATTTTTAAGAGCTGGCAACGCTGCACTTACACAACAACTTACTAAAGTTTGCCTGCTTGAAATTATAAGCCAACAGAAAAGCAGTTGATGTGACGTTATTTATCCGACATGCGCAGGAGATTTTAACTTTGTTTTCGGAATGACGTAATCTTTATTTCTATCATTCTTATTGAGCATGACCTCTTTCACACTCGGCAAGCTAATTGCGCAAGTCTCTTGCGCAACTCTTGGTTTTTGTAGACGTCAGCGGTAAGGTCGGGGTTAGGAAAAAAAAATTTTGTACAGACTTTGTTGTTATCGGCAAGTAACTTGCGCAACTAACTTGGTTAGCTTGAAGTGATCTCTACAATTTGCTAAGTCCTCTTCCATTTTATGAAACATTTGCTGCAAAACATTGAAGTTTGGTGGTTAAAGTTGAAAGACGAATGTAAAAGTCTGCTTTGTTTCGTGAACAAGCAGTGTTGGTGAGTTTGATGCAAAACAAAAGTTCCATTGTATAGAGAGAAGCTTTTGCATCAAATGTTTCATGGTATGGACGAGTATTTAAGATTTTAATTAACCGGACTATTTTATTTCCGGAATTTCAAGAAAAATTTTATTCAACTCCGGAAATTTTATTGAACAAAAGTGTGCAAACTCTTGATATATCGTCTTCTAAATTCTTTTTCGTAGCGCTTGGAATGATGCTTGTGCTACGTCTGAAATTTATCAGTTCTATTGGGGAAAGATAACAAAAAACAAATTATTTACGATAAAAAACCCCGATATCAATACGAAAATAAAGTAATTGATATAACTTTCTAGAAAGTCTTAATCTTAAATAATTGGCAACAAAGCTAAAGATGGGAATTGCAATTTCATAGATATCCAGCTCTTGTGTTAATAAATAATGTGAAAATTTGTGAGAAATTTTTAAATAAAATTTAAATGAAATTCAAAGAGGTCTAAATTTTTGGAAAGTTTTGTGCTGTCAATTTCATATATTTCATATATTCTTTAGTTGACAACACGGTAAACAACAACCTGTGGATAAGTTTACTTTTATAACTTTTATTTCATTTCTCTCTGCAGCTCTTTTTACATACATACCTACATATTTTACTCTTTTTCTCCATAACTTCCTCAGTTCTCAAGTTACTTTGAAAAAGTTGTTTCTTAAGGAAAGCTATTACATATATATTTTATGCTGTAATAATGCATTTGGATTAGTTGATTGTTTAACTTTACTATTTTCTAGCTTTACTATACTTATTATAGCATAATCATGTACCTAGTTTCCAGCATATGGTACTTTATGTTACATATTATTTGTGGATATAAGCCAACTCTCACTTCTTAATTGTGTTTGTTGTTTAAGTAAATGCTCGCATAAAGTAAAGCCTTCTTCATCACTTTACCTCTGTTTTCTTCATCTTCTTCTTTGTGTTTTTCGTTTTCTTTTTGTTGTTTATTTTTTTTTCGATTTTCAGTGAGTATTTGTGTCAGATCCGAATGAAAGCAAAAGTTTTATATGTATGAAGCTTTTACTTAAATTTACAATGTGTTCGATCACTTTTACTCTCGATTTCCAGGTAAATGTGCAGAGTCACACACATTCGTACAGATAAGAAAATGTGTATTGGCTTGTGTGAAAACAGTAGAGTTTTTGTTTTTGTATGAGGTGTAAAAAAAGCAGTTAATTTATTCAGATTGTTTAGGTTGGTTTTATTTCTTGACTTTAAAGAAGATCTTTGTGAATGTGTGTGTGTTTGAATGCGATAGTTTTTTATGTTTGTACAATAACATTGTACCTAGTACGTATTTAACATCGTTTTTTATAGGTCAGTTTTGATTAGACATTTTTAGGAGTTTTTTTATGAACATAAGTATGTACATATGTATGTACATATGTATGTCTAGTTGAATACCTAATTAATGATCGCAAATCATTTTATTTATCGATCTATAAAATTTTTGTTTAACTTTATTTTATAGAACAATTTCAAATGACTGCAACTTTTACACATGGTCGTCATGATTTTTAGAAGTTTATTCCATAAGCTTTAAAATATATTTCCATTCCGTTTGATAGGTATATACATACATACATAGTTATAGAACTGCAGCTGAGGCTATACAAGGCTTTCGCAAAGGAATTCTGAAACAAAAAAGGTTTAAACCTCGGTCGGTAACAAAAGAAATTATGTTGTTAGAATTTTAGCATTCCTTGTATCACATTTCCGGGAAATTTCTAGAAAACTTTTCCCTTTTTGTATTTTTACACAAAAAATCCAAAAAGAAACATCCTCAAGTCAGCTGATGTATGTACATAGGTGTATCTTTCAGACAGTTATTTCAGATAGAATAACTACAATACTCTGCTGTCAAATGCTCTCTTAATTTGATTTCAAGTCTGACTAAACATTGAAAATAAACGTAATAGAAGAAGGAGTTAAAGCTCATTTAGCTGCGAGTAACTGTAATCCCCTCTATTACTAAACTCGTTGTCGACGGCGTCGTTAATTTTTAGTGCAAGTCACATTTAGTCGACGCCGACGTCAACTCGACATTAAATCGGTACTAATTTGCATGTATATATTGATGTCGACATGTTATCGATATTTAATAAAAAATATTGCCCATCCCTATGTATTTTGGCAGTAAATTAATTTATGTATTTTTAAATTTTCGTGAAAAATGTTATTTTTGTTTGACTCTGAAAGAAAGTAGTGGTGAAGAAAATGAAGAAATGGTAAAGCTAAATGCTAAATTTGCTGCAGCTTTTTCCAGATGCGAAAGCAGTAATTGCATAAAAGTATCACCACCAGTTGCATTGATTGCGCCTTGTTCTGAGTTAGTTTTTTTTAACTTACATTTAAAATCCCTCCACACCTTGAAGTGGACGAAATTTAAAAATTTATATTTTTTAAAAATTTTCTAGACAAACCTTTTGCCAACCCTCGCTGCCTCTAATTGGTGATCCCATTGAATTTAATTTTGTTGTTATTTCCTCCCATTGTTTTTTGAAATTGTAAGGCGTTGATAACATTTATAACATTTATTTTCTAGTTCCAATATTTCGATACAGCAATGTGTATCATCGTCAGGGAAATAATTAAACAATTAAAATAACGTTCACAAAATAATGATATATTGTAAAAACTTTGTCACAATTTCACTATACGACGGTAAAAACTTTGTTGACATAATCAAAGGCAATTCGTGTTAACGTCGCACAGAGGGGTGAAATCACAAAAAATGGAGATTAATTAAACTACTTATCCAATTTTAAAAATTCTTTCACTATTAGAATGCTACGTTATCACTGAGTGACATAGGCTACACATCTTTTGGAAAAGTGGGCGGTGCCACTCCCCCTATTAAAAATCGCTCTAGCGGCCATAGTAATAGACCGATTGTCATGAAACTTTCCTAATGTACTGTTGACCTGCTAATAGTCCTTGGATATACTTGGTTATGATTGGATAAAGGGGCGTGGCACAGCCCATATAACCTGAAACTTAGAACGGATATATCTCATGAACTATCAGAGGTATGAATATGAGATTTGGTATATCTGTTAATCGTACAGTATGAATTACATCCAAGGTGGAATAGGGTGGTGTCACGCCCCCTTTTAAAAAATAGCTCTGGCTCAGTCGGATTTTTTTTTTAAAAGGTTGGAGGCATGTTAAACCACTGATACTTCTTAACAAAAAGTCGAGCTGTATTCTGAGCAAATACTCTAAATTTTTCTACATTTATATCATGACCACAAGATACGGCAATTAATATTGTGTGCATGTCCTTAATCAGCTCCAGATCTAGTTTCGTAATATCTGCTGTGATTTCAGCGTTTTCAAAAAATCTTCGTGCTGTGTTGCCATCATTTGAATTGCCGAAGCCGGGCTTAGGTTGGTCAATAATAAGTCCAGTTTTTTTCCTGAATTCCGTTTGAATACGACTCTTGTTTTCAGCAACAACAAATTTTTCGAAATCGGTTCTTGCTTGCCATTTTTTAATTGGTAATTTATATGCCACGTGAAGAAGACATTCATAAAAACGTATCCAACCATGCAGTATAGAAAGACCGAACTCCAATTTTTTAACCTCTTTAGCGATCATTCTTCCAATGTCGTTAAATTCTTTACTCGTGGATCCACATAAATAACACTTCTGGGTTGACAATTATAACAACGAAAATGTAGACAAAGCAAACAAAAGACAAGAACTGGTGTTCTTTGCTTGAGTGACTATTTTCACAATTAATTTAATAAAAAAATTTCGCGCAAAAACGCGCAACATCTTATTACTGAATATGAAAGCCTAGGAACTGTTGTTTCTTAACAAATTAATATTCTAACGCCAACTAACACCATTCATATTTAAATATCCACGAATATTTTGAAAATAGCCAAAATTGAGACATATTTTAAAAAAATTTTTAAAAATACTTCTACACAATTTTTGTTAACACAATTATTTTTAGAATAACGCTAAAATACCTGAGGTTGAAGTTTCCATAGTAGAAGTATTACTTTTGACTTGCGAAAAACTATATATTAAGCGTCGAAATATACCGAATTTCAATTAACACTATTGTGCGCGAATAGCTCAAAAATTACTTAACTTTAATGCAATGCATCTGGACAAGTAAACAACATATGACATTGAAATTTTCAGTAGTGATGTAGAATTTTATATACTGTAATCGGCTACTAAATATTTTTCAAAAAAACTAATTTTCATTTTTCAATTAATATCCATTTTTTGCGATTTCACCCCTCTGTGCGTCGGCGTTAAATTGCCTTTATTAATACAAATTCTTTGTCAACAGTAATCGGTAATCGTAAATATTGACGGCGGTAATGCCATGACTGCGGTGTCGACATTTAAGTCATTTAAGTCGACATTGACATTCGCAATAGGGGGGAATGTTTCAAATCACCTGCTTTATTTTGTTGTATGTAAAGCAATTAGAACGATTATAATTAGCACAGGGATGAAAATGAAAAATCCAATATCGTACTAACAAACTTTTGAAATCTAAATAAATTTTCAAATTTTCATATTATTCGAAATTGTATTCTAAGTCAAATTACAATCCTCGAAAGCTTTTATACTTTAATAGTCTTATTCCTTCAATATTTTCCAGGAATATTTTGTATGCACTATCAGAATTTTTTTTTTTTTTTTTGTTTGTATATTTCTTTTACGAGGCTTACTTTAGCTATCCTTTGGCTAGCATTGAAGTAAATTGTAAAGAAAATAATACAACTATCGTTGATCTAGAAATGTATTTCAGTTAGACCTATGAAGCATTAAAGCCCCAGTTACCCGGGAGTAACAGTAACCTTACCGTAAAAAGTAAGGCCAATCTATTTCTTACAGAAATGAGAAGCAAGTGTTAAAATTTACTTTTTAACCCTTCGTGCATAGAACGCGTGGTGAAGACCTCCAACTTAAAAAAAAAACTTGGTTAGTTGTTTTTCTCTCGCTTCCTTTTCTAGTTGTTTTCTGTGAGAAATAACTTATGTTGTGCGGAAACACGGAACCACTATTTTTATATGACATTTATTTGATTTTGTGTGATGTTTGCTTGATCAAACAGCGTTTAAGAATTTATTATTTACATTCTACGAAGATTTTTTAGAACTAAAGTTTAGTTAATCAACAGAATTAGTTTAAAAGAAAATTAAAGATTGATCAATTTAGTGGTCGCGATTTTTTCGAAATTTTCCGTCAAATATTTGTTTAATGTGAACATACCGTAAGACTCTTTTGTTTTATAAAATGTTAGCCAAAGATGCTTCTTAACGAAAGCACAAGTAAAAATTATCTCAGATTGAGGAAGAAAATCGTATAAAAGGATTAATGCTACCAAGCAGATTCGTAGGAAGCAGACATGCTGTATTACTAATATGGAATTGAATTAAGTCCACGTTAGCCGAGTTTGGCCCACTTGCTCACTTAAAGAAAAAGTTTTGGAACTCCTTCTACTACGGTGAGTCACAATGATGTAGGCTTCATTGGTAACTAAATGTTTAGAAGAGTTTTTAAAGGAGTTTCTTAGCGAATGCGTCCTTAAGATAATCAGTGAATGCCTTCAATATTATAGTAAAATACATTAACTGCCAGGCCCGCAATGTCGACAAGATCATTTCTTTCGCAGATTTTTTTTGAAAACAATAATAAAAAACCAAAATTTGTTTTTATTTTCAATATAAATATACGAAAGAAATGTTCTTGTCGACATCGTGGGCCAGGCAGTTAAAATATTATATTTTACTAAAGAAATTAGTCCAAAAAAAATTCAATTTAAATGCATACAATCGGAATTATTTTAAAAAAGGTATAGAAAGCACAATGTGGAAAAACATCTCATAAGTATAAACAACATATTTTCTACAATAAAATTAAAAAAAAAATACATCCTCTAAGACCATTTCCTATTACTGGATTTGCTACCACTCTAATACTCTCCCCAGTAAATTTTTCCCATGAAAAACTTTAACTCTCTAAAACAAAATCTGACGTCATAATTTTTTTTTTTTTTTTGTTTTAAAGAGGCCTCTTAAAGATCTTTAAAAGAGAATAAGCAAGAAAATCAAACAAACAAAACTAGTTTAAACCAAATTCAAAAAACAAAAAAAAAATTAAATAAACTTTGCATCGCTGCTTTTGTTTTAAACCAAAATACTCTCGCTTTCATTTCCGATACGATTCGATAGCATGCAGCGGTTTGAAGAGGTTGCCAGATTGTGGAAAGCAAATTTATTATTTTACCAGTATTTTACCTGTTCTCCAGATATATAGAAATCTATTATGTCTGTGTTTGGGAGGGGTCACGCCTACTTCAGCAATCCCACCCATTTTTTTTTAATTTGGACAATTTTGCTCTAACCGCTATTTAGATTTAAATAAAATTATTTTGGTCTACGCCTACTTATCCAATCCCGGACACATTTTATCGGATATTTGCTATCGATACCAATATGCTTGTACCTAAATAGGAAACATTAGCTCTTGTCATTCTCCAAATAAACAGAAATATTAAATGTCTTTGTATGGGAAGTGCCACGTCTATTTTTTTAGAGAGATTGTGTATATAAATAAAACCAGGAAGCTTTTGCCTAAATTGGACATTTTGGCTCCTGCCGTTTTGCGGATATGCAGAAAAAAAAACAACAACAAGCGACGATTTATGTGGAAAATAAAAGGCAGTCTTGGTTTTTGCTCATATCTCAGTTATTTATCTGGCTGAATTCAATAGAAATCTTTTACGGAGTATACATATGTGACATAAATATATAACAAACTATTCCACATTATGTCTGGGGTCTGCGAAAAACACATTTCAACATACACACGGACATCGTGAAATCAACTTCGCTACTCATAAGGACCCAGAATAAATATGAATACAGTCAAATCCCGATAATTCGTACCCCGATAAATCGTAATTCCCGATAATTCGTAATAAACTGTCGGCCCCTTGAAAAAATCTCTTTAATTCATAAAATTTCCATACATTTTGGTCCCCTCGCTAATTCGTAATTTTTTTTCAAATAAAATCTTCTTTGCCTCTTATAAATCGTAATTGTTTGCTAACTGCCACTTATAATTCGTAATAAAAACAACAGAAACATGGAAAGAATGATTTTTTGTTTACCGCTATTTTTTTTGCTGCGTGGGTTTTTTTTCTTGCGTGTTTCTTTATTTTCTTAAGATCAGTTTGTTACATGAACAATTTTTATATATTTTTTCTTTTTAACCATTTTTTTATGTTTTTTTTTATCGTTTTAGTAAATAAATTAAAAAACCCCGTTCGAATTTATTTTATTTTGACCCCGTTAAATCGAAACCCCGCTAAATCGAAAACCAACGACACGAGTGAATTCGCCTGCTGGACAAGCATTTGACAAGTGTATTTGGCTCTTTACAAGCAGTCGTTAAATTAAAATGCCAGTTAGCCATCGATTATTATTAATCAATATACACACTTACAAGATAATATCTTGTATAGATTTTATACCTTTTCTTATCAATAAATGTGGTTTATTTCTTCTTCTTAATCTGTATATTTTCTGTCAAAAGATTTTTGGACACGGTAGATTAGAATTTTATCTTGTTCTGTACTGTTCGAAGATGCAGAATTTTCAAAAAAAAACTAGATACATTTTTGCAATCTCGAATAAGTGACGTAATCACAGTCAATCGATTGAAATAAAAAAAATTCTTTCGTTATTGATCCCGGAAAATTCATATTCCCGGTAAAAAAAACCCCCAACGCGTTTTTTAAAGGCAAAAACGTTACAATATTTAGCAAATGGTTCGAATCTTGGATAACCTCAAAATTGTCAATGTCGTATAACAATATCAAGAAGACTGCATTGCGCTGTTATCCGATCATCCATAGCCATTTCGACCAGCGGGCTAGAAAGCATTTTTAAGGCTTTTTATAATTAAGTTTTCAATTCCATGCCTGACCGTAGTAACCCCTTCAGTTGGTTTTAGAGTCCACGAATTAGAATTAAGTCCCTCCATAAAGTTTATTACTTTCTTTGATAAGGAAAGCCTTTGTAGGTATTGTGCGGAATTTTTTTTGAAAACTTAGAGTTTTATAAGCTTAACAATTTAGTACGGCATCTCGTATACGGCAAATCGTATGAATATATTTGAAAAAATGTGTTTGTATGTATGATTTATGGAAATGTGCTTTAGGGCTCTCTGTTTACAAATGATTTTTCGGCTACTGGTGGCTTTTTTTGTAGCTGCAGTTTTTGAATTGAGTATCTACTCCGTGTGTTTGTATGCGGGCCTACATATTCAAAAGTTTCGTGTAGGCAACATTTATGCGTATCGTCGTCGTAAATTTACAGAGTGCGCGTGATGCGTTTTAATGTTTTGATTTTTTTAAATGTTTGCTTATAAGTGTGCGTGTGTAAATACCCTGCAAATAATATTGGACCACCAGATCCAATTTGATTAAATGGACAACTCCATGGACTGGTCTGATGTACTGCAAGCATGGACCAGGTCATTGTTAAGAAGTGTTTGTAGTGAGACGACTTGTCTTCGTTTTTTAACGACATGTTTTCGTTTTTAAACGAAGTTAAAACTAATCGTCTTGAGTATACAATGGAGTAGTTTTAAGACTGCTTCTTTGTAATCCAAAGCTGGGTTATATGGTCCTGCCCTAGGACATCGTAATATTAAATAGACCATGTTTTTTCCATACGTTTGGGTTACTTTTGGAGTAGTCCTAGTCCCTTGTGCTAACGGGGTTAGAGTTTTTATATAAAAATACTAGTGCATATGAGTACCAGTACTTGATGTAGTACAAGGGCACTACTTGTAGACTGATAGAATTTTTTGTAACAAAACTAAAGTTCCAATGCATATTTCTATTTTGATACCGCTTCTTAAAGTTAATATCAAATCATTTATTTATGGCATTTTTATTATAAAAAAATTTTAAAATGCAAAATGCAAATGCAAAAAGCACCCAATGTGGTCCAAGTGTACTAGTACACGTCTAGAACCAATATTACTAGTGATGTTCCAAGCACACTCAATACTATTTTGAGCATTAAGTTGGTATAGAAAAGTTTACAGGTGTTAACTAGTACTGGTTATATTTGTACTAGTTTGGTACTAATTAGGTACTAGTTCAATCTCCTGCAGGGTCTTATAATTTGTGTGAA
The DNA here is from genome assembly GCA_949318255.1 of Pollenia labialis. Classification (NCBI taxonomy): domain Eukaryota; kingdom Metazoa; phylum Arthropoda; class Insecta; order Diptera; family Polleniidae; genus Pollenia; species Pollenia labialis. Next base: position 135,838,786 of record OX439143.1, on the reverse strand, counting down.
CTTTAAAAAAAAAGAAAAAAACTGAAATAAAAATATTTGAATAGTCGCAGTTATTGTTTTTGTATAATGTTTGGATTTTTTTTTTTTGGCTGTGTGAATTTTAAATTTTGTTGTAAAATTTTTCTTTTCTTTATTTTCGCTTTCATTTGAGATTTTTTAGTTGTCTATTTTTTTTCTTAAGGCGCAAGTGCGTAAGTATTTTTATCATTTTTGTTGGTCTCTATAGCGCTTAAAATTTTTTTTATAGGTACATAATTCAAATTAAGGTTTTTATTAGTTTTTTTTTCGCTTAGTTTAATATTTAGAGAGTATGCGTGTGTAAATTCACCATTTAATTTATGATTGAAAGACCTGCACAGTGTGACAAAATCAAAATACATATGTAAGCATCTACATATGTATTTAGAAAAAAAATCGAAGTCTTTAAACGGCTTGACTGATTGACATGTCAATAATAAAGAAGTAGGCCAGGTCCACAAAACTTTAAGGAGAAGCGGTTAAGATTCTTAAAATATAAGATATTAAATTTGCCTAAAGTTTTCTCGGAGGAGAGGGTATCATTTATTGTGTTGTTTTTTTATCTTTTTCAAAGCACAGGGTGGCCCATTAGTTTAATTATTAGTAACATTTAAATATTTATTTATTTTTTTTTATTTAAGTTTGATTAAATTTAAAAAAAAGCTGTTTCCATTCCTATGCCTTTTCTTAAAATTTCATGTCCCAGTGTCTCAGCATCTTCTTGATCTTTAGCCTTTAGATAAGGCTTACTAGGCTTTTCAATTAAGTAGTCCCAAAGAAAAATCGGGAGCCTTAAAAGCAAGCAAATGTGGTGACCAGTTTAATTGTTTTTGCAGGAGAGCTATAGTTCGACAACACGCAGAAAAAATCAAGTTAAAAACGTAGAAAACGAGGTTGATTTAAAATTTTTCGGTGTTGATTTTGCTTCATACGTTTTTCATGTTAATTCAACCTTAATTTTTTTTCTTTTAAAATAACTATAATTCATGTTAATTTAACATTGCAGTAAAGTTAGAGCAAAATGTCATTTATATTGAAATAACAATCCGAATTACGTTGAATGAAAGTTATTTCAAGTTGAAACAGCGCGAATTTCATGCAGAATCAAATTGGTTTGAGCGTGTTATAACAGTGTGAAGAAGCTTCAGAGACAACATATGCGCATTTATTTAAGAATAATTCAATACACTTACCCCTGCAACACATGCTTCACTTATTTTGTATTCTCCTTTGTCAAAACAAAAGCATCAGCAGAATCGCCCGATATGGTTTTCGTCATCATTCTACTTTGAAAACTTGATGTACTATTTAACTAAATAATTTTAATTAAAAGAATACGGGAATTGTCTTCTTTTTATAACATATTTTAAGAATGAAAATAAAAAAATTAACATACTTAACTATGTATGCATGTTAATTTAACAAGATAGACTTTTGATTTTAATATAAAACAGGTTTTTTAATGGATTCAATATTGAATCCATATTTATTTATTTTTTATTATTTTTTTTTTATTTATTTTAACAGTGAATAATATTAAACAAGCGTGATTTAAGATTATTTTAACATTTTTCATTTAAAATTAATATGAAATAATGATAAATTTAAATAATGATCATACTTTTGCAGAAATTTACTATGATTCTCAATCAACATTTCGCCATGTTAATTTAAGATTGGTATTTTTTTCTGTGTGAAGCTTAATAAACTGAATTTTATTTTTAATTTAATTTTATTTTTTTGTTTCTCCAATCCTAAACAAATCTGTTACTTTTGCCCGGCGTTTAATGTAATTTACCTTAATCCTGATTTTTGTCTTTTTTAATGTTTTTGTCTGCAAGTGTCAAAACAAAGGTTCGCAGAGAGCATACTTGATATAACGTACTTCTTGCTCAAAAATGCATTGCAAATTTAAAAAAAAAATTTAATGAACTATCGTTTGATTATTCCGAGATTTATCTATTTTAAAGTTTTTGTCTTAGGCTGATTCAAGACATGTGGTTTATTGGACTTTCGCCAAGTTTTCCACAATTGATGATCAAATATGGTTATACATGTTCGTCCAGTTCTTTCTTACTACAGACAGAAATTGTTAAGTTTTGCATTTTTTTTGTTAACCAATCGATTAAATTGCTTCAAATGTGTAATTTAGTAAACAGTCATGTGTAATTTCCGAATTCCTCCTTGGAAACACTAATCGGTAACACAGTGCAACACGAAAAAAATAACAATAATAACCATAAAGGACCAAAAAAAAGTCCCGTGTCTCCCAGTTTTGCCCAAAGTCATGCACTTTTTTTATGAGCCCTTAAAGATTTAGGGCCTCGGTGTCATTTTTGCAAAAAAAAAGTGATCATTTTCTCAGGCTCATATCTTGCAAACCGTTCGGAAGAACAAAATATGTGAACATATAAAATCAAAAAAACTTCATCTTCGAGATCAAAATCTTAAAAAACTTTAAAAAATTCGATTTTTTTACCTTTTTCCCCCTGTTTAGGTCCATAGGTAGCAAACCGTTCAAAATTCAAGGAAACAATTATTATACTTAAGATCCCAATAGACAACTTTCTAGAACATATGAACTTCCTAGGAATGATTCCTAAATTTTTCAGTATTGGTGCTACCAAACGGTCTTAAGAAACTGGGAGACACGGGTCTATTTTTTTTTGTCCTATATGGTTATTTTTCCATTACTTAAAAAATTACACACAGTGTAATTGACTTTTCCCTTCTTTCTGTCTCTCTTCTCTAGAGTATCGAAGACAGTTAGAAACATCTAATGACTCATGCCATTTGATCAAATTACTGAAAACAACTTATTTATTTCCAAATATTTTTTTCCTAACCCACTGTGCTTAGACACATACATACTCATTCTCATACTTATGAATTTAAACGTTAAGCTTTCACGTAACTTTTAAGTTTTAGTCACTCAGTCTCTTTTACTTTTAGGGTTTTGATTATTTAAATTGTTTGGTTTTTTTTTTTCTTTAAATAATGTTATGAAATAGAAAATAAATGCGGCATAAAATATTTTTATTATGTGATTTTTTTTTAAATTGTTGAGTGTTTGTTGTCATTTAAATTTTGTTAACAGGTGTTAAATGTGCTTTTAAGTAAAATGTATAAATGGACAAATTTTTCAAGTGATCTAAACCTGGATAAGGCAGAAAAGACCAAAAGGCAAATCAGAAGTCAAAAATATTTTCAAATTGTAAATAGTTTAGATTGATATTTATTTGATTCTCTTATACCTATGAACTGATTTACAAGATCATTTAATCATAAATCCGATTTTAAAGATTATTTAAAAATTTTTCTGTGCTGATCATTATTCCAGAATGCTTAAATAGAATGGTTTAAAATAGGCGGATTTAAAATTAGATCGCGACCGACCAGAGTCTTAGCTAAAACTCTGGAAACCAGCAATACCTGTATACCTATGATGTGTTAAAAATATCGGCGACTAAGCGACTGATTTTTCGCATAGAACGGAGACTTAAGAAAATCGCACGATCTGGGTGGACACTTCACATCTAAATCCACGTGAGTAGACTATGTGATTTCAAAAACCTTGAGTTAGTTCGCAAAAATCATCAGCTTGTGCATATTAAACCCAATTAGTCATACATATTAGTCCAATTCACAAGCTATTTCGTATGTCGTATACATAGCTTATTGTTTAAAAATATACGATTTCGGATTTGGGTGCAAGATACATACATACATGTATTTAAATACCTGCATGCAACGGCAAAATCACAGGTTTATATGTCAGGAATAAAAGTTTTATATATATGCTTTCTTCACGTTTAGTTGTTTTTCCACACAAAAGGAAGGCGCTCGAAGAATACCTTAGCCGGCATGTATAAAGATTTAAATCCTGACATCCACTCCACAGGTAATCAATAATAAAGTTTTGTATTGCCCTCAACCTGTAGTTAAAAAGAGGCCCTTCATCAATATCTAATCAATTTAAGTCTAAAATCTTTTCCCGCTTATTCCCATATGGTATCCGCCAAGCTAAAAAAAAGGTTAAAACAAAAGCATGCGGTTAATGTTAAAACACGAAACCCCGTTACTCATTACAGTTATGCGACGCCACAAAAACCCAAAACGCACGAAAGAGAGACAAACAAGAACGACGAGATTGTCCTTAAAAAATAATTACAACCAGCGTTACCGTTATGCGACTAAAGTCGCATTTTTGCCCCTTTTTGACTGCAGTGCCATTTTTTGGCCCCTTAGTTTTAAATCCCCTTCTGTATCATTTTGTAGTTTTTTGTGCCCCTTTTTGAACCAAATATTTTTTATACTGGCAATATTATATTACTTATCTTACTTTATTACTTACTTATGGAAACCAGGGAAGCTACTCTCTATTGCGATGCGAAAGAAAATTGTAGCAAATCTAGCGATGGGTACTCTTTAATACGTTTGCGCATGTGTCTTTCGAATCTTAAAATTTTTTTTTCTTTTCTAAATCATCACTTTATTTTATTTAAATTTTTCAATTTCAAATATTTTTACACACTTTGGCATTTTGCGAAAGTGATAGAGAGTGCCAAGTTGGCATTTCGCATCGAAATTGTTTTCACAACGCATTAGAGAGTAGACTCCCAGAAATATGCACTAAAAAACTCGTTTTATTCGCATTAAATATGCAGTTAAAACTTGAAAATATCCCCCAATTGTATAATTGGACGATTAGACAACGAAAACGCCAGCTTGTGAACTGGGCAATAAATCTAGAATTAAAGGAGTTCCAATAAATCCACAAATTACAAAATATATAGTAAATAACCTAAATTATAGTTAATAAGTTTTACATACATACATATGTATTTTGAAATTGTTTTATAATCATACAAAGCCAAACCTTATCGATTATAGCTGATAAAATTTGTATTTTATATTACAAAACTCTTCTTTATATCGGTTACAAAATGTCCTGGTTGCGAAAATTTTTAGAACTTACAAGAATTTATAACAAAGAAACTAAAAATCGGATCAATATAAAAAGATAAAGCTGAATAAATATTACACTAAAGGTATAATGTAATAATTTAAAAAAAATACGAATTCAAATACTGGGTGTGGAACTGTAATCAAGAACAATCGCATTAATAAGTTTACGTTGTCTACATAATTTATATGACCCATGCCAAAAATGCCAATTATTGTGAATCATGGGTTCAATATATTTATTTTAACCGATAAGATTCGAACAAAAACACATTATTTTACATTTGCTGACAAATACTTGTGTTTTTTCTTTTTTAATTTACTCGAATATCAATAATTATCTTAGATATTAAAGAAAAAAATAACGAAAAGGTAGCGTATTCCTGGTTCAATGGTCTTCAAATAATAACAATGCATTGTTGAAGATATTTATCAATTGTAATTTAGATAATTAAATTGTATTTTTTCCAAAAAAAATTAAATAGCAACGGAGTACTAAAAGTTTAAAAAATCGTCCCGGAATACAACCCCAGTACGCTAAATAGTTCATCGATTTCGAGACTTTTTGAAATATGCAGCAATGTTCTAAAAAAAATTGAAATAGGGTGAAATTGATGGGGATTTTCAGTTATTTTTTTATACCCCCCACCACAATTAGTTGTGAAGAGGGTATACTAAGTTTGTCATTCCGTGTGAAACTTTTTTACTATTCATCTCAGACCCCATAAAGTATATATATTTTGGCTCCTTGAGTAATTCTAAGTCGATTAAACCATGTCCGTCTGTCTGTATGTCTGTCCGTCTGTTGAAAACACGCTCACTTTCGAACAACTCAAAAGAAATGAACAAACTTGGTGTCAAATTGCTTGTAGTTATCCTAAGCAGTTTGGGATTGAAATCCAGCAAAATCGATTCAGTAGGACCAGAGCTATGAATCGAAATGTGGAAACACCACTTTAAAAAATTGATAATTTTGTTACAAAAAATAACATAAATGGTGGAACAAGGCACGGAATGAGATAAGAATTTGCAAAAATTCGTTTTAATCGGCTGGAAATCACGCTGTAAAATTTCGTGAAGATCCGTCCATAAATTACCCTAGGCCCCATAGATACCCTACTCTCGCAAAACAGTTTAGTACGCCTAAGACCGTAATACCGTGTTCAGATATGCACCTTTATTGAGTTTTACGCAATAAACGACATTATTGAGCTCAATTATCCATATAAAATTGCAATTTAGTTATTGCTCAATTAATACGAAATTGTTATAAATATTGAGTAAAATTAAAATGCGACACTGTAACAAGTGTGTTTATTAAGCAAAATACAACTTACTTAACAGTGTTTTGACATTTGGAAACTGAAATTACAACAAAACAAATGCCCATCCATTAGGTCGTCGCAAAAGCCAGATGTTTATTCATTAAAGATGTCAAAACTTGTTTACATTTTGCTTATACATGTACATTTTTGTTTACGTTGAATGTTGTATGTAGTAGTGATATAAATTGAGTTAGCTAAATTGTGTATGTGTGAACAGAAAGATAATTATGTCAATTAACCGAATATTGACTCAATAAAAAAGGTATATCTGAACACGGTATAATTAATAATGCTATCATAACAAAATTTGGCACGACACAGTTTTAAAGTACTAGAAATTACACTGTGAATTTTCGTGATGACCGGTCCATAATTTACCCTAGGCCTCAAATAAACCCTTCTCCCGGAAAACAGTTTAGTGCGCCTAAAGCCGTAATAAATAATGCTATCAAAATAAAATTAAATACTTCACTACTCACACTAATAAATTTCGTGATGCTCGGTTCATAATTTACTATAGGCCCCATATAAAGCCCACTCAACTGTCGGTGGATGGTATCAAAGATTCGGCACAGCCGAATATAGCACTCTAACTTGTTTTTTAGTAATTTGCCTACTCATTCCCACATAACTGCAATAAGGGTAACTTTGACAGGCCATATTTAAGAATGGAAAATTGCATTTTTTTTTTTTTAATATTTAATAAAAGGCATTCTGAAAAACCTTTTCAAAGAAGGAAGAGTGAAATGAGTAGAAAATGTTTGGGAATGCATTGGAAGATATTCCCAATGGGCTGAAAAGTTGAAGCGCTTGCAAATTTTTCCCACTGGGGCCCTTTCCACCTACGTCGTTGTGGGTATACCAGACAGTGTATAATACTTTTCAAGGTACATATTTCTTAGAAGGTTGTTGATCTGTGCTCTTTGGATAGCTACTCGTATATTTAGTCAAAACTCCTAGTGCGTAAAATATTTTCCATAGAGACATTATGGCACTTAAACTCTTATCAGTCATTTGTCATATTGTTTTTAAATGTCTACTCTTTTTTTTTGGGAACTTTGCGAAAAGTATTTAATTTTGATTTTATTTTATGTAGGTATGCATGTTTTTTTTTTTTTTTGTTGCAGCTGCTTAATCGTAATATTTATCTGATAGCTCTGCAAATAATATAATTATACGAATTTATTTGTAAATCACCCTACATTTGAGTGAGATACATACAAATGTATGTATGTATGTTATATAAATGTGTATTTATGCTTTTTGCTAAAAATTCAATATAATACGCGAATAAGATAGATTTTGCTTATATTTTTACTTCAAATTGAAACGAGTTCAACGGCTCCATTTGGCTATGCCGAATCTTGCATACCCTCCACCGAAAATAAGAAGACATATTTCAAAAGTGAGCTTTATTTTCGGATCTTTAATAAATTATAAACCAATCTTTATAAAACCTAACCTCACTGTTTTATAATTCGTTGCGGCTTTAGGCCTATTATAAATAAAAAACCGAGCATTAGGAAATTTTATGTTTTAAATTCTACACGCAAAGAATTATTAACTAAATATGGCTTGAACCAATAAAATTTTGCATGATTCTCGTCCAAGCCAAAAATTATATGTGTGGCTTGGTTTAAGCAAAATGTTTCTGTATTTAAGAAAATTCGGCTTTTGAGAACGAGAGTTTGATACCAAAATTGTTTTTTATATTGAGTCGTTCAGAAATGGTTGTGATTTTAACAGACGGACATGGCTAAATCGACTTAGAATTTATTAAGAATCCAAAATATATATAAACTAAAAAAATGTTTACACTGAATGACAAACTTAGTAAAGGGTCCGCCAATTATCTTTTTTTTTTTTGAAAATGCTATAAAAAAAAACTACTGAATATTTTCTCAAATTTCTTTTTTTATTTGAAAATACAATCCTTCCGGTTAATAATGGAAAATAATTTCATTCAAATAGCTGCCTCGATGGCCATGCAGTAGCCTACACGATCGGTCCAATTGTTAAGCACATTATCGATTGTGTGCAGCTGTTTTTCACCAATGGCTTCACGAATATTGTCCTTTAAAGCACTTATATTTGACGGCACCCCACAAATAATAGTCCAACGGTGTTAAATCGCAGCTCCGAGGTGGCCTAACGACATCAGCTCTGCGGCTGATAATGCGATAATGCCGTCCTGTTGAAACCAAATGTTGCCAATATCCTCCTCTTCAATTTTTGTGAGTAAAAATTCGTTGAACATGGCCCGATAACGATCGCCATTGACTGTAACGGCCACTCCTTGCTCATTTTCGAAAAAAAATGGCCCAATTATGCCTCTGGACTAAAATGCGCACCAAACAGTGACTCGTTTTGGGTTTTCTGTGCCCCAAATTCGACAATTTTGCTTGATTACATACCCGCCAAGATCAAAATGAGCTTCATCTGAAAAGATGATTTTTTTTGGCAAAATCGGCATAAGTAGTGTAAGTCGATCGCAGGCCCACTGAGCGAAGCGAAAACGCATTGGATGGTCAATTGGCTTCAACTCCTGAACCAATTGGACTTTGTATGGCGTCATACCAAGGTCTTTATGCAAAATTCGTCTCAATGATGTCTCTGAAATGTTCAATTGTTGAAAACGACGGTGAATTGATGTTGATGGCGCTTCACGCACACTTTCTTCTACAGCAGCAATATTCTCGGGTGTACGCACTGTTTTTGGCTTTTCAAGCTTTGGTTTATCGATGAGGATGCCAGTTTCTTTCACTTTTTTCACAAGATAACGAACATACGGAGCTGACGGTGCTTCACTTCTTCCAAAATCATAATGTCGCAATATTTCCCAGCCTTGTTCAAGTGTATACACAACCATATTCTTTCAGCGGAAAGATAAAACTAATTATCTGTCAAATCAGACATGAGCTAAGTGTTACCATTCACGAAATAAGCACTAGTTGTGAAAAAAAAAGTTAGATGGTGGACCCGTTACATTTACCCATAATTACCGCTTGTGGTGGAGGGTAAAACATATTGTTCAATATTAAAAAAATATTAACAACATTCTTTAAAATATTTGTCGAATATTCCTTCATTTTTTGTAAAAAAAAAAATTAAACCCAAAAATTTACAATATTTACCTCATTTCCGCTATGCACACTACGTAGGAAAACATGTTCAATACAACTCGATATCGATATCGAGACTTATTTTGGATTCGACTCATTTTGCAAAATGGGAAATTTTAAAATTTTTAGCGTAGTGCTGCTCACTAAAAAATTTTCACTTTTATAATTTGTTTATTCACGGATTTGCACTTTTTTAAATAATTTTTATTTATTTTAATGTACAATATAAATAATGACATAAGTTATTGTTTTAAATTTACTTTATCTGCATCTTTTATTTAGCAAATATTAGTTACGATTAAATAACAACGTTTAAAATTTTATTTTGGTAGAATTTAACAAAAATATGGGTATTTAATAAAGGCGCGTTTTAAAATTGATATTTATAAGAATTAAAACAAATACAAAATATTTGGTTATCAAAGGTTTTCTTGGGATTTAAAAATTAATTAACAAGGTTTCTTTCAAATATTTGGATTTATAAATGATTTTTTTTTTTTTTTGTTTAAGAACCATAAATGAAACTTTAAAAAAATAAACATAAAACTCATTTACTTCAATAGCGACATAACTCAATAAATTAAAATTTGTATTAAGTGATGCAGAATTTTTCGTTATGTTTTTCTTTCTATCGTGTACAAAACTCATAAATTGAAGAGAATGTTTCGTTATTTTTTGTGTTAGAGCAAATCAAAAACTTTAAACGCGTTTATCTTGAAATGGATTTTTTTTTGAGTTAAGTCACTATTCAAGTAAATGAGCGATAAGACTTTCCGGATTAATTTTAAAAAATATAAAAAAAAGTTATAACTGCGCGAAAAGGTTTTGGTTTATAAAACCTGAAGTGTCTTCTGAAAGTAGTCCTACCAATTAGCTATAAAATTAAAGTTTAAGCTTTGTAAAATTTTGTTCCTCCTCTGAGATTTCTTAATCTTAAGTTTAAAAAAAAATCCGATTTTTCGCTATTCATGGTATTTTTGCCATTTTTTATAATTTTATTTTTTTAATTTTGACTTAATTTTTATATAATGATTGATAAAAGATTTAAAAAATCTTTCAAGAAATACAAAAATTTATTGAAAATAATAAAAATAAATCACAAAAACATTAAAAAAAAAATGGCGAACTTTAGTGGTCAGATCTTACAATGTTGTCATTAAAATTGCATAAAAATGTCTTGCAACGGTGTGAACATTGTAAGCTCGTTTTCATTTGGCAGATGTGTAAAATTAATGCATCTGACAACGGCACCATTGTCAGAAAAATTACAACATTGTAAGATCCGACCACCGTCTGTACGAAGCTTTATAGACGGGTGAATTCATTTTTTTACGTTCTTGTTTTTTTATTTGTTTCATATTTTGTCTTCTTTATTAGTTTATGAAATTGTTTATTAATTACAATTAATGTATTGTATAAATTAAATTATCCGAATTTAATTCCGGCCCACATACATACATACATAAAATAATTAACATAACGTATGAGCTAAGTATTTATATGAGGTGTCCCACTTATAGTGTGAGTAGCTGTTTACTCAATTTTCCAAAACAAAAAACAGTCTATTCTATTAACAACTTCCTTTGAATGTAATTGATCTTTAACAGTTAAAAACAATTTTTCTTTTTCGTTTATTTTTAAAATTTCTAATTAATTTTATGCATGTAGAAACAATCAAAGTGTTAGAATACTTGTGTTATTTTAAGAAGAAATTTAAAAATTAAAAAAAAACTTTCTTGTTAAAAAAAAGTTCACTGACTTTAAAAAATTTCTGGTAAAACTTACTTTTTTTATTACAATTTTTATTTTTGCTGAAGTTTAATCACACGTTCTGCTTTTTATATTTTTGTTAATATTTTGATGGTTCAGCATAATTTTTGTTTGTTTTTATTTTTACCATTAAATCTAAATTGGCTGATGATGACTTCAGTTATTGTAAATTTTTGTTTGCCTCTTCTTTTTTTGTAGAAATTCTCTGTTGCAGTTTCTTGGAGAAGTTCTATGACCTTAGCGTTCTTGGGGAATCAAAGTATGAACATTTTTTAACCGATAATTTATTTTATTTGAAAATATATTTTAAAACAAATTAAACATGTAAAAGCGAAATAGGTAGGCATACACCTAATCCTGTTTTTAATCGGTTGGGGGAAATAAACCTTTCCTGTTTTTAAACGTTTTTTTTACACGAAAAAACTTTATAATTAAGTTCGTATGCATGCTTTAAGAAAAATTAAAAAATTGTAAGGGGATTCACAAATTACGATCGCATGTACATACATACATACATATCCAGCCCTAACCGCGAAGATAACGTAATGCTAGTAACACAACTGGGACGAACGACGAATTTTTGTGTTTATGAAAATACACACAATCATGGCTTCGGCCGAAATTCATCATACACGGCGATTTTGCAATACATTGATTTATTTCTATTTCATACGCCGGCGAAGGACGAACAAATCAGTACCAGCTGACCATGTTTGATTTTAGTTTTCAAGTATTTTAGTATATAAAGTTACTTTTTTACTATAATAATTGTTTTTTTTTTATTATTATTTTATCGCATTTTAAATAAATATACAAAGTAGATAACTATAAGAATAGTTTTTAATTGGGGTTTTGTTAATGTTTGTGTTTTTAAGTAAATTTTTTTTATATGGTCACACTATTTCTCTCTCTTTGTACAAACAGCAAACAACTTTCTCTTTTAGTAAGTGCCGGTTCACACACGTCAAGTTTGACTCGTCTAGTCTTAAGTTTTTAGGAGAAAGGGCATTCTCTTTGACCTTCTCTCCTAAAGACTTGACGAGTCAAACTTGACGTGTGTGAACCGGCACTAAAGGTGTTAGTTATTCGACGTTATTGTGTTTCATACGACGAATTTACTCAGTCACCCTTATCATGAATTCCACATGTGAAAATTTCGGAATGAAATTCTTAATTCACATGGATTTTAATTTCGTATCATGAATTCCCTGTGAATAAAATAACATACCTGATTTTAAAAACCTTTGTCAATATATTCGGAGTTGTAAACAAAAAACAATTAATGTATTTAAGAAAACTGTGTTTTTGGAAATTTATGGAATAATTTCCATATTTGAATTAAATATCTCTAATTTGCTAAGAGCGGCATGATAGCACAGTCTAATTTTTATTCAAAATTGTAAACATGGCTAAAATTCGCGAAAAATAGCAAAAACAAATTTGTTAACAAACCCTAAAATTTATTTGAAATCGCTAAACTGGCTAAAAGAACAGAGTGTCGGAAAATAACAAAAAAAACTTGCAAAAATAGCGAAAATTCGCGAAAAGTTTTAATATTTCAAACAAGCCATAAAATTTATTAAAAGTTTTTTAAACTATAAGAAATGGCAATAATTCGGTTAAAATTTTTATATTAGCGGAAATTCGCAAAAATTTGCAATCAGCGACATGGTCTACTATATATTAAAAATCGTTAAAGCTGTAAAGAATCACAGGAAAAAATCGCTTTAATCGGGAACATTGGCAAAAAATTGAATACATGTAAAAAATTTGCGAAAAGTTTTAATATTTCAAACAAGCCATAAAACAAATTAAAAGTTCAAAAAACTATAAGGAATAGCAAAAATTCGGTAAAAATTTTAAAATTAGCGAAAATTCGCAAAAATTTTCAAACAGCGGCATTACGGCAAAGTTTACTATTTATTGTAAATCGTTAAAGCTGCAAATAATCAGAAAAATTACAGTAACAAATCGCTTCTATCGCGAATATTTCTAAAATTCGCGAAAAATTGCAAAATTTGAAACAACCCCTAAAACTTATTTGGGATCGCTAAATGAAATAAATTAAATTTGTGCATTTGAAACGTTTTTTTTTGAATTTTAAATAAAAACTTACATTTTCTTCCTTTTCCGACAGACAACTCTTTGTGAATTATTTTCTTTATAAGTTGCAAAAATATTTCACATGTGAGCTGTTAACAATCGTGTGTAAAACAATAAATTCACAAATTATTATTTTTCGGAGTTTAAAAATATAAACATTCGGAAATTTCCACAACAAATTTTATTCATGATACCAACTGTTCACACGTTCGGAAATTTACATGTGAAATTTTATTCATGATAAGGGTGAGTGAATTTTTACTAAAAAATTCGTCGTGCAGGGCGAAATTCGTCGTTCGTCCGAGTTGTGTTGCTAGCATAAGCGACATCATCTTCAATTTTCGTGTTTTTTTTTTAATAAATGACTTTGTTGGTAACGCTTGCATCATCTCCTAAATATCATGGTCATTGGGTCTTCACCTGCCATTTTTTTGTCATACCTCTAGTTTTAGAATCACTTCTGACAAATATAGCTGTCTTTACAATGACATATCTTTAATATAGGGCAACAAAAAACTAAGTTTTACTGCTTTACGAAAATAAAACAAAGTCATAGAGCTTTGGCCGAAATCTCCCACCGTTAATTGTATTTAAATGTTCTGTTACTGTTTAATCTTGCATGTATTTGTACGTTTTAAGACTTTCCGCTTATTTTCAATAATTTTGATTAAAAAAGAATTCGAGAGAAACCTGCTGATATTTCTAGAAAAGCAGATCCGTTTGTTTTTACTGGCCCAATAGCTGTTATCCACTGCAGGTCTCGTTTATACTGATTTACGAAATCGGCTATATGCGCAAAAGTTTTGAATACCTTGTTTTTTAAACAAAATTTCTATTAATCGCAATAATTATATATAAGCCGTTATTTTGGTCAGTACTACCCGTCATCTAACTAGTTAAATGACTGATAGTCTTTTTGTAGGGTAGTTAAAAATGTGAGACATACAGTTACATGAAATTTTTTAATGATTATGAGTCATCCTGTTAACAGGTGTCTGTAAACAAACAGCTGTCAGGCTGCAAATAAACGTCATCTCTTATTTATTTTTTCTGCTGAAAAAAAAAGAAATTTGTTCTCAATTTGTAATAAAAACTGAAACAATATTTTTAAAATTATAACTTTATTGTAAATTGCCACAATGGATGATGAATTACCTAAAGAATTTGACTTGATTGTTATTGGTACAGGTGGGTAACAAATAAGTGACAATATTAATCTGAACAAATTAAATAGCGATGAATCACTCGTCCCGATATTTTACACAGGTTTTCCAGAATCTTGCGTGGCGGCTGCTGCAAGTAGAATAGGTAAAACTGTGCTACATATAGATCCTAATGAATATTATGGCGGCTCGTGGGCTTCATTTAATTTAGATGCTTACAATACATTCTTGCAACAGTCAAAAGACTGTGGTAATAACAACGAAATACGTAACGCTAAATATGAATGGCATATACCAGCTGAAGTCGAGGCAGTAGCAGAAAATTCCGAAGAAAATGAAGTCAACCTAACGGATGACATGAAATCACAAACACAAGAAATGTGGTCAATGGAAAAACTTATGAAGATGTCTAGGAAATTTAATTTGGACTTGTGTCCTAAGATACTTTATTCCTCAGGATCGTTAGTGCAACTGCTAATATCTTCAAATATTTGCCGATATGCTGAATTTAGGGCAGTTGACTGCATATTTACCCAGTTCCAAGGACAACTTCTCAACGTGCCCTGTTCACGTAGTGATGTATTTAATACAAAAGACTTGAATATTGTTGAAAAACGTCTACTAATGAAATTCCTTACATTGTGTTTAACTTATGGCGAGGGCAAATGCGAAGAAGATACGGCCGAATTTAGGGGCAAAACCTTTGCCGAATATTTACGTGCCCAAAAGATAACGGAAAAAATCAATAAATGTGTAATGCAAGCCATTGCTATGACGAATGAAGAATCTTCTTTTGAAGTTGGTATGGAACGTACCAAAAAATTTTTGCAAAGTCTGGGGCGTTACGGCAATACTTCTTTTATATTTCCCATGTATGGTTCTGGTGAAATACCACAATGTTTTTGCAGATTATGTGCTGTTTTTGGAGGCATTTATTGCTTGAAACGGCAAATTACTGCAGTGTCTATAGATGAATCTTTGAAAATAGGTTCGATTAATTTAGATGGCCAACAAAATATACAGGCAAAACACATAGTTTGTTCGTCAAACAATATGCCTTCGCAATTAAAATGCTCCAATCCAAAGAACTACTTATCAAGAGCTATATTTTTGGCTTCTTCGCCATTGGGAAGTGAGAAACTTAATAATGGTGGAGGTGGCGTAAATCTGTTAAGGCTTATTGATAGTGATGGCAAACGTGAAGCAATACTCATACAATTATCCCATTATTCTGGTACATGTCCCAAAGGATTGTGTAAGTTTTTTTTATATACATATATTTAGGTATTCTAAATTTTTACAATTAAAGTTCGGAAATTTTTTAAATAATTAAAAAAAATAATTTTTTATAAATTTAGTATTGAATGGCATTATGAATATTGAAAATTTTGTTTCTTTATTTATGGCAGATATTTTCCATTTAACAACTACCGCACTCTCTGATGAGCCTGAAACCGATTTGAAACCCTTTTTTCAACAAGTTTTTAATAACAATTCATCAACAACACCCATACTTTTATATTCCTCCTACTTTTCAATTTCAAGTTTTGAAATGGAAAATAATTTATCGTCTGTAATCTATAACACAGCACCACCATGCTATGAATTAGATTATGACTCATCTATTGAAAATGCTCGCTCAATTTTCTCTAAATTATATGAAGATGCTGATTTTCTACCAAGAGCTCCCGATCCAGAGGAAATTGTTATTGAAGGTGAAGATCCTAAGGCTTTAAGTGTACAACATTTACCCGATGATTTGCTTGAACAATTTCGTGAATTAGAAACATTTACAGAACAAATGGAAACTGAAGAGGTTTCTGAAATGATGGCATCCCCAAATGAAGGAAATGAAGAGATGATTTCGGAATAGAAGAATAAATGAACAGAATAATTATTGTAACATTTCGCTTTTTTAGTACCAATATTTATTTGGCTTAATATACTATAAGCGCAGCATAGTTTTACTTTAATGATAATATTTAATAATAAATAAACAAAGCACTGTATTATGAGATGTTTAAAAAAAAAACAGAAAAATAATGATATACTCTCAAATGTATACGGGTTTTAATTAATCAAAAATTTCGATTTGAATTGTTTTCATTATGTCGATGTTTTTGTTTTACAAAAAAAAATATAGATTTTTTTCTATCGTTTTTCCCGGTTAAGAATTACACTGCGAAACAAAAATGTTGCGCTCTGGAATTTGATTAAAATTTTTTACTTATTTGAGGTCGCTGATTTCAAATCTAATCTCCATTTTTCTCTATCAACTCGACTTTTCGAGGTATACCATTATGTCCAAAATTGAGGCACTCACTACATATATTGGAAAAACTTGAATACGGTCGACCATATTCAGTTAAAAAAAATCCGAAACTCGGCAGCAATATTTTCTTTAAGCCGTGCTTACATTGTTTTTAAATTTGCCTATTAGTTTC
The DNA here is from genome assembly GCA_949318255.1 of Pollenia labialis. Lineage (NCBI taxonomy): Eukaryota > Metazoa > Arthropoda > Insecta > Diptera > Polleniidae > Pollenia > Pollenia labialis. Next base: position 135,821,876 of record OX439143.1, on the reverse strand, counting down.
AAGGATAACCTTGAATTAAAAAAATGGAAAATTTTTAAAAAAAAAATTATTTTTGTTCTTTAAAAATTCATGAAAATAAAAATGCGAAAACAAATACAGTTTTGGGCCCCTATTACGGTTCACAACTGAACTCAGTTGGGTTTAAATTCCTAATTTTTGTATTATGGTTTAAAACTTCGCTACATTTCGGTAAACAAGTAAAAATAATTTAATGAAAATTAAATTTGATGAACTCAAGCCTAACTAAAAAAAAATATCAAAGGTAAACAAAAACCTAACAAAAATTACAACTGATCACAACCAGTTGTCTTAATTACAACTCAACTGTGTTGAATTGTGAACCTTAATAGGGGCCTTGGTCTAAAAACATTTAGCTCAACATATTTGGAATGAAATGAGGTTTGTTTCATTGTAATCGGCGCACAACTTTTGATTTTATTCACAATTTACTGAAAAAACTGAATACATATACATACAAAAGGGAAAAAACGTTCATGACACACATATTTAAAATGTTATTTAAATTTGGTTGATTTTAATAAATTTCGAAATTAGCGTTTTTTACGTTATATCGACATTTTCTATTCCGTTTTTTTAATTCCTTTTAAAATTTATTTATTTTTAAAATCAACCCATTGTGGTTGTTTTTTTTCGATTTCAGCTTTTCAGTAGAATTAAATTGGTTTTGTTCTCCAAATTTTAGAAAATTTGGTAATTTGATGCCAAATACAATACTGCAGCGATTTATTTCCATTCAAGGCGAGTTAAATGTTTCGATTTTGTATTTAAAAATATTTTCAAACCCTTTATAAAATGAAATATTCTGTTTGTGTGCCGTTTTGAGTTTCATCGTCCGATGAATTTAAGAGAGGCTGTTAAATTATTATAAAACATATTCAAAAACTTGATTTACTGCCAGGCCCACGATGTCGACAAGAACATTTCTTTCGCATATTTTTATTGAAAACAATTAAAAACTAAAATTTGTTTTTGTTTTCAATATAAATATACGAAAGAAATTTTCTTGTCGACATCGTGGGTCAGGCTGTTAATTTTAATATCCTAAAAAAATAACCTAAAAAAAGTTTTATAATTCTAAAGTTTAAAAACATAAGGTTAAAGAGAAATTTTATTGTTAAAGCATCTATAAAGATACAATGCGGATGAATAAAAATAAAGGGAGGAAAACATGGAAAATTAATATAAAAAAAATTGTTAGCGATTTTGCCATCAAAATAATAAGTAGTCGGTATTTTAATTTTTTCTTTAATTTTTAATTAAAATCACAATAAAAAATGCATTCAAGTTAAATTCTGTTCATTAAACTATTGTTGAAAAAAGTCTATAAAGTCAACTTGTACGTAATTTATCGAATTTATTTTGTTAATTTCGGCTTTAGCATTTGTCGGTTACTTACGAAAAATTTTTTTGAACTATAAGCAAAGAGTTAAAACGCATTTCGAGTTCAGTTTTCTATTTGTATTCTAGCATACTGATTTTAATAACAATAGATAATAGTTCTTAATTAGCAAGAGGGGTACAAGAAAAATGCTGATTTTCGTCATTTATTTAAATTGTTACACTAACTATCTTTTTTGTTTAATATAAAATATATGTATAGCTTTTTTCTATTTTAAAAATGCTGTAAAAATTAAAAAAAAGAGTACAAAATCACAAAAAATAGGAAAATAAAATGTTTGTGAAATCAAATACAGAAATGCCAACATTTAAGTCACTTTAACTAATAATTCAATATAAACTGCCTTTAAGAAACACGAATGCTTTTTTCTTTTATCATACGAAAAAGATTTACATCAATTTCAAAGTATCCATAGCATTGATAATACGTTGAATTTCACTTTCTGACTGTTCTAATTTTTCTGTATTGGCTGTTTGCACTTCAGTTGGAACCTTGATGGTATAATCACTTGCTTCCATGGATTGTTTCAATTTATTAACAGTTTGTTCCAATTGCACTTGTTTCTTTTGCAATTTGGCAATTTCTTTATCAACTTCGATTAGGCCTTTGAGTAACAAATGAACTTCACATTGACCCGAAACGGTAAGAATAGCACAACCAGCTGGAGGTGTTGTGTCTAATTCAATTTTGGAACAGTAGGAAATGGTGGCCAAATCGCCGGCATATTTCTTGACAATATCATTTGTCTGCGAATCAGTGCAGACAACAAAGGCTTCGGTCTTGGCTTTGTTGGGCAAATTGTAATCAGAACGAGCAGAACGTATGACACGAGCGGCCTTTTGCATAAAATCAACTTCCTTCTCAACTTGTTCATTCCGCCAAGTGGTATTAGCTGAAGGATAAAATAAATATAAGTTATACATTTTATTTCAATAAACAAAAATTTTGTTTTTATTACTTACCAGGATAAGACGCCACGCATATACTTGGTGTAGTATCAGCTCTAGGCAAACGTTGATACAATTCTTCGGAAATAAAAGGCATAAATGGCGACAGTAATTTCAAGCCCAAATCTAAACAAGCAAACAAAGCCCTTCGTGCTGACCCCTTTTGTTCATCGGTACCATTTTGGAAGATGGGTTTCAAACACTCCAAGTATACATCACACAAATCGTATAACCAAAAACTGTAGCAGGCACTGGTGGCTGCAGCAAAATCGTATTGTTCAAAAGCATTGTTACAGGTTTCAATGGCTGCTGCCAACCGTGATAGAATCCAAACATCCATGTGGTTTTCGTTGCCTGACATTTGTAAGTCAGATGAGTATTTTTCTTCACCCGCAAAGTACATAAGAGCAAATTTTGTAGCATTCCACAATTTGTTACAGAAGAAACGATAGCCTTGTACACGATTAATATCTAAGTTAATATCACGAGCTTGTGTTATGTAGGCACACAAAGCAAACCGTAAAGCATCCGAACCGCATTCTGGAATACCATTAGGATAATCTTGTTTCTGACCAGCCTTGGCTTTTTCAATTTCACGGGGATCCAAATTTGAATTAATCAATTGGGCATAAAGTCCTTCCAATGTTATACCGTGTATAACATCCATTGGGTCTATAACATTACCCAATGATTTGGACATTTTACGACCATGAGCATCACGTACCATTGGATGGAGATAGACCTCCTTAAAAGGCAATTTTCCTAGCAATTTTTGGCCAAAGAAAACCATACGGGCCACCCAGAAAAATAGAATATCATGACCGGTTTCCAAAAGTGTTGTTGGATAGAAAGCCTCCAAGTCACCAGTATTATCGGGCCAGCCAAATACTGAGAAGGGGAAGAGGCCGGAACTAAACCAAGTATCTAACACATCTTCATCTTGGTTTAATTGAATTTTACTAACATCTACTTTAAACTTTTCAGCGGCCTTAGCTAAAGCTTCTTCGGGAGAACGAGCCACAATCCAATAGGCTTCGTCATCGGGCTGTTCAAAAAGGCAAATATTAAATTATTTTATATTTTTTGGCATTATCGGGTAAGAAAATAAGTCTTCGTCGTCTGTTATTGAAACTTTTTGATTTGAGTGCTTAATTAATTACTATAGATGGCTTATGCAATTTTAAATCTCTTAAAAGTCGAATGATTTAAACAAAATAAATGAGAAATTTTAAATTAAAAATTACGGAAACTTATGCATTTGTGCGAACAACTTTTTGTTAAAAAAAAATTTACCACTAAAACCTTTTTAATTACAGACATGTAATAAAAATATATTAAAAAATAATCAATAATAACTTTGTTTAAAACTCTATCAAAACTTACTGAACCAGATTGGATAGATGGATCATTAAATGAAACATGATAAGCAGGAATACGATGACCCCACCATAATTGACGTGATACACACCAATCACGAATACCATCCATCCAGTGATACCAAGTTTTGGTATGATGTTCGGGTATAATCTTTAGTTCTCCAGAACGCACGGCTTCAGTGGCCTTTTCAGCCATATCAGAGCATTTGACATACCTTGTCAAAAACAAATACATGAATCCATTTTTTAAACAAATTTATATAAAAAAAAACTTACCATTGTGGTTTAATCATAGGCTCTACAACATCCTTAGAGCGTGAGCAGAAAGGCACCACCATAGCATTATTAACAGTTTCTCTATACAAACCCAATTCTTTCAAACGTATTAGGATTTGCTTTCGACAAGTAAATCTCTTCATGCCTTTGAATTCACCATAATCACCAATAATATAACCATCATCATTTAATATGTTAATGAAAGGCAAATTGCAACGTTTGCCCACTTCATAATCGTTAGGATCATGGGCTGGAGTAATCTTAACAGCGCCAGTACCGAAATTCATATCAACGAATTCATCACACACAATAGGCAAACGTCTAGCACAAAAGGGATGTTTAACAAATTTGCCATGCAAATGTTTATAGCGTTCATCATTGGGATGAACAGCCACAGCAGTATCTCCTAACATTGTTTCAATACGTGTTGTGGCCACAACAATCTCTTCATCAGAATTTTCAACTTTATAGGCAAATTTCACGAGCACACCAAATTCCACCTTTTCATCATACCCGGGTATGGAAAAGAAAGTGCGACCGGGAATATCAATTTTATCTACTTCAATGTCAGAGATAGCAGACCGTAAAGTGCAAGACCAGTTGACTAAACGTGAACTACGATAAATGCTGCCATCCTCATGTAAACGCACAAAAGCTTCTGTTACAGCTTTGCACAGTTTGGGATCCATAGTAAAAGCTACACGACTCCAATCATAAGAGGAACCCAAACCTTTGAGTTGATCGTAAATACGATCACCCTTTTCACGACGCCAACCCCAAATTCGTTCAATGAATTTTTCTCGTCCCAAATCGTGACGTGTTAATTTTTCATCACGCCATAATAGTTTTTCCACCACAACTTGTGTGGCAATACCAGCATGATCACAGCCTGGAACCCAAAGAGTGGTTTTGCCCTTCATGCGATTGTAACGGGTAATAGCATCTTCAATGGCGTTAGTAAGAGCATGACCCAAATGCAGAGAACCGGTAACATTGGGTGGTGGAATGACCATTACGAATTTTCCATTTGGATTTGGTTCAGAAATACTAGAGCGCTAAAAAATAGAAATTATACATTCAAAACTTAAAAAGTGTATGTATAATCAATAAATATTTATTAGAGATAAAAACCTTGATTAACCTGAATAAAAAGTTATCTTAAATAACACTGGGGAACAGGCATTTTGTGGCCTAGAGCTTTATTGCAAATTTTTACTAATTTACGGGCGCTGATTTCAAATCTAATCTCCATTTTTCTCTATCAGCTCGACTTTTTGAGATATACCGTAATGTCCATAATTAATCCACTTTCAATACATATATTGGAATAACTTGAAAACAGTTCACAATATTTAGTTTAAAAACAAATCCGAAACTCGGCAACAATATTGGCCCATATTCATAGTCAAAAATAAAGTCGACTTTAAAAAAAAACCGGTTTTAAATGCATGTGAACACCATTGTTTTAAAATATACTTTAAAAAAAAGTCGACTTTATTTTTGACTATGAATATGGGCCATTATCTTTAAGCCGTGCTTACATCGTTTTTAAATTTGCGCAGTAGTTTTGAAGATATCGTTCAAATTGTACCCTTGTGTAATGAGTTTTTTTTCTAGCACTAGTAGTTTTATCAAATATTCATCGTTTTATAATGTTGCAAATTTTGAATAATTGTGTAATCAAAGTAAATACTAGAGAACTACATATCGCCCATTGGCTTCAATATTGACATAACTCAAAATATTAAATTTTTCAGTTAGTAATGCAGAATTGTTCGCTATGTTTTCATTTATATTGTGTAAAAAATTCATATTTTATTCTTTCCCCATTTAAGTAGAATGTCGTTATTTTTTTCTAAGTGGTTAGAGCAAATTAAAAACTTTAAACGAGTTTATCTCAAAATAATTTTTTTTTAGTTATGTCAATATTAAAGTAAATGAGCGTTTATGTATTTTCGAAAACAATTTTGAAACTACTTACACCATATTCTGGTTGGAAAAACCCCTGCTTTTCCCACCAACTATACCATTGAGCTTCAACATAACCTGGGCTATAAGCATCTGGCAATGGGCCAGAGATGTCTTTCATTTCACCGGGAGAAGTGTTGGCCGTATAAACTGCAGCATCTTTTACTTCTTTTACTTTTTTCTGTAAAAAAAGACGTAAATAAAATTAAACTTTTACAAAATTTAAATTAAATAAAGGTACATATGTATGAATGTATATATATACATACAGCTACTCACTAGGCCACAGACAAATTTTTATGTTGCTACATATGTTTAAAACTCAAAGTTTAATTTAAGAGTTTTCATTAAATATACTTCATTTTATATACCTATGTACATAAATCAATTATCCCAATTCATTTTTACATACATAAAATAATAAGCATACCGTATGTAAACTAATATATTTTTATGAGTTGTCTCATTTTTAGTGGGAGTAGCTGTATGTATACATTAACAAGTAAAGCAAATTGTATTGTATATTTACTATTTTTTCCCCAACACAAATTTTGTATACTAAACTCGGCTACATTCTGCAACTTCATTTGGAAACAACACATTCACAGAACCCAATACAATTTCTAACCTTACGTCTTACTCATCATAAAACGGCATGCACATACTTACCTCAGGTTTTTCTTTCTTTTCTGTAGTTGCTGGAGCTTCAGTTGCTTTTTTATCCAATTTTGCTTGGAGTTTAGCTAATTTTTCTGCTTTTTTAGCTTCTTTTTCCAATTGTTTGGCAGTTTTTGGTGGAGCTGCTGCATCGCCAGCAACGTGAGCTTGACCATTTACAGCGGGTTGTTCCTCTGGCATTTTTGTTTGAAACTTTTTTAACACTGTATTTGTTTTTAAAATATGTTTAGATAATTATGATTTAATTTAAGAAAATTATGTTGCAATTAGTTGCAATTTATCTGACGAAATATATTCAAAAACGTGTGCAAGTGCCACGAAATGTTGTGGCTGCTGAAATGACAACTGCAAGTGAAATAAAAATCAAAACATTTAGAAAGTAAGTAAGCAGGGTGCCTCAAAAATGTAATGTTTTCTGTTTATGACACTTAACAGTGTATTCGATTAGTATTTGTACATATTTTTCCAGCGGAAAATACAATTTTGTTAATTTAATTAATGAATTAAATAAAACAATATATGTACTATTTTTATCAAACTGTACCTGATATATTAAACTTGAGTCAGAATTAGTAAAGTCAATTATATTTATCTCTGGATAAACAAATTGTGTTCGTGATAAACGTTTTTTTTCAATCAGTGCCACTAAAATTTATATTTTTATGCAATTTAAACGAATTTTAATTAAATAAAGATTCAAACATTAAATTTTTTTAAATAAACTTGGGACATCAAAAAGATAAAAATTGTTATTGGTCTCACAGCGAAGTTGAATAGACCAAGTGTGGTCTTCCGCTGCACAGTATGCAATTTTTAATCAACATTCTGTTAAATTTAGGGCTAAAAAATCAGAGCGAGTTAAACTCTCTGTTTGGTTTAAAATGTGTTTAAACCAACAAATCTATAAATCACCAAAGAGATAAACCATTTTTAAACGCATAAAATTGGGCGTTTAAACTACCAATGCAGACCATATGAATTTGCTAAGATTTATCGTAGTGCTGCCACATGTTATTTTTTTAACAACATATAATACATGGGACACTGATTTATAGTTGTTGAGTTTAAACTACATATAAATTCAAGTTTAGTTCAACTAAACCAACGTTTAAACCATCAGTGATTTTTTAGCCCTTAATATATAAATTGTTTTTGTGATGTCATTTCGTGTGCTTAGTGTTTTTCATTTCATTATTCCGGCATGTTTTTTATATTCATGCAGTATAATTGCATATCAGTATTTCGTTTTCAAACATTTTCTATACTTTGCAAGCTATTAACTACAAAATGTCATAATACAAATAAAAAACGAAAGAAAAAGATCGCTATCACATGTACCAATTAAATAGACGAGCATGACAATCAAATTTTTATTGAATTTCTAATGATCCTACTAATATTATTATTGTGAAAGTTATTTTGCGGATAAAATTTGGTAGACGGATAGCATGTATTCCAGGTTAAAAAGGGTACATTTAAGAGAGAACCCGAGGAACAATTTTTACTTTTTCTCTTTTTGCATAATTTGATATACATACAGATACATTAATATACAGTGTATTTTCTGGGAGCCTAAAATGCAAAAAAACGGATAATGATAGTACTTTTTTCTTTTCAATAAATTTGGTATACATATTACATATGTTTTAGTGGCCGTTGTTTTTCATTAGGTACTATCATCTTGGTTATCAATACACAACATCCGTTTAAATCTGGGCGAAATTGGAGAAGTGGGTGTGGCACCTCCCACACAAATTCGAAATTAATTATTATATTTGTTAAAATAGATTTAATGACAATGCATGACATCTGATAAAATGTGGCGGGATTGAAACGGTAAGAGAACAATTGTCCGAATTTAGTACACATAGCGGGGTTGTTAATACACAAAAGCCGTCAAAAAGTGAGTGTTATTGAATGTAGCACCTCCCATGCAAATATGCGGGGTAGCTGCTTTATGCAGTCGGCGACAATCCGCGGTTTCGAGAGAAGAGTCTCAGAAAGATATCGGGTTGCACCGATCTCCACCTTAATTCTGAGTGTCAATGCTTCTCGAAATGACATGGCGAGTCATTGGCGCCATCAGTTACCAATAGCTACTGCTGGATGTCACCGATTTGCTACATCTGCAAGCGGGAGTCTGTTCTTGCATCACGTGCCTGTTTGGTAGGCTTAGCTAGCAGCCCAAGCACCAGACTAGGGTGCTTAAGCCCAATCCACTGACCATCCGTAGCTTAAATCATTAATGAAACAGTAATGAATGAAGAAATTTTGTTGCGGCCCTATTCTCCTTATAGGAACAACAGGAATTAAAATACATATAATATATCTGGAGAATGGCAATAGGAAAAGTTTCCAAAATAGGTAAAAACAGCTTGGTTATCAATGCACAACAAATTGCGATAAGTGGGCGGAATCGGATAAGTGGGCGTGGCAAAAAATATGATTATGTATATCTGAAAAATGGCAATAGCTTAAGTTCTTCACATCTGTCTCTTCATATCTAGAGAACGTTAACAGCTAAGGTTTCCAAATTTGGTGAAAAAGCATGGTTAGCAATACGCAACTTCCGTTTAAAAGTGGGTTTCATTTTAGAAGTTGGCGTGGTACCTCCCATACAAAGACATTATAAATTTCTACATCTCATAAAAATTGTCAAAGTTGGTACTAAGAACTTCGTTATCAAACGAGGTCTTAAATATTTAAATTCTTTTTACATCTCTCACCCACTGTTCGCTGACAAAAAGTATGGCATTCTTTTCAGTGCAGGTGAACAATAAAAAAAATTCCTCTAAACAATTTGACATTTCTGGCAGCAAAACTTTTTCTTCTCTCATCTCACAGATTCTTCATTTATTTCTTCTTTCTTTTGTTTGACGAAAAAAAAAACCAATTCAAGGGAAAAAATAGAATTTTCGACGCCTTCAAAAAGATTAAAAATGTGTTAAATTAATGCAATTAATTCGTGAAAATTTTAAAACATATTCAAATCAATATAATTTAGGTAGAATACTAACAATAAATATTTGTTTTGGTGCGTGAATAGAGTGTAATGAACTAAAAATGTCTTCCAAAAGTGAATTAAAAAAATTGTCAGAGGAATCATTGTTGCAGCCACCGGAAAAGGTCTTTGACATTATATGCAAATTAGGCGAAGGCAGCTATGGCTCTGTGTACAAGGCTCTACACAAAGAAAGTAGTTCCATAGTGGCCATTAAACTGGTGCCGGTGGAGTCTGACCTGCATGATATTATCAAAGAGATTTCGATAATGCAACAATGTGACTCGCCATATGTGGTGCGCTATTATGGTTCATATTTTAAACAATACGATCTGTGGATTTGCATGGAGTATTGCGGTGCTGGTAGTGTATCGGATATTATGCGTTTACGCAAGAAAACTTTGACCGAAGATGAAATTGCCACAATATTGTCAGATACTTTAAAGGGCTTAGTTTATTTACATTTACGCAGGAAAATACATCGTGACATAAAAGCGGGTAATATTTTATTAAACACTGAGGGTTTTGCCAAACTAGCAGACTTTGGGGTGGCAGGTCAATTGACGGACACCATGGCGAAACGGAATACTGTTATTGGTACTCCATTTTGGATGGCTCCTGAGGTCATAGAGGAAATAGGCTACGATTGTGTAGCTGATATATGGTCTTTAGGCATAACTGCCTTAGAAATGGCAGAGGGTAAACCTCCATACGGTGATATACATCCCATGCGCGCCATATTTATGATACCACAAAAACCTCCACCATCTTTCCGAGAACCAGATCGTTGGAGCACCGAATTTATAGATTTTGTTAGTCGTTGCTTAGTTAAGAATCCGGAAGAAAGAGCAACTGCCTCTGATCTTTTGGATCATGAGTTTATACGTAATGCAAAACATCGTGGTATTTTAAAATCGATGATCGAAGAAACATGTGCCATACGAGAACAACAACGAACAGCCCGCTCGGCAGGGGGTTCGGTGCAAGGTAGCCAAGCTAAAAGTTTGGCTACGCAACAAGAGGATCTCTTACACGAAGAAGAACATGAATTTCCCGCTGAAACGGTTAAAACATTTATCGATGATCCGGGCACATTAGTGCCAGAAAAATTCGGTGAATATCAACAAACATCGAATGCTTCAGATGCCACAATGATTTCGCATCCTGCAGATACGGGTACCTTGTGCCCAAGTAAAATGGGTGGCATAGGTGGTGGTGCTGGGGCAAATAAAACAGCAGAAGGAGGTGAAATAGCGGCAGTTGATAGTGGTACAATGGTAGAGTTAGAATCTAATTTGGGTAAGTTGTGTCATAAAATGGCTCTTTATCTTTATTTAAAAAAATTATAAATATTGTACCTATGTATGCAGGTATAATATATGTATATAAAGTAGAATCGCGAAAAGTTAGCTCTCGGAAAAATTAATATCGCGGATAAGTAAGCGGTTTTTTTGCGTGCCTGCGTCGCTCTAAAAAGTTAACTTTTAGTTCATTTTTCTAAAAGTTTTGATAAAAAAAACACCGGAAATGAGCAGAAAGTAGAGAATTTGAATAAAATTAATAAAGATATTCAGGTAAAACTAATAGCTTTGGATTAAGGATCTCAAAAATTAGAAAAAAATGTTTGAAATTCACGAGACTGTGGGGAATAAATTCTGAGTTTATTTTTTGTTGTTATGAAAACTAAGCCATTAGAATCAGTTTAGTGTATTATATCTGAAAGATCCATGTTTATTATAGTATATTTTTCAAATTTAAGCCCGCTTAGAAAAGTTAATAGTTTGAAAAAGTTAAGAGCCCTTGGGACATTGTTGCTAACTTTTTCGCGATTCTACTGTACATATTTTTTTTTCGCCAAATTATTTTAATATTTTAATACGGTTAGTTTTTATTTGGAACACTATCGTGAGTTTTATTGAATTTTATGTAATTTTTAATATGGGAAAAATCACTAATTCATTTTCAGTACCTGTGTACACATCTTTTAATCATATTTAGGTATTTGATGGAAATCGATATTTTTGGAAAATGAAAATATTTAATACCGATAATATTGTTTAAAAATGGGTTTCTAATACATTTTCGGGTACGTTCGAAACGCACGACTGCGCTGCATGAGAAAAGCAAAGTTTTTGGTCTTCATCTACTTCACTAATATATACATATATATATAAACATTTGAAATCAACGATGCAGCGCAGTGACGCATTTACTCTTGTTTTTAATTTATATAATCGACTTGTATTTTGAACAGAAAAATAATCTTTAACTCATAAATGAATTTTAAAACGGATCGAAATGCATTACTACTTATAAAAACGATCATCACATACCCGTTTATAACAGCGTAAAATGTTATCTAAAAATGGGATTCATTTCGTTTTTACAACATTTAAAGTTTAAAACATGATTTCAGAAATGTATAAATAAATCTTGTTGCAAATTGAAACAAAATTTAAAAAAAAAATATTAATTCAAAAGGGATTTCGGTCGAATTTGGGTTAGGTTAAGAAGGGTTATGCGCCCAAGGGCACACTTCCACTCCGGTTTAATAGAAAAGATTTTAATATATAGGAAATGGAATATTGTTGTTTTAAAACTGTCACATTTCTAATACGTGATAATCTTAAATTTGTAACCTTGGATAATTTTTTTTCTTTTCATCGTATTTTAAATATTGCACCGGCTGGAAAGATTTTAACTTCCTTAATGACCGGCCAATATTGCCGAATAAATCAATTTTCTAATAATCCCGGTTTTAAATAATTTAAGGAACGTTTTACAGATTTATTTCTTGCCTATTTCGAGTTCGTCTCGATTGCGATCCGTTACGTGAAAAAAGATGTTAGATTATCACAAATCGTTTGCGTTTTTAATTAGAATACACTTCTTTTTTTATATATTCGAAAATACAATAAATGAGTTATTTTAACAAAAGCATACCTAATAAGTTTTAGAACTGCAAAATCGTTTTTACATACTTTTTGAAAATGGTTTTTATACTGCGATATTTGCAGAATCAATTATTATACTTAAATAATAATGCTTGTTGTACAGTAATCAATAAATTTAAACCGTTTTACAGGTACCATGGTTATCAATTCCGACTCGGATGATTCATCAACAACAAAACGAAATGATTTCGTTAAACCACGCTATCGTCCACAGTTCCTGGATCATTTCGAACGTAAAAATCCTACAGCCGATGTATCCGATAAAGCCACTGAGTATTCTCCAGCTGCAGCACATGTTGCTGCTTTAGCCGCTCAAGCCAATAATCAGGCCACAAATGTAAATAATCATAATCTCAAAAATCATCACCAACAACATCCACCCCTTTCCAATGCCAACTCGAATGACACCAATTGGGAAAATAACATGGAAATGCATTTTCAACAAATCTCAGCCATTAATCAATATGGCCTACAACAGCATCAACAACATTTGCAGCAACAACAGTTGCAACAACAACAACAGGCTGCGGCAAATGCTGCTGCTGCAGCAGCAGCCGCTGCTTACTATGGTGTTAATCCAATGGTAAATGAACAACATATTTTAGCTTTAAATCAACAACAACAGCATCAAATGCAACCACCTCCTGCCTATCCACAGCAACAGCCTCAACCAGCCCAACATCATCCCCACCATCATTTGCACACACAATCCCATACCTACGTAGATGGTGAATTTGAATTTTTGAAATTTCTTACATTCGACGATTTAAATCAACGTCTCAATAATATTGACTCTGAAATGGAAAAAGAAATTGAGGAACTCAATAAAAAATACAATGCCAAACGCCAACCCATTGTTGATGCTATGAATGCCAAACGTAAACGTCAACAGAATATTAATAATAATTTAATTAAAATTTAATATTAAAAAAAATGGTAAACAAAAGAAGGTATATATAAAAAAAAACAGTAAAACATAGACAACAAGAAAACCACGAACAAACGAAAAACAAAATTAAAAGAAAAGAAATAGTTATTAAAAAAATAAACATTTTTTGTTTACATTATAATGATTATTACTATTGGAATAATTAAAATTATTCGGAATAAGAAGTGCTAATAGCGGCAAGAAAGGAGTGCTGAGGAAAATTCAAGAAATTCACATTGTCTTTTTTTAAAAAAAAGTTTTTTATGATTTCTTTTAACACATTATACAAATTTTATACCCAAGATACTGATGAGTGAGAGAATCTCTTTAAAGCTCCAATAATGCCTATGCGCGCTGTGGCCATATTTAAAAATGAATTCATACTATTCGCCGCTCTATGCCGCTATGCATAAGGAGAATGTGAGATTTTTTTTATAATTGGAAAAATGTTTTTTGGTCATTATTCTAAAACTATAAGCGCATGTATAGTAAATATCTTGTTTTGATTTTTTTAGTTTGAATTTGTTCTGTATAAGAAATTTTGTATGAAAAGTTATATAATAATTTGGTTGATTAGTTTGTTTGCTTGTTGTTGGCATGGAATCGAAAATAATGGTCAAATTTGATTAAATATCCTCTTCTTTTTATTAGTTTACTTTTTTTAATTAAGCAAGTAGAGTCTTAAAGAGAAAAATTTGCTCATAAGAAACAAAAAAAAAAAAGGAAAAATATATATTAAAAAATATGAGGTCAGGTGTTTTGCTAAATTAAAAAAACAATTAATCTAGGTCAAGTGGTTTTGAATTAGATCAATTGTGAAATAAAATAAAGGCACATATGGGCATTTCCAGCGAAAAGTCTACTTTTTGTCACGTAACGCCAGAAGTATTTTAAATTGTTTCTCAAAAAATTTTATATGTATCGTTTACTTTTTTATATTTTGGTGTAAAGCTCAACAAGCTCTACATTCAGTAACAAAAGGGATAACGATTGAACAACATGGTCCGAAAATACAACCTTATTTGCAATCTGGCGTTACATTAAAAAAAGTAGGCTTTTAGCTGAAAATCCCATATTTACCTTAAAACGAGCAAAGATTTTTAAATTTGATAGCTTGAAAAATAAATCTATATAAGCTCTAAGTTTACTAAAAAAGGTTTTGTACAAAACTTCTTGCTCAATTCGCAGTATTTTTCAGTTTTGTAATGCAATCAATACCCACTTCCGTTTTTTTAACGTCACGCCAGCGCAGATTTTTGCTTATATCTGCAAATCCTTAGCGTCGATTATTGTAATTTTTTTTCTGAATGTAGAGCTACTTCATTACTTTGTATATATAAAAACCCTTTTTACAAATTTGACTTCGTCATTTAATTTTTTTACATTTTGTGCTACAAATATCACGACACGTCAAAATGGAAATGCCCATATATATTTTTCCCCCACAGAACGAATTATAATCATGAAATAAAAGTGATACTTAAAGAATTATTTTGACATTTGACAGTTTGAGTTCTTAGCAGTTTATATAAGAAGAAATTTCAAAAAAATACAAACTTTAAGTGCTTCAAACTACTTACAAGTTTTAAATTTTATCATATAAATATTTAATGTTAACTTGTGTTTCTGAATTCGAAAAAGTGTTTGAATTCGAGTTTAATTTATTACAACAATTTACAAGGGCGAATCAAAAAGTTCGTGATATTTAGATTTTTTCGCGTAGCTAATTTTATATTAATAAAGCATCTAAAAAAATTTCTAAAATACACTTTGATTTAGTTTCATATTATTGGGAAAATTTTACTAACCCCAGAAAATCAGGATTTAAAAGTAAGACTTTTGTTTGGGAAAACATTGGAGAAAAGCATCCTTTCCTCTAAAAATCAAAATTTCGAGGAAAACCTGTTCACGTTTTATTCATGTTAGGCGTAGAGTTTTTTGGAATTTTGTTTTCTCCATCTTAAGTCTATGTTTTTGTTTACTTTCACCATTGAACTGGATAATCTTTTAACATTTATAAGCTCATGTTCTGAAAAACACAGCGTTTTAAAATCAGTTAAGGCTTAGACAACGCTTTTCAGCATGTTCTTAAAAGCCACATGATTTCCTTGCTTTTTGCTGTACATATTTCGAAGTTGTGTTTGAGCAATGAAAACATCGCACTTGTTCAACAATAGTCTATTTGGGCTTAACACCTAACAAGTCCATAGCGATAGTTTTATGGAAAGCGACATTATCTTAATTAAATACATATATTCAAAGGGCAGTAACTGAAATCAATTAATATTTGAATTATTTAAATCTATTCAGCATCAGTTTTCAAAAAATAATTTCATTCAGGCAATGTACGAGTTCGTACGTGTGTAGACTTATGGCGCATATCCAATATTAAGACTACAGACTACAAATCGTCAGCTCATTATTGGTTTGGCGTATATGCCAAAAGGTCGTACTAAAGAGAAACGACAATGAAGGTCTACATAAAGTATGTTTTGACGAAAAATGTAAATTTTGATGAATGTTAATGGACGAACTCAGAAATATTAGTATTTTATTGAAAGTGAAAATTATTTTGTGCCGCATACGCCACTTTTATAAATGTATTTCTAAAAAGTGGCTTTGTGCTGCATACGTAAACTAACTTTTGTGTATTGAGTTGTTGACATTTTATTTTGCTATCGATTTAACTACTTGTTTTTCTTATTTTTAACGTTTTTGTTTGAGGGATTTGCAGCATTCGCCATACATTGGCGCGTTAATCAAAGTATACTTAATAAACTTTTAAATAGTTGATATAATGAAAAATTAATGCTGAATATGTCAGAAGCCTTAAAAAATTTCGTGATTCAGAAGAGGGTGTTCAAAATTATATACCCCCATACCTAACTTTTTTTTTTAAACGGTCGATAGTTCAAACCAATTTGAAATTTAGTTGGTTGAAAAGGACACACAAATAACAGCAATTTTGAAATTAATATATTTTTTTTATAAAAATATATATTATTTCTTTAAAAAATTCACGGACTTATTAAAAGTCCTTGTTTTTTCGTAAAGAAAAAAAATAATTGCAAAAATCAAAAAAAAAATTAACTCAAACTGTTCGTTCACCCCAATTATGAAAAAAATATCCCGGTAGTTTCATTCTCCCATTTTTTACAATTAAATTTAAATAGCAAAAATGGATGAAGGGGAAAAACGCCCGGAAATTTTTTTTTCATTATTGAGTTTCTACGAAAAAAATTGTTACTTGAAATCATTTTTTAACCAAAAATTTTACATACAAAATTTAATTTATCTCCCTTTAACAAAACAAACTGGCCTTGATAGAAAAACCTTTTTTAAAAATATAATAAAGCTTTATAAAAATCACAATCTTTTTTTTATAAATTTTTGAAATTTATTAATATGAAAAGAATATTAAACACTTATGAAAAGTTTTCATTAAAATACAAAAAAAATATTAACAATATTTTAATCATATCAGCTCAAAAACAAAAAATTAGTTTAAAAATCACACAATAATTAAAAAATAACAAAAATAAAAAACTTAGATGCCTGCCTCCAAAAACAAAAAATCTCAAACACAGCTCCTATAAAGTTAAATTATTATTTTTTTTATTCAAATACATATTATTAAAACATATTTTTTGTTAATCTAACAAATTAATAATATTTAAATTATTTTAGTTCATTTTTAGTACTAAATTTTTCCAAAAGAAAAAAAGTTTATATTAAAAAGCCATAATTTTGTTTTAATTTACAATTACAAAATTCAATTCATATATTTCTTAAACGAAAAGAATCCACTCACAATTCTAAAAAAGAGAAAAATAAAATTAAAATAGAAATCATATTTTTATACCTTTGCAAATAAAAAATTTTTAGAAATTATATACACCAATTATTATATACAAATAACAAGAAAACACAAAAATTAAGTGAACGAAAAAATATAACAAATTTTTTTCTAGTATGTAATATAATTATAAACAGAAAAATAATTAACACAACTAGATGTAGTTATGTTTAAATAATAAAGAATTTCAGTTTTTAAACCGACCTTTTTTGTTGTTATTTATTCCCATTATCACTGTAAAATTTTATTTTTATACAGTTAAAAATGACATCGGAGTAATAAAGGTTGTAGCATTCAAGTATTATCTGAATCTTTACACAATTGGCATAAAAGTCGATTATTTTTGCAATGTGATTAGAACCGTAATCGCAGTATTCAATCGACTTCACACAAAAAATTCGGAGATTACGTCCAAACAACTTCATGTTCAGTGAAAATCTATTTTGAAAATAAGCATGTAAAATCGTAAGCCAATAAAAGTTTTACTTTTTTTTCCTTTCTATTTTGTATATAAATTATTTTTGATATAGTGAATTTCTGTTTTATTAAAATTTTGGTTCAAAAACAACTGCTTTAATATCCGTCAACAAAATATTCATTATGCTCTTAGCATTGTATTATGACATTTTAAATATGTATCATCATTTTTATCAAATTAAGAGTTCATTCGCAAGAATGTTTAAGTTTCATGAATATGTATACATACATATTTAAATTTTTGAAATCGAAAGATAAACAAAAAAGTTAAATTTGAGCATTTCTAATCCTTTTGCTTCTTTAAGTACACTAAAGGTCCAACTATAATATGCTTAAGTTGGTTTAAGCAATTGAGAGTATTTATGTGATTCACTTGTGTCGAACCATATTGTACTTAAGAAAACTCTTTGGTTAATTTAATGAAGCTGGCACGTGCTTAAGCAAAGTGCGAAATAGATTTAACTTTCCGTACGGAATAAAATATTTTTTGATTTTATTTTTGTTTTTAAAGGCTTTTGAGAGGCATTTTGTTAATTTTTGACAGCAAGTTAAGCCAGCTTATGTATATTATATTTCGGCCATAACTAAAATTAAATAAAGTTTTCAACATGTTAAATTTCATGTGTAAATTTGTTGTTCTTTAATATTGTTATACATTCTTTTTTTACCTAAGGTTTTTATTAAAAATTTTATTGTGCGATTAATAGATCATTGAAATTAACGGAATATTTTTTAATCGTAATCGTTTTTGTCAACCTCACCCACTGCCCATATCAACGCATTCGATATTGAACTATCGTATCGAGTAAACTATCGTATTTTTCTGCATACGATGGACACTGAGGTATTGAATGAAAACTCGAGAGATGTAATGTCTTTGGTTACTCGATATATAATGCTATCATCTCAAATTACGATACATTTCATTCGATATCGAGTCATGATACCAAAATTAAAAATTTCGATACATTTTGCTCGATATTGTATGCGGTGATTAGGCCCCAGACTTGGTGTCCCTTGTCCCGCTAGCGAGGCTCTGACGATCGATTAAAATTCTGCATAATATTGCATGTCTGGTGGCAATGTTGGCCGTCGAGTACATTATGCGATTTTGCATATGTTTTCGCATTACAGAATACGGACTTGCCACTTTTTCGCATTATAAATGCGAACATCGTTACAATAAACCAATTAAACAGAAACATATAACAAGTGGCTTATGTTCGCATTTATATATTTTCAAGTCGCGTTGACTTTCGCATTGCAATACAGAATAAGCCCCCTTCTTAAGCAATCAAGTTTTATTACCACCTTAACACTAATATCCTTTGGAAATGTGACTAAACATTTACGTCTTCTAAATGCCTAAATGGTATTCTCGCTTGATGAAACCTGCCCTTGATAGTCGTATAACAACAAATTTGTCTTATTATGACGTCCAAAACAATTCCGCTGAAATAACTGATTAATTTAAATTTAGAAAACTATTGATTTTCTGTATTTTATTTAAATGTTAAGAAATGTTGCCCTTCGAGATCTCAAAAGTAAAGGGGGGTTCAACCAAAACGCGCGTTGTTAATTGTAAATAAAACAAAATTTTCAGAGAATTATCCTAATATTTTTTAGTATGGTAAAAGGATCTGTGACAATTATGTGTGAAACAAAATATCGACCACGGCTTCGGTGGCATACTTCTATCCGATGGTCCATATTTTGAATGACTCTGAGACATAATTGAGGCTCAATGTCGTTAATGTGCTGAATCCTTAAGCTATTTATCAACTTCTGGCCACAAGAAGTTCTTTACTTTCTCACGATAGCGAAGACCATTCACGGTAACTGCTTGACCGACCTCATTTTCGAAGAAGTACGGGCCGATAACGCCGCCACCCCACAACGAACTGGGCGATAAGGGATATAATGACCTAAGAAATATTTGACGAAAAATCCAAAAAATCGTGACCACTTAACTTAATTTGTAAAAAAGAAATTGTATATTTATTATGTTGCAAAAGCAAACAATTTTTTAATAAAACTAGTGGTTGCGTGTAAGACGTCAATACTTAAAAAGGTGTGAACATAACTTTAGACAATCAGGTTTTTAAATTATTTAAATTAATGAATCCTTGGATTTACTAAAATCAACAAGTGACATCATTGCTAAAACTGTTAGTGAAGGTTAGATAAAATTAAATGCAAATAATAATTTTATTTAGACTTTTTGATACATATTCACCCCTATCGTGAATAAAAATTTCTTGGGAGTTTTTTTTCCTTTTTCAATTTTTCCTATGTTAATTGTAAAAATCGAAAAAGGGAAATAACTCCCAAGGAATTTTTATTCACGATAGGGGTGAATAAGCTTTAAACCGAGCGTCGTTGTCGTGATCGAAGTTGTAGCCATTTCAAATGTTTTCGATATCTCTACAAATGTATGTATGACATTTACAATGTAAAACACATAGAAAGTTTGCCGTATTATGTTACGACAATCGTAATACTACCAATTTTTTAAAACGACTAGTTTTCTACTACATCAACGGCACTGTAATAAAGCCGATTATTAGCTTAAAAACAACTGTAAAAAAAATTATTATAAAATTTTACAATGAAAAAAAATAATAATAAATACAAATGCAAGAAATAAAAATAATTTTATAACGTTTCACCACAGAAAATAAAAAAAGCCTTAAACGAGTCATTGTCGTAGTCGTTGGGGTTTTTTCCGATATCATTTAAACAACTACAATTTATGTCGTTTACTACAATAAACGACTGGTTTTTGACAACAACACGCATAAAAGACCAAATAAAGAGTTAAATTTATTGAAACTACCAAGTTAAACGAGTGACATGATCAGTTTTGCGCTTAGACATTTTAATATAACCTAAAAATTGCAACTCAGCAACGGCGCGTGTGAAGCGGGCTCTAAAATGATATTTATCAAAATTAAATGTTTTTTTTTCTCATAAAAAATATAATATTTTAAACTTACTGTATCTGAGGATCAATTTGTTCTTGCTCTTCGTCATTGAAATCAACCACAGACCGAAAAGCTTGTAACCAATCGTAAAGATTAATCATACGACCACATTCCAAGTGTAATTTATACACAACTGAAAGATCTGGTAGTGTAGCCAACAATTGGGAATGTTCCTTAAGACCACAACATTTGCATTGTAAATAGAAATGAGGATTATTGAGGGCCATATGCAAAGCGGCCCTAGGAGCTCCTATAATATTCCGCCTTACCGTAGAAATATCAGAGAATACAAATAGTTCGTGTAAAGGTGGGGCCTTTTGCAAGGGACCCAAGTGCATTGCAACTATTTGCTGTTCTATATAATCCAAAGTCTTTTGTACCGAGCGCGTAAACTCTGAGAGCGGTTTTTGTTGTTTGGACATTTGAAGTAGTTTTTCTTTTAGATCTTGACGTGAAGACAATTGTTTTAGTTCATCCGGCGATGCGACCGGGTTTTGAGACTCCCCATTACTAACCGAATTTTCCATACCAGCCATTACGACTTTGGTAATAAGTTCTTTAACTATTTGCAATTTTTCATTGACAATTTTCTCACAATCTTCAGCCAACTCTATAGTATTTTTAATTTCATACTCAAAGAAATCTTGTGTAGATTTAATAGCTTTCGAAATTTTAGCCACAAATTCGTCTTTAGACATAAATGCTAACATTTGCCAAGATTCTTTGTACTCTGGCTGAGTCCAAATCTCTTTGGCCATACAGCTTGCATATAATTCCCGTCTATATTTTCCTAAAGGACATTTTGGCAAATCCTCCACCAAAACCGTAAAAAATTCAAGAAAAATGCGCATCAACATAAAGTGAACATGGCAGTCTCTTAAAAGACTTGGCAATTTTTTTTTCAAATAGCTATCATCTGTCAGAATAGCTATAATGCGTTTGCAATCATTGATGCCCTCCACATAAGGACGAAAAGACAGTTGTTTGCGTATTGTTTCCATATCGTCATGGGACATTGCTTTGATTTTGGTTAAAGATGCTGAATAATTTGTACATAGAGAATAGGCATTACCTTGGAAATAATGTTCCATTAGACAATACTAAATTTTATAAGAATCATTAATAAATTTTTATTTTATAAAGTATATTATTAATAGCTTACCTTAAATCCTTGTATAAAACCATTTACCGAAAAATCATAGTAGAGAAATATGTGCGTAAGAAATTTAAATGCTTTACCGGACAAATGAAAGGCATATCTTGGAGAAAGTATGACTTTTTCAAGAATCTGTAAAATAAATAGTGTTTTTGAAAATTAAATTCAAGAGGGTTTTTACAACCTAGAGCTTTAATATAACTAAACAATTACTAACTTAATTTAAATTAAAATGGAAATTAGTCTTAACTAGATCTGAACTAGAAATATAATAGGAACACAACTAAACGGATGTGCTTGGAAAAACGGCAGTAAGTGAAGCGGGAAGTTAAACTGAACAATAAAAGAACTAACTGAAAAACATATGGGGTGGCTTTTTTATTTATTTTCGAAGTATGAAAAATACTAGGGGGTATGAAAGTCCTCAGATGCAGCATATACTTTAGATTATATATACATATTTGTATTCTTACCTCATTTAAACTGACAGGGGCGGCTTGTGTTTGGAAAACACGCAATTTAATTTTTGATGTGACGTGATAGGGTAGAGCATTATGCACCGCTGTTATAGAAGTAGCGACACCCAAGATCATACAAAATGGTAAATCACAACAATATGCACTTAAAATCAATATCAGATCTTGTAAAATGGGTGAACTAAAACATTCAAAATCCGGTAATATAACAACTAACATGTGGCGTCTTTCGGCATTAGTATTTTCGTTAATACCGCTACTACTTTCCGTTTCAGTCTCATGTTCCTGCGGTTGTGATGAAGTTTTAGAGGGATAATTATTTCGATACCAATTTTTTAATTGTTTGATTGTACATTGTGATTTTCTTAAACGTTTGTGATCACGATCTTCATCATCTTCATGAGGGGCTTCTACAAAATTATAAACCATAGTCTCAATGGCTGATTTAACACTGGAACAGTCTCTTGACTGTAATATACAAATACTAGCGGATATCTTTTCGTTAATACGTTGTCCCAAATTATCAAATTGCTCTAGATGATCGGGTTGGTTTATGCCAGTTAGCAAAGCAGCAGCTGGTAAAATTTCCTCCATACCCAGAGTGTCTTGTTGGCCCTTACTCTGTTTGGCTACATAGTCCACTAAATCCTCTAGAGTTCGACCATTGCTCTCTTTTTGCAAATCATCGATATGACTATGAATTTTTTGCCATATTTCACGATAAACTTTATAAAAAGGTTGATCCGTTACTTCTTTACCCAATATACCAGTATCTGTGACGGATGTCGTTCGTTTTCGTTTAGTAGTCTTTTTTGATTTCTCTGCTCTAGTAGCTCCATTTTTAAAAACAAAACAACCCTTAAATTAATACAAAAAAGTTTGAATATAAATAAAATAATAATCAAAATGCGGTTTACCTTTGATACTGATATAGTTGGATCCATTATTTATTACTACACTTTTCAGCTACGTTACACTTAATATATTTTATTCGTAACAGTTTTTTGCTTAAATATGCAATAATCTATTTAAAGTTTATTCACTTCCAGCTTGCAATAAAATTTGGTCAACTCTTTACAAAACACCCGCAAATAATAACAACAAAAACAACAACGGATTTGCATGGCATAAACAAGACAACAGTACCAGCTGTTAATGACAATTTTCGTTCGATTTTAAATTTGGCGCCTTTTGAATATTCGAAGTTATCCCTAATAAGTGTTGGTAAACGTTTAATATTAGTTGCGATATAAAATACTGATGTAGTGCCGGTTCACACAAGTCAAGTTTGACTCGTCAAGTCTTGAGTTTTTAGGAGAGAGGGGAAAAGAAATGGCATTCTCTTTTCCCTTCTCTCCAAAAACTCAAGACTTGACTTGACTTGTCTTGACTTGTGTGAACCGGCACTATATTTTATATAGTTCAACCGAAAGAACTTTTGAAGCTAGATTTCAAAATATTATCAAGTTTTATAGGCTCCACGAAAAGCCCCCAATGAAATAACACCCAAACGAGAAATGAAATATTCCCCAAATTTTTTTCATACATTTTTTTGGGCCCTTTTACATTTTTTTTGGGAATTATTTCATTCCTCATTTGGGGTTTTCAAATTATGAAATAATCTCCAATGAAATAACACCCAACAAATTTTTAAAATTCGGGGCTTGTTTCATAGCGTGTATAATTTTGGTGTTATTTCATTTTTTATTCGGGTTTTATTTCATTTTTAAAGGTGTTGGTTTTTGGGGGTTATCCTTGGTGAAACTGACTCTTTTATGAATTTTGGGCATAATTTCATTTTTGTTGCTGGTGGGGTTTATTTCATTGGGGTTATTTTATTTTCATCATTGGGTGTTATTTCATATGAAATAACTCCCATATATTGGGGGTTGTTTCGTTTTCGCTTTGGGGTTTATTTCATTTATTTTTCGATGTTATTTCATTCACTGTTTTTGGGTGTTATTTCCTATTTTTTGGGATTTATTTCATTGGGGGTTATTTCCTGGGCGTTATTTCATTGGGGGGCTTTTCGTGGAGCCAGTTTTATATATACTAGTGTTTGCCTGATATTCGAAATTTGACCATAAATTTTTATGTAAGCAAGAAGAAAAAATTGTACATCTAAGTATGTATGAATTTACATGTTTCGGAATTTTAATTTTATCGTCTTACTAAATCGATTCGGCGATGGACCAACCACCGGTCTATATGTTATCTTCCACGTAAATTTATTTAGTTTTATAAGTTCATTATAAAAAAAATCAGAAAATATCAAAAAACAAAAAAAATGTCAAAAAGTCTCTTATAGATTCTCTTCCACTTAGGACATTGAATGTTTAATTTTATGTCTCTTTGTCTAATATTGACGAAAATGAATCGAAGTACCAGATGTAGAACGAAAAAGAACCAAAAAGCTTCCCCTTACATATTATTGTTTTCTTGATGAAATCTTGAAAGTAAATTGCTTTCAAATAGAGTGCAGCTACATAACAGCTTTACCCTAGGTCTACACTAAAGATAATTATCTCAGCAAGTTGGCAATAACGTCGGCAGAATAACAGAGCAATATTTCTTATTGCTCAGCTTATGTTAAAGGCATGGGAAAACGTATTTATGTTAACTCATAGTTTGAAAAAAATAAAGAAAGAAGGTGCAGTGTAAAAAATGGCGGTATCTTATAAGAATTATTATTATTAATATAAATTCTTTCTTATTCGACTTTATTATTTAAATTTATATTAATTTGTTTAAGCTTGAGGTCATTTTTAATACAAAAATATTATTTTTTGTATTTTTGTTAATGTAAAATTATTATTTTTTTATAAAAAAAGAACTCGAACTTAAACGAATTAATATTAATTTTTACAATAAAGATCGAATAAGGAAAAAATTATAATTTTTGCAATTTTATTTTAGTGTTTATTTAATTTTTTAATTTAATTATTTTACTACAATTATAATTTGCTGCAATTTCAAAAACTTAATTTCTTTCTCACACAATTTGCTTCTATTTTTTGCTACTTTCTTTCAACTGACAACTAAATTGACTTTTTTTGTAACTGCTCGTCTATACCAGAGATAATTATTGCGACATATGTTGCAGTAATTGTCAAAATTATGTTATCTTTAATGTAGACAGCAATTTTTTGTACATATTTATTGCTAACAATTTATGTTGCAATAATTGTTAGTCCATTTTCGTTGACAATTTCAATTTTTGGGAATACAAAATTTAAATTTCAAAAGATTTTGTTATTCGTGCTAAATTCCCAGTTTTTATTATTGATAAAAACACTTGAAATTTATTGTTGATGGGATAAGCTATTCCTATGCGCATTTCACTGGTTGCTTAGGCCAGATCATCAGGAAACTTCATCCATAAAGATTTTAGAAAAACTAAAGATATTAAACCAAATAAAAATGTTAAACGTATAAGACTTATAGCAACAGTTCTACTTGTAATAATATCAAAGCTTAAACAAAACAACATCAACAATAAACAGTGCGTTCATCTCGTCTTACATTCCCCGCTACAATTAGTTGAAATTCTCTCAACATTAATTGTAGTTGTAAGTAGGTTAAGAAAAACAAAATAAAAAACAACAACAACTTACAAAAGATGTTGTCAATTAAGTGTTTTTTAGGCCGTGCACCTGCCTGTTTATTATCAAAAAGTAATTTCAATTTTTGGCGGGGAATGTAAGACGAGATGAACGCACTGTTTATTGTTGATGTTGTTTTGTTTAAGCTTTGATATTATTACAAGTAGAACTGTTGCTAAAAGTCTTATACGTTTAACATTTTTATTTGGTTTAATATTTTTAGTTTTTCTAAAATCTTTATGGATGAAGTTTCCTGATGATCTGGCCTAAGCAACCAGTGAAATGCGCATAGGAATAGCTTATCCCATCAACAATAAATTTCAAGTGTTTTTATCAATAATAAAAACTGGGAATTTAGCACGAATAACACAATCTTTTGAAATTTAAATTTTGTATTCCCAAAAATTGAAATTACTTTTTGATAATAAATAGGCAGGTGCACGGCCTAAAAAACACTTAATTGACAACATCTTTTGTAAGTTGTTGTTGTTTTTTATTTTGTTTTTCTTAACCTACTTACAACTACAATTAATGTTGAGAGAATTTCAACTAATTGTAGCGGGGAATGTAAGACGAGATGAACGCACTGTTTATTGTTGATGTTGTTTTGTTTAAGCTTTGATATTATTACAAGTAGAACTGTTGCTATAAGTCTTATACGTTTAACATTTTTATTTGGTTTAATATCTTTAGTTTTTCTAAAATCTTTATGGATGAAGTTTCCTGATGATCTGGCCTAAGCAACCAGTGAAATGCGCATAGGAATAGCTTATCCCATCAACAATAAATTTCAAGTGTTTTTATCAATAATAAAAACTGGGAATTTAGCACGAATAACAAAATCTTTTGAAATGTAAATCTTCATAACTTGGAATTATTCTCGAATTTTCTTGAAATTATGCTGGAATACTTTTAATAGCAGCGTTTCGAATTTAAGCGGTAAAGCAAACTGAAATCGAATTATTGACGATTCTTGAAAATTTTTTAGTCCTTTTCCATATTATGTAACATTTGCTGCAAAAATTAGTTAGGTATTTTGAATGCCTTCTCTCTTTCTTCTTCTTCCCTTCTATTATAAACTTAAAAAGCTGCTCGTACAACTTTTCCATACGTCTTTCCCATTTCACAATCAAAATCAAATATTTCGCAGCAAATGTTTCATGATATGGACGGGGGCTTACAAACGCAATACATGTAGCAAAAAAAAGATATACAGTATTAAAATGTGCATTTAAACATTAGTTCAGTATTAGGCTTTCAAAAGTGCAAATGCAAAATATCGTAGCTCTTTTGCTAAATACAACAACAAAATACACCGAGTTTCCGTAAGATTTCATTAAATTGCAACGATATTTTACATTTGCTCTTTTGTCAGCCTAATATTAAACTCCGCTAGTCCCAATTTACACTAGGGACATTTCTTGCCGGGCATTTTTTGAATTCTCGTTTAATCTTACCTGAAACGTTTACATAAGAAACATTAGCGGTCAGACAGAAATTAATACTTGTATGTAAACTACGAAAAGTAAGAAAGAGAAATGAAAAAATTTCCAATACAGATAGTCATGTACTACACACTCTACTTTTTCGACCCATCGCCATCAAACATCGTCTATCCGGCAAGAAATAATAGTGTAAATTGGGACCTATTGAATACTCTGTGCAACCAAAAAATTTCAATTCGTCGATTTTGACGATTTCTTTTGCAAAATTATTTGATTTTGACACATTTTATCTGGCAGCTTTGGTAATAAATACCATTTACAGTGCTGTAAATCGTTTCATTTTATTTCATCATAATACCATAATTATACAGTACTTTTAATGGCGCAAATTTTTTGGTTTATACAGTCAACATATGACAGCTGAAATTCATTAAAATTTTGTTTTTCTTCTGTCTGCTCCTACATGAAAAGTTATAATTGTTTATATTTTTTTAATATAATTTAAGATAATCAAAAATGTTGTAAAAACTATTTTTAAATATAGACTGCTTAATAAACCTAATAAATTATTATGGATGAATTAGATTTGTATGAAGATTTAGATGAATTTCAAGAACAGCAGGAACAGGTAAAGCTATAAAATATATTTATAAAATAAAATTTTTAATTTAATTTTTGTTATTGTAGAAATCCAAAGAAATCAAAGAAGTGGAAGAAAAATACCAACAGTCATTAAAAACAATAGAAGGGCTGCGAGAAGAAAATAAAAATTTAAAGAAAAATATTCAGCAAATTGAATTGGGATTTCAAAGTCTGCTGGACACTGCTCGCGCAGAAATTAATCGCAAAAACAAAGAAATTGAACGTTTGCGCAAAGAGTGAGTTTATTTATACAATTTTGAATATTGTTATGTTCTAAAATACATAATATGTAAATTAAATTTATTATTTCAGGAAGGATGACATTTGTTTCAGACGTAAAATTCCACAAAATGTCGCCAGTGAAAGCGAAAAGCAAGAGTCGGTGCACAATCCATTTAGGTTTAATACGACGCCCGACTATGAAATTTCATTAAAAAAAATTAATTCAAAAACTAACGCAAATCATACTGATAAAGAGGAAATACCAGAATCTAATAAACGTTATCGTCATCATGATGAGGAAGAACGAAGTAATTCAACTGATTATAAACGACATCGTATTGCAAGAGATGAACAGAATGCCAAATATCGACATAATTCTCATAAAATTGATAAAAAATCTTGTTCAAAAATTGAAGATAATCACAGGGGCTCAAGAGAAAAGGATAAAGATTCTATGTATAGGAAAGATCATAATAGAAATCATAGTCGTGGACGTAAGGACTATGATAAAAGTAATAGTAGAAACACTCATAGAGATTTTCGCAAATCTTCCGAAAGTCCCGAACGTAAAATATACCATAACGAACAAAAGTTCAACGGTAGATGTCGCAGCCGTGAAGGCAAAAATTCTGCCATATTTACAAGAACATCTTCCAAAAGTCCAACACCTAAAATTAAACCCAATAGAGATACTAACCGTGATAATTACTACCATGAAAGGAGTTCTAGAAAAAAAACTAAAAATGAAAAATCTCACAAAACGGTTGATGATTTAGGGTAAGTTTATATTTAAATATTTATGTAATAATATATTTTAATTTTCTGTAATAGCAGTATTTGTAAAAGATCTCGCCAATAAAAATACAATATAGAAGGCATTTATAAAAATCGCAAAAAAGTACTAAAAAATAAACATGTTATATATAAATTTATCCAAAAATATAATAAACTTTTTTTATTACCTGCAATTTTTAATTACCTAAAAAGTACATTTTATTTAAAATTGTCTGTCTGTGTTTGTATTAGCGTTCACAGGTTATTTAAAGATCCAAGGTAATTTGCAAAGACCAACTTTACAAATTTACTTCAAAAATAATTAGGATTGTTTGGCCCTAATATATTTTTATTTATATGGGAACTAATAGAATTATTTTCATACAAGTATGACGTACTTTGCTTTTTTTTTTTTTATCTATTTGAATCAAAGCTATAGATTTCACTATTTTTGCAAGTGCAATATTTCAAATATAAAAGATTTTTTGTTTTAATTTTATCTTCTTCTTATTAAAAAAACAACAAATATTTTTTAAGTGTATATACATATTTTAGAAAGAGTTCAATACGCATTTAAATCGCCGTTGTTCTTTACGAGGTCTTTATCGCGGTAACAACTATCTATTACGACCAAAAGTCATTGTTAAATTAATCATATTTAGGTTAGGAATATATCTACATATCGTCGCTTAAAATGCAAAACAACGTATCATCAAAAAATTCGAGATTGACTTTTTGATTGATTTTTGTTCCTTTTATTAAACTACATGTTCACAAAAAATTTTTGATCCATGCGTTCAGAAATGGCGAGTTGTTGTTATTGATTTTGTAAAGTTTTTTTGCTTCTCCTGTAAACTTATAAAAAGTGTTGTTACGTTATTTTGTATTTAAGGTGACGATATGTATATTGAGTCATTACTGCAAAAAAAGCTTAGCGACATCATTTTCAATTTTCGTTTTTTATAAATGAATTTTTTTGGCAACATGAATGTCATGGTCACATAAGGTGCCGTTACAAGACAATCTTATCGTAAGCGACAACTTTAATACAAAGTTTTTATGAAGCTTAAGCATTAATTACTTTTAATATTGATTTTTGGCCTAAAGGGCTTAATATTACGTAAATAAATGAATAAATTAATAAAAAAAGCTTTTTTTGCGGTAGTGATTTGATATATTAAATACAGAACTTTAATGTGTTTTTTAGTACTTTATATATCTTTGAGGTTTGTCAAAAAAGAGTTACTTCAAAAATACATTTCGGATTTTTAATTAAGTTTAACTCAATTTTTTAACTCTTTCGTTTGGTATCAATAACTTAAATCTAGGAAACGGCTTTAATTGTAATAATTTGCTCTAGGAAATACATCAATTAAGTAAAGCAATTAAAACATTTTGAAATTAACATTACGAAAAACTACAGTTTCTGATTTAAGACCTTTTTGCCGAACTTCGAAAATATAAGTCGCTGAAATAAAATGCCCACTCCTGTTTTTGAATTGCATTCGAAACCTCCAAGCTTATTTCTGATGGCATATTTCAATCAAGTAAGTTTTAAACTTACCGTGCCCATAAACAATACCTATTTATTCGCTTATAATCAGCAGATTTACTTTCTATTTTAAAAACCCGACTCACTTTTGGAAGAGCAACAACACATTTTTTTTTATAGCATACAAGACATAATATTACTAAACAATTAATGTATATCGCCATTTAATTATTACAGCGAACTGAAATCAAAAGTTTTTGAAGGTGCAAAAAAGCCTATAAACACCAAAAACTCCCAAAGAGAAATAGACAATGTGCCAAACAGCAAACATAATTTGGAACCAAGTACACGATGTGATCAACAAATATCACAAAACAGTACAATTGTCCATCAAGAGAAAATTCAATCCGTTAAAGAACTTACTAAAGAAAGTGAAACTAAACAAACTTTAATCCAATCATCTATTTCAAACACACGTGAAATTTGTACTCCTCGTAAAGTGGCTTTGTATAATGAGATTTTTGGTAAATCGCCTAGCGAAAGCGGTAAAACTGCAAGTTCAAACATACTTTTAAATAGTATTAAAAGTATATTAGATAAAACCTCGCAAATAGAAGTCATAAGCTCAGCCACTACTTCACCTGGAGATTATACAGACATAAGTAGTTGTACATCCACCCCCTTAAGAAATGCTACAAACATAATAAGTTCGATTAAAACTTCATCTGATAGTACTATTATGGAGGTTAATAAAGATAAATCAATGACTAAGAAAAGCTTGGGAGATACAAGTGAAATAGATAGCTGCTTTATTCCCACTCAACAGAATTTGGAACAAAATATAAAGTCTGTTGCATATATTGATTTAACAGAAGTTGTTAATGATGATATTGCGAGTGAACTTGAATATGTACAAATACCCGGTCTGGATTTGTGTTTAAGAGATGGTAATTCAACAATTAAAAATAAAAATATTACCACGGCTGGCATTGAAGAAAATGAAAAATTAAATGAAGGACAAATTGCAAATTCTTCTAAAAAGAATAAAATATCCACCTGTGGCAAGGAATGGACACAGAAAATTAATAATGAAAGCAAAACAAAATCTAATAAATTTCTAGAAACATTTCATTCCATCTCTGACAATGAAATCGAAAAGGAACAATCTATTAGCACAGAAAAAGAATTATTAAATAAAGTTCCAAATGCCATTCGTAAAGAAGTGCCAACTACAGATGTATTAATTATTTCTCATCTCAAACAAAATACCAACATTTCGAAAATCTCTTCTATTAAAAAGAAATCATCTCATGAAAACACCGAGAAGCTTATACATATTACAAAAAATCTTGCAAATGAAGTTGTAGTCATAGAAAATTTAAAATCTACTACAATCCCTCTTAAAAATCCCGATATCATTGATGTAGATTTAATACGAAACGATAAACATTGCTTGGATAAAGAAGAATATAATACATCAAAGCCTATTCAAACTTTTTTAGATAATAATGAGGAAAGTAAAAAAGAAATTAATAATAGAAAAATTACAGAACATAACGAAATTGTAGGATTTGATAAATCAATGCATACAGGATCTGTAACTGATGAAACAAGATCTAATGATAGGTCGAAATGTGAGACAGCTGCAATAAAAATTCCTTTAGTTGTCAGTTCCATTGCCAGTTCATTGCCAGAAAAGTCAATTTGCCATTCAGTTGCGTTTGATAATTTTGATATTTCTGTAAAAAGTCTCGAGCTTATTTCAAATTCAGAAGAACAAACTGAGCTCCTATCGTCTACTCAAAATAACAGTAAAGTTGTACAAAGTGAAAAGCAAAATCTTGCTGAAAATTTACTTAGCTCAGCTTATATTTTTAACACTGTTGATAATGAAACTCGGGTTATTGATAAATCTCAGTTTGCAGATAAAAATCTTCTCGTAAAATCACATATTAAAGAAAAATTTGTTGAAAAAGAAGTTTTAGAAAGTAAAAAACTAACCACCGAAAAATCAGATAATCAAAATCTACGGGAGATTGAAGTAGGAATGGAAAAACAATCTGATACTGTCGTTTCCTGTAATTTATCTAAATCAGAGTCAGTTGAAGTTGTACAAAGTATAGAGCTTAACAAGTCGGAAAATGATTTTCACGCAATTGAAAAAGAAAAACCGGATGTAAAAATACCTGTTAATCTCCTGCCAGAAAAATTCATCATTAATATGGAAAATGTCTGTGAATCATATTTTGAAGATAACTTGGGTGATAATGAAGCTGTAGGAAAGGTTCGACAATTTGAGTCCGGTGCAATCAATGAATTGTCTAGACAAGAAGTGGTTCAAATAATAAATGAGAACATTTTCTCTTCCATAGAGCAAGAAAATTCAACAGCATTTACAGAAATATCAACTAAAACTGATAGAGCAAATGAAATTGATAAGATTGTTGCCCAAATTACTAACCCTGATATATCAGAAAAATTATACAACAATACCGAAACTAGTACTAGCACCAAATCAAGCACTGAAGAACCGTCTATAGAAAGAGAATCCAATATTCAATGCACTTTAGATGAAGCTAAAGAGAAGGCTTGTCAAAAACCTGTTGAAGATAAAATATATACTGAAAACATCCATGAAAATGATCAAAAGAATACACAACATTTATCCTTATTTAAAGATAAATGCACAACATCTTTCACACGGGAAAAGTTACTAACTTCTATCAATGGGTTTGAAAATGAAACATCCACGAAAGATTTAATACATGAAAAAAGTAATGAGAGAAAAGTTATAACCGACGATTTAAGTTCCAATGATAAAGAATATGCAAGTAATAGTAATAATGAATCTAAATTAATTTCTAGTGTTACTTCCAAAAATATAGACCTTATTCTAGATTCATGTGATTCTACAGCAAATAAGGTTGAGTCTCTGCAAAAGCCCATAAGTTCTACGTTAAAAGAAAAAACGAACAGTCATGAGAAGGATGAAACTAAAACTAAACCATCTATACTGGATTCGCATATTCCCTCAACAGAGGAAAAAATAACTCAAATAAATGAAACTAAGACTCAAATAAATGATATGGAAAACATTCTTGATAAAAAAGTAGAGAATTTTAAAAACGAAACTTCGCTTCATACAAATATAGAAAGGAGTTCTGTAAATATCGAAGAATTACATGCAAATAACACTGTAACACCTATTGCAGGTGCTTCAGTGAAAACAACGGATATTCCTGATGCTTTCAATTCAAATGAGAAACAAAAATCTCTAACTTCAAAAATAGCAAATGAACAGGCAGCATTAGAACTCCATAAAATTTCTGAAAATTTGGAAACTTCTTCAAGAAACGATGAAAAAATTGTTAGTTCAGCGGATAATAGTAATCACAAACAAGAATTAATTTCTACTGACACTTCCTTGGAAATAAAAACAATCCAACATTCGCTAAATAATGCTGAAAGTCCTGTAAAATTATGTAACTCCAAAACAGTTTTTGGAACAAACCCAGAAGATAAAGCAGAACTAGAATTTTTAGATTTAGAGGAAAGTGAAATAAAGGAGCGTGAACCATATAGCAAAACACAAGAAAATATAAAACATACTGAATCTGATGATTTCAATAAAACAAAAGATTCCCAAATAATATTTATAGTAAATGAAGGAGACGAAAGTAGTCAATTTAGTGAATCAAAAGACTTGGAACATTCTCCAAATACCCAGGAGACACTTAAATTATTTACAAATAAAAGTGGAAATTCGATTGAAACCAAAACGAAAACAAACCTTAAAATTAACGTTAAAACCTCAGAAGCTGTTTCAGATGAAAATAATGTTAGTGATCAAATATCAACCGAGTTTAACATAGAACATAAACTAAACAACTCTGAAGTTAAAACAGGCAATGATTCAACAAACCCCTCTAAAAATAATATCCGTAGCTTAGTCTTTGAAAGTACAGTAGAAAAGGCTCATGATGTTGTAATTAAAGATCAAACACCAAACGACACTGCTTTATATCAAAGCGTAGAAATAAATCAAGACTTAGAGCATTTAGAAAAAAATGAAAGTGATAATGATAAAAAAGAAATCAAATCAAAACAAGGATCAGAAAATCATTCAACTTCAATGCCAGAAACTTCGACAGATATTAGGATTTCAAATAGACCTGAAGATGCCATTAGCTCTCACCATTCTATCATTTTAATCCAACAAACGTCTGTTGAATCTACAAAAGAGAAAGATGAACAAACTTTAAAATTAAAAGAATGTTTACAAACCCAAAAGTTAATGTTAAGTCATAATATAGAAAGCGAAATAAAAGATAATGAATCCAAGTGTGATTCAACAACTTCTATCAAACAGAATGATATACTTGTTAAATTAACTGCTCAACTTTCCAATAATAAAAATGAAATAGTTCGAGAAGTTTTGGGTACATCAATAAAACTGACAGAACAACTACCTAACAATGTTAAAGAAGGACCTGATTCACATGTTTCAGAGAGTTTGTATAAAGAAACGTCCAAAGTTTTACAACAAGACATTGATAATAATCCTATTAGATCGTCAGAGACAACTTATAATGATGATGATTTAAAGACGGGTAATTCTAAAAATAAACTTGGAAAATTTCTTTCAAACCCATCTCTGCCAAGTTTACAGGATAATAGTAATCACAAAGAAGAATCACTAACTACAGACGCTTCCTTGGAAATAAAAAC
This sequence comes from Pollenia labialis, assembly GCA_949318255.1. Classification (NCBI taxonomy): domain Eukaryota; kingdom Metazoa; phylum Arthropoda; class Insecta; order Diptera; family Polleniidae; genus Pollenia; species Pollenia labialis. Next base: position 135,786,474 of record OX439143.1, on the reverse strand, counting down.
GATCAAACTTTCGCAAAATAATGCTGAATGTCCTGTAAAATTAAGTAATTCCATAACAGTTTTTAGAACAAATCAAGAAGATAAAGCAGAACTAGAATTTGTAGATTTAGAGGAAAGTAAAAAAAACGAACGAGAATCATATAACAGAACACATGGAAATAGCGAAAATCAGAAAAATATAAAACATTCCGACTCTGATCATTTATATAAAACAAGAGATTCCCAAACAGGTTTTATAGTAGACGAAGAAGACGCAAGTAGTATTGTCATTGAATCAAAAGGCTTGGAAAATTCGTCAAATAAATTAAAAAAATTTAAAAAATCTATTAACCAGGAGACACTCAAATTGTCTCCACATAAAAGTGGAAATTCGGATGAAGCCAAAACTAAAACCGCCCTTAAAAATGACGTCGATACTAAACCTGTTTGCACTTTAGTATCTGTTACAGAAAAAAATGATGTAAGTGATCTAATACCAACCGAGTTTAACATAGAAAATAAACTCAACAACTCTGAAGTTGAAACTGGTAATGATTCAACAAACCCCGCTAAAAATGATATCCGTAGCTTGGTCTTTAAAAGTGCAGTAGAAAAGGCTCATGTTGTTGTAATTAAAGATCAAACACCAAACGACACTGCTTTATATCAAAGCGTAGAAATTAATCAAGACATACAGCATTTAGAAAAAAATGAAAGTGACAATGATAAAAAAGAAATCAAATCAAAACAAGGGGCAGAAAATCATTCAATTTCAATGCCAGAAACAGATATTAGGATTTCAAATAGACCTGAAGATGCCATTAGCTCTCACCATTCTATCATTTTAATCCAAGAAACGTCTGTTGAATCTACTAAAGAGAAAGATGAACAATCTTTAAATTTAAAAGAATGTTTACAAGCCCAAAAGTTAATGTTAAGTCATAATATAGAAAGCGAAATAAAAGATAATAAATCCAAGTGTGATTCAACAACTTCTATCAAACAGAATGATAAGCTTGTTAAATTAACTGCTCAACTTTCCAATAATAAAAATGAACGAGCTCAAGAAGTTTCGGGTACATCAATGAAACTGACAGAACAACTACCTAACAATGATAAAGAAGGACCTGATTCACATGTTTCAGCGAGTTTGAATGAAGAAACGTCTAAAGTTTTACAACAAGACATTGATAATAATGATTTAAAGATTGATAATTCTAATTCTAAAATTTTAGCAGTTAAAACATTGAATCGACCGCAAGAAACAGAATTTAATATTAAAAACATTATTGTGAACCATGAATCCGCAAAGAATAAGACAATTTGCGACCTTTTTAAAGGTCCAGAAGAACGTAGTATACATTCATCGTTGCAAGTTGAAGCAAATGCCATTGAGAGACCAGTAAAAATTGAAACGTTAACCTTAAACTGTGGGCCAGGCTCCAAAACAGTAGATACATTAAAACAAACTAAAGCTATAAATGCCAACGAAATTGAACGCTTAGATCATAAAGATCTATTTAACGTTGCTAATATAAGCGAAAGTTCCTGTTTAGAAAAGTCTACAAATATATCAGATGAGGTTAAAAGAACAGACTATGCTTTCAAGGAAAATAACTCAGATAATAGTCTTTTGAACAATAATTGCATATTCAATGAGAAACAAACAAAATCCCAAGCAGTTCACATTACAAATAAGGAAACAAACAAACATGAAGTCGTCAGCAACGTTTGTAAAATTATTCCACCTCTGGTCTATTGGAATATTAACAAAGTAGGTATGGAAACTCAAGAGAAAGATTTTCATCAAAATCGAATTAATCGTCCAATAAATATTATAACACAAAAATGCAAACAAATAAGAACTAAAGAAATCAATATTGAAGGAAAAATTATTGAAGTTGTTAAAATCTTGGCAGATGAATCTCACATTATAAACAAAAATATTGAAATGTCCAAACAATCCACTGATAATTTAACTAGAACAAAATGTTTTATAAATGAAATAGAACAACAAACGCAAAACAGTGCAACAAAAAGCAATAACTTAAATATTGGCACCTGTGATTATAATCATGGAATTCCTGTAGCAAAATCCACAATTCCCAATGAGTACTTAGAAATGGAGGAAATTGAAAGCAAGAACTCTAGAACTCTAAAAGAAATTGAGGAAAATCAATACCAGACACCAAAAAAAGTACAAACTGCTTCTGTTGATCATCAAATAAAGGATATACCTTTACCCAGTAAAGAAGAATTACCAACAGCTTCTACAATGCTGCCGGAAACATTTGGCACTCACCCCATACTACCATCAATTTCCACAACTTCTCCAACACCCTCAAATTTTAGCGGCATATTTTCAAAAAAATCCTCTTCTAGTGTCATAACGGAAGACGATTTCAATAAACCTAAGAAGAAATCACCTCACCTTAGCGGTAAACCTAAAGAATACATTTTGCCAGCGGCCAGCGTTTTATGTAATGTAGATAATTTGGAGTATGCCACCAAAGTAAACAAGAAGTTACACTGGGAGTTGTTGGAAAATAAAAATGAGATGACAGAAATTGAAGATGACGTAGATATTGATACTACAGACGAAGAGCAACTTAAAATTAAAGAAGAACCTTTGGAAAATGCTTCTTCCTCACCCAAAAATACCAGTTTACAAACCAAACTTTTGAACCGCATGTCCCAGAAATCATCACCCTCTGAAACTGACACTCAAACCGAAGATGAATCTTTGTTAAATGACTTAAAAGAACAAAAAGAAAAACACAGAAAAATTAGACTTTCTAAAGTGCATAAAACTAAACAACGGAAAAACAATAAATTGCCTAAAACTGTTAGAGCTAGACTACAAGCTATTGGAATGAGTAGTGTTGATACCTTTGTTGATAGTAGTGGTCTTATAAAACAGAAGTCAGTCTCTATTAATTTACCTAAAAGAAAAGTTGGAAGACCCAGGAAGGCAGAAAATAGAGGAGCATTTGCAGAACATCATAAAAAGAGAGGCCGTAAGCCAAAACCTAAAGAAAATAAATCTCAACAGGAAATTGCAAGAAATACTACATTTAGATGCAAATTAGTTAACTGCAAAAAAAGTAAAATAGTAGAAAACAAATCTTTGGATCGAATTGATGTTATAAATAATTTAGAAAATTCCGTTAAAATTTTGTCAACATCTGTTGAAAGGCTGGAAATCTGTGATGAGCCGTGTACTTCTAGAGGTAAGTGCATTTATGTATTCTTATGTAGTTTTATTATTCAAAGTTTCCAACATTTGCTTAAATAATCTCAATTTTTGTGGGCATGGATGTGTTTTTTTTTTCAATAAAAAATTTTTAAATTAAAAATTTTAATATTTCAAACACTCCTATTTTAGAATCTGTTAAACAAAACAAATCTTCTGAAAAACCATTCAAAGATAATATAAACAAGGATATCTACAATGCTCTCTTGATTTATAAAAAGGAAGACTCCTTAACAGATAATGTCAATAAATCAATAATAGAAAAATCATCAAGTGTATGTAACAATGAATTACAAGAAAACAATTTTTGTGATTTTACTGACAAAGGCAATGTTTCAACTGAAACAGTTTCTCTGATCAAACTGCCTAAAGTTTCAAAAACAATTAAAGAAACCGAAGAAAGTAACATGATAGAAATAAACAATTGTGAGAAAGCTAATGTACATAGTGATAAGCCAAAGGAAGATCGTTCAAGTAGCAGAGAAACTCAAAATAATCGATTAGTTCATAAAAGCGACAAAGAGACGGACAAAGTTTTTTCTGAGAAGAAGTCGTTCAAAACAAAATCTTCTAGTAGTGAAGAAACTCAGGACAATCCCTTGTCAAATAAAAGCAATACTGAGACAGATGATGGATTAACTGCGGATCACGATCAAGAATTAAAAAAAAAGAAAACATTTACAACTAAATCTATTTTAAAACCCATTATCAAAAAGAAATTTAAATCAAAGCCACATAAAAATAGAGTAACGAATTTTATATCATTGGAAGATATCGGTATCAAGGCTCGACCACTTAAGGGACATTTGTCATCATTTCGTATACCAAAAATTAAAAAGGATGGCGAAGATAAAATCGACAAATCTTGGAAATTAGAGACATATATAGATTTAGAAAATGAAGGTATCAGTAAAGAATTAAAAGAACAATCTGAGCATAAAAGGGAAAGTGCGAAAATATTGCATGATAACATATCCACAGATACTAGCATTAAAGATCGGCGACTGAACATTAAAAAACACGCTGAAGAAATAGAAGATAACTCTTCGAAATTGAAAGCATCTACTGAAATTGAAGCTGGAAGTGTACAAAATCACATTGATAATGGGAAGGAGGGATCAAAAGAACAAAATAGAACTGACTGTTGTTCTTCTAAAGAACACGTTACCGGCAGGCACATGAAGTTAACTGATAAAAAATTTAAGAAAGAAGAAGAACAGCACAATACTAATCAAAAACAAAGTAAGAACGAAGAGAAAATTTCTCCCAGTAATTATACGATAAAATTTGATAATAAAACAAATACTGGCAAGCGAAAGCTTTTCAGTACAGAAATGTACGATGAACGTGATGCAGAGGAACAGGTTGAAGTTGCAGCAGAAAACAAGCATACAGAAATAATAAATGAGCAAAATTTAAATTTAAGCAAAACAGATGAACCAACTTCGAATCAGTTTCGAAAGTATTTACATTTGCCAAGCCAAGAAAGAAGTTTTTCTAACAAATCTATAAAATCTCGCAGGAAATTAATTGAACATAGAAGAATTTTTGATTCTAGTTCTGATGAGGATAATGATAAGAAACCAATAAGTGATAAGCCGATGTTAAATGAATTTACTAATACACAAATTTTCAAATCTTCAGCTAATTTAGAAACGTCCTTGAAAGAACATTCGGTATCTAGTGCTTTGAATAGAAAAGAAAGCAAAAAATCTATAGGGGTTCGCAAAAAATCGGTGGACGTGGAAAAATCGACATTAAAAGAAGTTGAAAATAATAAAATAGATGAAAGCAGTGCAGCCAATTCAATACAACCTTTAGAGCAACAAAGTAACATTGAAAATTCAGAATTAAACGAGAACAAAGTGCAACAATCTTTCACTAAAAATTCTACAGTTGTAGGTGTTGAGGACGAACAAAATAAAACAGACAGACTTAATAAAAATATTTGTAACCTTAAACTTGCGGCAAATCAGAATAGTTGTATCATTAACAAAAAACTAAGTAAAAACAGTAAGAAGGACAACAACGTGCAACAACAGTCAACACAAGCTATAAAGTCAGATAAATTGCGTAGAAAATCAATGTATGTAGAATCAAAATCTTTAAAATTGTCATCACCAGAGTTAGAAAAAGTGACCGAAAAGCCCATTACACACGCAAATATTGAACACTGGAACTGTAAAGAAATAAAAAGCCTGGACTTAGACCAGGATGTTTATTTAAATAGAAATACAAATTTAGAAAGTCCTGAACCTGTGATAAATACCTGTGCTCAAGCAAAACCTAAAGCTTCATTAAATATACGTAGAAAGTCCATGTATGTTGAAAAAACGTCGTTGTATATTGAAGAAGATAAAAAGTATACAAAAGACTTACTTGAGGGAGAAACTAGAAGTACTAACAATGATAATATTCAACAAATTAATTCAGAATTATCTGGCACAAATGTTTCAGTCCAACAACACACAATTAAAATGCAAAGAAAGTCAACAACAACCCAACAAAACAAATCAGTTTCTAAACATGTTGAGGAAAATGCTGAAGATTCTATAAAAGCTCCAATAAAAGCAAAAAAACACTTAATATCAGAGAAAAAAGTCGAAAATAATATTGACAACAGTAAAAATACGGATAAAGGTTCGGATTCCGTAGTTAAGTTGACACAACAAATTTCTATTAAAATGCGTAGAAAACCTACAAACCAAGTTGTTAACAAAGATTTTGACGAATTTAACAAATTTACCCAAAAGGCCGAACAAAATACTAAAGAATTAGTACTTAATGTTGATAACAACCAAACAATGGAACATGAGTTTGACTCTTCAGTTGCAGTGCAACACAATGAATCCATTAAAACCAATAGGAAATGTGCAAATCAACGCAATATTTATGATTCGGAGATTCCTGATCAAATTTTGTCGAATACTGGAGAAGTAAAAAAAGATTCAGATACAAAAGAACTCAAAAATAAATCTGGCAAAATAAGTACTCCCACTGACAAGGGTCCTGTTTTCGCTGCCTCAACTGTAGCCGCAAATGAAAAATCTATCAAAATGCGTAGAAAATCTACAACCCAACGACAAATTACGAATTCTATTATTATAAAGCAAGACAATGAGGTTCATTCAGATATAGTAAATAAATCTGAACAGCAGCCTTTAGAAATATTGCGCAACAAAGACCACAGTCCGCAAATGATTTCAACACCGGATTCCTCGCCTGTATTGATACAAGCCAAGAAAAATCGCAGGAAATCAACAAACTATCATGAGGATTCCAGTAATGTTTTAAAAGGAAATCCAGAAAACCATAAAGCCGCAGATTCTGAGGTTTCGATTTCATTGACTCAACGAAATCAAGAAATGGAAAAGAATGCTGATCAACTTAAAAAATCCAAAGAGAAATCTAAAGATTTACTAAATCAAGAAACTGGAAACACTATAAAGTCACTAAACACATTCAGAGAAAAAATACAAGAAACCCATGAAGAAGCAACCTTAAAATCAAACGGAGGTCACGACAAAGATTGCAATTCCAATACTTCCGTTGTATTAAAACAACAAAAGTCTTTTGAAATACGCAGAAAGTCAACAAATCATCGTAGGATTTTAGATTCCAGCAGTGATGACGAACCACTTATTAAAAAACCGACTGTGACACCAATTAAAGTTAAAACTGCCCTAACGACGACAGCGAAACAAAAGCAGCGCAAAAGACGTGTTGTTAAAGTTTTAAGCACATCAATGGAATCACCAGCCGACGTAACAAATACTTCACAACAATTTGACTGTCAGCCATCCTCATTCACATCACCGACACTTAATCATCCCATTTTTAATACAGAAGTATCCACACAAAGTTCCGAATTTGTAGCTTCATTACCCGTAACACCCAATCAGCAAGATGATAATAAATTTAAAGAAATTGACTCAAAGTTACACGAAATCTTCCAATCACCACAATATGCAGTTGATTATAAAACTTCCCCAACTGTGGCTGCGGCAAACCTAATAAATTTACCTCCACCCCTAAATGATGCCAATATCACAATAGATGAAACACATTATTTTAATGAAGAAAATTATCAAAGTTGTTTGAATGTATCACAGATAAATGCGTCGACAGTAACTCTTAATGAAACGACAGCAATACATAATAAAAGTGAGGTTAAACATTTATCTTTGGGTTCCGCTGAATATCGCTTTGAAAAAGTTTCCGACAACGTCATCAATTTGTTTATATCCCGGAAACGAAAACGCAAGCGCAATAACTAAGAAGCAAATTTATATTTCCATGTAATTTAATTTTAAAGGAATATTTTTAGTTTTATTTTTATTTTTAAGATTGATAATACCGTAAATATTTTCAGCTAGTTTGCTTATAAGACACAGTCAAAAGTATTGAATTTTTTTAATTTTGATAACAAAATTTGCTTTTAAATATTACTGAATTTATTTTGACCTACATAGTTTTAGCTATTGTTTTTTTTTTATTAAAAACTTTATTTATTAAATAAATACTCTGAATTATTTAATACGTTAATTTTTGTATTGTTAAATAACAGAAATGTAAATAAAATCCTACTAATATTATAAATTTGAAAGCTTCTATGTTTGTATATTTGGATGTTTGTGGCTTTATTACGCGAAAACCCCTTAACGGATTTGGATTAAATTTGATAGACGGATAGCATATGGCCCTCATTCAAATAAAGAGTTCTTTTTTAAGGGAAATCGGGGAAAAATTGGTACTTTGTCTCTTTTTCCTAAATTTAGTATGCAATATACATATGTACATATTGCTTTTCATATGGATATTGGAATGTCGGTTGTTCAATAGTATCGAGCGCTCAAAACGCATGTTTTGGGAAAAAAATAATAAATGTTGTTTATAGAAATATTTTAACTTAAATATGTATAAATGCTAAAAACTACATAAAAGTTTTGTAAATTGTTTTAAGAGGATAAAACCTTTTGTTTAAATCACGCGAACGAAGTCACTGGTAAAAACTAGTTGATTTATATAAAAAAAATTGAGAAAGAAGCAAATAAAAAACTAACCTTTTACATATTTTTACTTAAGAAGAGAATAATGTAGAGAAAATCCATTATCCATTATAATAGTTTTAACAAAGTTAATCAAATAAATATTAAAGATCAATAAAAAAAAAACAAAAAATTAAGTTAACAATTTCGGGATTGACTAAATCCCGAAAATCCCGGGATTTTTCAGAATCGGGTTTGTCATCCCTATGCACTACCTTTTAAATGGTTAAATATAACAAGAAAATTATTCTGTAAAAATTTTAAATCAATATTTTAAATATTGCATCGCCAATTTCGAAAATTAGAAATTTTTTTAAATTTTTTATGCCGGAAAATGTTTAACTCGGCGTCGCGAGTTTTTGTGGGTACTTCAACTCCGACTCCGGTACAAAAACTTCAACTCCGACTGCGACTTCATATCCTTGGTTTGTAGATATTTGGGTATGTTCTATAAATCGAAATGAAGTGGATTAAAAATTGAAAAAATTTTGAAAACGAGCCCTTATTAAAGTTCATACAAATATTCCACTTTATATTCTTCATACTTTGGGTGCCAAAAATCTTACCAAGGACAATTCTTTAAGACAGGGAAAACTAAAGTCATTTTGTAAATAATTGAAATCAAAATCTCGTAAGATTTCAATTCCACTTCATTTCGATTTGTGAAACATGCCCGATTTTTTTAAATGTTTCTGTTAAAACTCTTACACCCCTATAGTTTTTATGAATAGTTTACTACCTTAAGAAAAAAATTTGACATTTTATGTGTGTTAAATTTTGTTAATTCAAAAAAAAAACCAAGCCTCTTTATTAATTGACAAGAAGAAGATAAAATCCTTAATAAAATCGCGTGTTAAAGTGTTATACTTCTATTATGTGTTATTTTAATTGTAAAAGGTGTCTGTCTGGTGTGTAGTTTAAAATTAATATCAAGTTAATTTTGCATGACATGTTAATATTGTAGGGCAACTGCTAATAAAATTTTATTGATGATTTCTCATTTCCAAAAATATAGCATATATGTGTATGTATGTATATCGTTACGTTAAACGCAAACCGACCAAACTAACCAAAAATTAAAAATCAACTTTTTCAAACAATTATGGAATCTTTCGTCCAAATTTAGCTATTTTATTAATAAAAAAAAAACAAACGGTTCTTACGGCATGCCGCGGCACTTAAAGACCCACAAACCATTTGCATAAGTGTTGTCACTTCGTGGATAATAACCTGGGGCCTGATTCTGGCAGTCGTGATCGAGTTCTTTATTTCAGTCAATACTGAACGTATCGGAATTTTTTTTTCGGTGATGTAAAGCATTAATTTGAGTTTCACAATATTAAAAAAAAATAATTTCGATTCGTTCAGTATCGACTGAAATAAAATTGCTTTCGAATCGAGAAAATACTCGATCACGACTGCCAGAATTAGGCCTCTGAATTAGGTGTAATTTTTAATGGCGTGGGTAATTTTTTTAGGTGTCAATCAGGTGTAATTTAAAATTCTGTCTTTAGGCATCCAAATAAAATCAAGAATCGGTTTCAGTGATTCAGTGACATTAATTAAATTTTAATATTGTTGTTAAAAAATGCACAGTCTTCTGAACCAAATTCCAACCAAATTTTTAGACTTCAATCGTTTAATATGTATATATTTTCAAAAGTTTGGTAATAAATTTAGCCAAATTGACTAAGATTTGGATGAAGATGACTATCATAGTGATTTAGAACAAATAGGATAAAGCTATTCAAACTAAAAACTAACCTGGGTTAAGGTATGTTTCCAATGTTTTAGCATAATAATAAATTTAATTATTAATTACAACTTTCAAATGCTTTAGTTGGGAGAATATTTTTAGCGCCCTTAAAACTTGTAAACCAGAATTACAAAAAAAAAAAAAAAACAGTTGTATAAACCCTTACAGGAATTTTATTTACTAAAATTGTAAAAATAATACAAACAATTAAGTTAAAATGAAGATCAATACGTGGCGTTAAGTCTGGGTTCACACTATGAAAGTTTTCTTTTAGAAAGTCTGAGTTTATGGGTGAGAGAGGAGAAAAGAAAAGCATGTTCTCTTCCCCTCTCACCAATAAACTCAGACTTTCTGAAAGAAAACTTTCATAGTGTGATCCCAGACTAACATTTGAAACTGATTTCAAGCATATAGGCACCGCGCCAGTCCTTGATGAAACGCATTGTCCACTTTTTTGGTCCACTTTTTGAAGCATTGCTGGCTGTGTGTAACGAATACCACGGGTTTGCATAGTATGCAACATTGTCAAAACAATAGGCTGGTTTAACTGTCAAACAATTTCTTTTATAAAAGAAAAAGGCAAGGCAATTTATTATTTAAACTAGACGTTTTTTATTTATTTTTTTGGGTCATTTGCATTTTAAGTAACGATATACATATTTATGATTGCTGATATTATAATTAAAAAACATTCTTTATAAAATCCCAGCAGGAAAAACAGATACCAAAAAGGCCTTTGTTAACCCTTATTTTGCAAGACATTTTTTTTATTTTATTCAGTAGAAGCAAAACCATTTATAATTTTACATTGGAAACATATGAAAAAGAGTTTTTAAATAAAGCATTTCATTAGATATGAATATTACCTGTCGATTTTGTCAGAAAAGTGAAAAAATAAAAAATTTGAGTTAATACACTATTGTTGAACGAGTACGATATTAATTGTGGAAGCCCCCTTTAAAGTTTTTTAGATTATTTTAAAAAAGGTTAGTTATTAATAATGTCTTTTAAAAGGTCTATAAAGTAAAGCCTTGCGAACATTTTTCTTCTAGAACCATTTGTTGACAAACAAACAGACGGATGCTAAGTCGTATTATAATTAAACAAATTACGACGTCATTGTTAATACTACATATATACAAATATAACATTAGGTGTGGGCATAAAAATACTAGAAGAAGAGTATAAATATGTTATTATCAGGGAAAGTTTTTATACGTAAAAAAAAACTCAGAAAAAATAGGGAAAAACATATGCCCAAAAAATGCATGCCAAACACAGAAAAAAACTTTTAAGCTTTGTTCACAATCAGAGAAAAATTTCGTTTTTTCTTCTAATTTTTTTTCTTCCCAAAAATTATATATATTTTCCTTTCATTTGTAGAACAAAAATTTTTTTTAAATGTAACTAAAATTGAGTCAACTAGAACTTCAGCAACTATTTGTATGAAATTGTTTCTAAAAAATAACAATAAATCCATAAAATTGTTGTGGGTAAAATTTGCAAACTGTTTCTCAATGCGGTTTTACATTTTAATACAAGTCTTAAGTATTTTACCGAAAATGCTTTCCTGGGCCCTGTTTCTCAAAACTACAAGTAACAGATCTACAAGTAAAATACATACATTAAAAAAAGCAGAACTTTTACAATTTATAGTTTTTGTTTCGAATGTATTTTACTTGTAGTTTTGAGAAACAGGGCTCTGATCTAATAATTGTTTAAAAATTTTCAAAAACAATTATAATTTATCATGTCAGGGTTGTATTTCCCTCAAAATACTTAAGCCTTGTATTATACGGTCATGTTCTGACAATCGCAAAACGCTTAACATTTGCGATTTTGACTTGAAAAAGCATAATACGTATTCTGTAAATCGCAATCGCAAGAAGTTTGACCACTTTAAATAGCAAAAGTATGCACAAGGGAACTAGAAGAAACTATAGCAGATCTGAAGCAAAACGCACGAGATTCAGAAAACCATAAAACCAATCTGGCGTTTTGCGATTTCAAATCGTGCGATTGTAGGAACATGGCCGATAGTGTGCAACCGCCTTCACAAATATTTGAAACCACTATTTTTATACCCTCTACCACTAGTGATGAATGAGGATATACTAAAGCTACGGTCACACTTGTAAAATATTTGACGAAAAAACGGGGCCAACAAGCAATGTAAACAATCATTTCTTTGAATTCAAATATTTATTTTGATTTTAATACTACATCTTACAAAAAACATTTTTTTTTTGCTATAACTAGAAGTATAATAAGTTTATTTTGTGGTATTAAGACAATGTTAAATCTGACTAACTACCCTAGAGGGAAGCGAACTGACACTGAAGTAGTCCCGTGATAGGTCTTTGGTGGTAGGGACCGGTTCTAGTTCTAACACTTTATATGAATAAGACCTATAACTTTTACATGGGGTTGTCATTGGAGGGGGTCAATTGACACCATTTGACCAATCACAGATCTATTCTCAATGAACCAGCTTAGTGTCAGTTACTAAAATGTAGTATTATTTAAATACAATGTAGTATTATTTCAATAAAACTAGTCCATGAATTAAATTTAAGAGCCAAATTTTAGAAATTACCAAAAAATGTGGCACAGCACCAGTTAAGACTGTACTGTAATTCATTACTTTTTCTACCTTTTTGTTCTTTATAAACCAGTTAAGGGATTGGTTCTTCTTTCACTGGTCATGAGTCGTTTCTTTTTGTACTTGTTATATTTTCACAAATCCCACGACTAGTCTGTTGGACCAATTGACACAAATTTCCCGCAGGGTAATAACAAAAGTAGGGGTTACGCTTATTTGGACAAATATTTAATGAGTGTGACCGTAACTTAAGATTCAGAAATTAATTACTAAACTGTAAAATGTGAAAATAAAGCACTTTTTTTTCAAAAATTTCACAGAATATACAAAATCTTTTTTGGCAAAAAGCTTGCCCTGCCCTGGGTTAGCATGTATTAGACACACACTCATGAAAAATAGTATACAAATCTACACCGATTGTGATCGACAAAATGAAAATGTAGCAACAAATCAATTTATTAAATTAATGAAAAACAGTAAAACCTGTATGTTTATATGTTGATTGAAAATTAAATTTTTTACAAACTACTACAAAAGATTGGAAAATGTTCAAAAGTACAATATACAAAATACAAAATATAAGATTTGCTAATAAAAAAATATAATTTATATTAACAATGTAACGATTTCTTGCATAGATCCGTTTTTGAACAGATTTTAATAAAAAAATACTGTTGTATTGTATATTGAGACAAATTATTATTATTCTAAAATTAGTTTTGCACTAATTTCAAGTAGGCTAAAGTGATTTTCGGAAGTAGGCCTTAAATGGAAGTTATTGAACTGACAACTGACCAAGCCTATTGAAAATAATTATAATCGGTGCATACTTTCACATAGCCCCAAATCCTACCAAATTTTATTGGAAAAAATCGGAGCCGATGACGCATCCATAAAAATAACAAAAAAAAAAAAAATTAATTTTAATAAAAAAAAAAATGTTTATTTGAAAAATCAATGATATCCAGCATATGGGCTGTTCCAGACAAAGCATGTGGGCGTCCGGTTTTGGTTTTAATAACACGAACAATGTTGACCTTCAAGGCGTCAATTGTTGCTGGTTTATCCAGCATAACCCAGTGATTTCACGTAGCCACACATGAAATAATCGAGAGGTGTCAAATCGAATGATCGTAAAGGCATCAATTAGCCCATTCTCGAAATCAAACTCGTTAAATTTTGATTTTAATAGTTCGATAGTAGTGATCGCTGTACGGCACATGGCGCCATCCTGGTTAAGCCACATTTCTCCCGAGTCAATTATATCCTTCGAGCATTAAAAAAAATGTATCATGGCGGTTACGATTTTTCTGCATGCAATGGAGTCTGTCGGGTCTGTTGTAAATTGATCTCACTCCATGTTGTTAAATTTTATTTATTAACAAACCCGTTAAGCCAAAAAATTTGTCTTTTGCGATTCAACATCGATGACTGATGTTCAAAGTAAATTTGGTTTGGTTAGTTGCGTTGCGTTGCTTAAGCGTGAATAATTCATAATGATTTGCCCGAGTATTTTGTTCATAAATGTCTTAAAAGTAAGCGTAGAATGACTATTAGTTTGACGTAAGTTCAACCGGGCAAACAGAAATTCAGAACGTAACATTTAGCGAGACCTCACTGTAGTTTAGAGCTCTAAACCACAAATAGAATATAAAATATTTAGATTTTCTGTAAAGAGTATTTTAGTTGTTACGCGTTTGTTGAACGGATTTGATGTGCTTACCTGCTGGGCGTTAAAACGCCACAGTAATAAAAGCTGAAATAGTTTTTTGTTTTTAAATTAAACAAATTTTTTAATTTTTCGTTTTTCACCTTAAACAATTTTTAATATTCATATAATATTGAATAAATAGTGTCAATATTTTTCAAACAATTAAAGGTATAACAAATTTTGGAAAAATAAAATAATTTTCAAAATATATTGCGTAAAAAGATTTGAAATTGAAAATTTATCAATTTAGTCATCAAGATAAAAGAATGAAAATACATATTTTATGACCATAAAGTGAAAAAAACTCAACTATTTTTAGCTGCATTTGGTTCTGTGAAAATTTGTTTTATTATCAATTTTTTTGTTTTCCTACTTGACGAGTACTTTGTATTCAGGTACAAGAGAAAATAGAAAAACTTTAGGAAAATGGATCGAGAACGTGAAAATATTCAAAATAAACATTTTCAGTACATGTATACATTTGATTTTTTTTTAAGAGAATGAGAGAATTTTAGAAAATGTTTTTTTTTATTTCAAAATATGTAAATGTTATGAAAACAATAAAAATAATACATACTTAATAAAATTATGATATAATTTTACCGGCAACATTTTCGTTATTTAATAATTTTTAATGGTTCTACAATTTTTTTCCAATCTTTTAATAGAAATATAATTTTCAGTTCAATGGAATTGACTTATTACGCTATTGTTTAAAATTATTAATATTTTTGTACCACTATAAATGGGGAAGAATTTATGTTTATCGACCCCCGAAATGATCGTAAGCGCAAAAACACGAATTTTATAGGAGAATGTTTTTCTAATTACATACATAAATGTATATGTATTTTAAAATATTTTAGAAAAATCAAATATGTTTATGTGCGTGATTTTAGTTCTTTGTTCAATACGTGTAATATTCGACTGTTACATTCCACTAATCAAATTTTGAAAATCGGGATACAAATTAAGAATCAGGATTGTTTTTAATTTTTGTGGCCTTCCTGAGGATGTTATATTCCTTCTCTTCTTAGTTTTGTATTCCCAGAAAATTATTTTGATAATAAACTGTCAAGTGCACGGCCTAAAAAAACTGGCTGGCAACCTGCTTTATAATATTTTTGCGAAAACAATAAAGCAAGTTGTTTTTGTTTTTTCTTAACCTACTTACAACTACAATTAATGTTGGAAGAATTCCAATCAATTGTTGTGGGGAATGTAAGAAGAGATAAACTCATTGTTTATTGTTGATGCTTTTGTTTAAACTTTGATATTGTTACAAGTAGAACTGTTGCTTATAATTCTTATACGCTTAACGGTTTTATTTGGTTTAATATCCTTAGTTTTTCTAAAATCTTATTGGATGAAGTTTCCTGATGATCTGGCCTAAGCAACCAGTGGAATGCGCATAGAAATAGCTTATCCCATCAACAATAAATTCCAGTGTTTTAATCAAGAATAAAAGTTGGGCATTATTCCCACGAAAATTATTTTATTATGGCTATGGCTACCATATTGAACATATTTTTAAACCCGTTATTAGGCTAGTTGTTCAATTTTAGTCAAGATTAAATTTTAGTAGACTTGAGAAATACCGAATTTGCTCCATAATGTCGATGACAGCATTAGGTATAAGTACTGCCTTTATGGTAGGCTGTTGTGTGACCGCACAAATTGCCCGACGTGTAGCCAAAAATGTCCTGAAAGATGAGGGTATTGTACCGATATTGGTAAATGAGGCTATAGCTGCTGCTGAATTATGCGCCTGTTGTTTTGAACTAATTATCGGTAATAATAATTAATTAATAAGGAACAAGTTTAGTTAAACTTAAAAAAAAAACTTTTTTAATCTAGTGGCGGACAATTTTGGCGTAGGTGCTTATGCTGTATTTCTTTTCCTACTTACCGTATGGTGGGGAAAAGTATGGGGCGATGCCTCTGCATGTCCCTACACTCACATGGAAGATTTATTGGAAGGAAAAACTTCTCTCAAAGAGGTAGCTTTGCGTACCTGGGCTGAATTAATGGGTGGTTGTTGTGTGTATCGCATTGTTCAAGTTTTTTGGTGGTTTGAATTTGCTGAAACACATGCTGGGCGTGCTTTTGAAGAATGTAATGCAGATTTACAGGTAAGCGTAGTTATTAAACATTTCCTTATTTTGATTGATTATAGTGAAGCAAATATTTTAGGTAAATCCTTATATGGGAGCGGCAATTGAAGGTTTCGCCACACTTTTGTGTCGCTTGGCTTCAAAAACACTAAGCGAAAAGGATCCTAAGTTTTGTAGTATTATTGATTCGTTTATCGGTACTAGTCTTGTGGTAGCTGGTAAGTTTGTTGCACTTATTTTCAACTACTAACCCCTTGTATATTCTTCACGCCTACCTGGAACACTTGTATAGTTCTCACATACAGTTTACGCTTTTAATTATATTATGTTTTCAGCTTTTAATTTTTCCGGTGGATATTTCAATCCTGTCTTGGCTACCGCCCTTAAATGGGGTTGCCGTGGTCACACCAATTTAGAACATATAATTGTCTACTGGATTGGAGCTTGTATTGGGGCTGTAATATCGGTACCACTGTTTAAAGTACCAGCCGTACGCAAGATATTACTTGGTCCTGAATTATCGGAAAAGAAAAAGGAGGAATAAAATAAGTATTTTGATTGATGTTAAGACACCATAAAAAGGATGTTCTTTTTTTGTTAATTGTTTTTTATTTTGTATTAAGTTATTACAATTGAAATACTCTTAATTCTAATATTTATTTATTTAGTTTTTAATATGGACTATGTACTTCATAGGCGAATGACAATAAAATGACAATATTTGTTGTATTTTTTTTTAATATACAAAAAGAGCATATGCATGTTAACTTTATTATAAGGACAAAGCCTTTTAAAAATAAAGATAATCGGACCAATATTAGACCTAGCCCTTATTCTTATTTTTTCCCTGCCTAGTGTATGAATAGATTAATTATCGCTTGTCACAAAAAGTAAACTGTTAAAAAATAAAAAAGATGTTTATTTTTCTTTATGAACTTTTTTTGTCGGTTCAACTATTGTAATAATATTAAGGCTTCTGGAATTCAAAATACTGAAAACATGGTTCATAATTAAATGACTTATATTTTACAAAGCAATGTTGAACTTATAGGTTTAAACGGGAACTACGTTTAATCATTTACATACTTTCGAATCGAGGAATCACTCGATCACGACTGCCTGAATCAGGCCCCAGGCTAGAAATATATTTAAGAAACCGTCCTATAACTGCCTAGGAGTCGCCTCTAGGGGGATAAAATCTGTGGCATTTTGACAAAACATCTTAAGTCAAATTTTTCTTTAATTTTGGCTTATTTGATAAAAATAATTTTTTTCCGAGTTTTTTTTAAACTTTTTTGCTATCCTCTCTCAACTTAAGATGTTTTGTCAAAATGCCTCAGAACTGTATGACCTCCATTAGTTTTTCGTCCTAAACATTTTCTCAAAACATACTTACCCTTTATCACCAACCCTTAGGGGGCTCCCATACAAATATTGCGTTTATGAAATTCTTAAGTTTTCTTAATAATTTCCACCTTTTGTGGATAAAATCAAAAGTTGTAGGCAGATTTATCATTTATGGTTTTTTTTGTTTGGGAACTTTGTTTTCTATACGTGTAGAAATTAGAAGCATTCCTAATTCTAGCAACAAAATGCCTGTTGTTTTTTCTAGTGTTGCATTGTTGTGGTACTGAGATCACTTTATTAATACATTTTGAATGGTAGATAATAACGGAAATTAAATAATATGGCCGTGTTCGAAAATTAATAATTTTAACAAAAACACAGATATGGCAGCAATGGCCCTTTATCAAAACTACAGCTGTTTAAATGCTTGCAAAATTTTCTGGGAACAGTGTTGTGCAAGCATACCACAGATTACTAGTATTCTGTGAAGCAAGGTAAATTTTTAAAATTATTAAATAAAATCAATTTTATTATTTACAATCTTTTTAGATGTCCACACTTTTAGCTTTAAGGCACTTGAGAAAGTCAATAAAATGTCCAGTAATAACAAAAAACCATGGAAATCTTTTAAAATGCACTTCTAATATATTGCCGGCAACACAATGTTTGGTAACAAAAGTTTTCAAACCGAATTCCACAAGTATCAATAATGATGAATGGCGTATTATATATCGTTTGCCCTTAATAAGCTTGGCTTCAGCTTTTAATCGTGTTAAAGTGACATATGGCATACTAAATGGCATTACTATACCAGTGGCATTTGCTTTGGAACAGTCTTCTCAGATACTACTATCTACGGCACTGCTTATAAGTGCAGTTGGAGTAACCAGTTGGTGTACTTTGGCAATTGTTAGTTTATTTGTACGTAATTTAATTGGTATAATTTATATAAATGATAATAACGATAAGTTGAAATTGGCCTACGTCGACTATTGGGGTAAGAGACATGATGTGTGTGTACAATTGGACGATGTGATACCGGAAAGTGAGAAATCAAAGCGAGTTAAAGTTGACTTTTATCAATCGCTTTGTTTGTACAGTGACGATAAAGTTAAGTATAAATTATTGCAGAAATTTGGTTCGATTGAGGATCCACAAACTTTTGCTTCAATATTTGGGGAGTAAAATGTTTTTTTTTATTTAAAATAAATAAAGGTTAATTTTTAAAAAAGCTTTAAATGTATTATTAAAAAAAATATCACGGTAACAGACAAAAAAAATTATGCATTTTCACAAATTATAATCTGAAGTACTGTGTTTTTTATAAAAAAAAGCCATTAAATACATATTCAAACACAAATTTGTACTGTTACTAGTTATTTTAAGGCCCGTTTTCACAAATTACGGATAGCTAAAGGTAGGATATTATCGGCCGTATAAAATGTGTCCATTATTACAACTTTACTTTAACCTACCAGGTAGGGTGAACCTTAATATACTTTATCGCTCACTTTAGGTTTAAGTAAAGTTTTAATAATGGAACACTTTTTATAAGGCCGTTTAAAGTCTTCTTTGAGCTGTCGGTATGTTGTGAAAACGGGCCTAAGACTTATCAAAATGTGCTAACTCAAATTTATTGTAAAAAGTTTTTGGCATATGTACATTCTTATATCATAGCTCCGTTTTCAATACTGACGTCTGATACAAATTTCAAAACAAAAACAGATTTTATTAAATTCATATCAATTCTTGCTTAATCTGTTATCTTAAAGCATATTTTTTTGGTTAAAATAAATGCTAACTTCCATTGAAAATTTCCAAAATTTTTTAAAAAGATTAATTTGTAATTAATCTAAATCACGTCTTATCGCGTTTGGCATGCTGTACACTTATCTTTTTTTGATATCTAATGGCTACTTTACGAGACATGTTATTTTCTATAATATCACTAGTACTGATTCAAAATAAAAAAAATAATTTCTTCTCATGTAAAATTAAATTTTATCTAATTTCAATATCATCATTCGTTTCTGTTTTAGGCGTATTAAAGTGATTTTCTGGAGGGAGTTTCATATTCGACACATACAGTTCTTGAAATGGAAACGAGTTTAAAAAAGAAACATTTCTTTTTTATACTGAATACTTTAAGTTCCACTTATCTTTACTGCAACTACTTTTAAAATCAGGAAAAACAACGGTAATTAAAACAAAAATAAAATTAGCTGGAAATCTTAATCGATTTTAATGTCACTTGACTTCGATTTCCAGAAAATAGCCGATAGTTAATGATGGACCAATCATCACAAAATTCGGTAGAGTGATTTCCAGTATTAACGATAGAGTGAATTCTAAAATGTTTTCTTTGCAATATTTCCCCAAAAACAATTTAAATGGGGTTTTCTTGGATAATTGTACGTATGCTTGGGGTTTTCGAGAGTTTATAAAATGCAACACTTTTGAATTTTAATCGGTAAGTCTTACAAATTCATATTGAAAAAATATTTTTATTTTACATAATTGGCATATTCAACAAAATTTACAATTTCGAAATAAAAAATCGAAATTAAGTAAATTTTATTTTTCCAAAAACATTTTTATTGGTTTTTGAACTCAAATTAAACCCCAGAAAGCATAGGCTATTTGTTAGACGGTTGTGTTTTATATAGAACTCCTAAAATAATGATAATCTGAATACTAAACAAATTTTTTAAATTATTACGAATTAATTGAAAATTTTAAGTAATTTAACTCGTCTTTTTTGCTTTTAAAACATTCAACATCTTTATAAAAAAGTTTAAAAAACACATACATAATATGTTTACATATTCTGTATCTTAAATTTATTAAAAGTTTTGGAAAAAACATTCGAAATTAATTTTTTTTTTGATTGATTTAAAAACTTCTCATATATGTTAAAAATACTAGGGGCGCGGCAAATATAGTTTTTGCGAATGCGAATTCAAAATCAAATTAAATTTTTGCGAATGCAAATACATTTTTGTTTATATTTAATTTTAATACAAATATGTATATTAGGGGTATAACCAATTTTTTGGCATAATACCATGAGGTCAAGCATGTCCTAGTAACCACGAAAATCATAATCTTTTGTAATTTTTCTCAAAAAAGATTACGCACCAATTGGTTTTTCTAAACCAATGCAATATGAATATATTCATAATTTTATACGGTGTTTTTTTTTTTAATTTTTAAAATTTTTTTCGTTAAAAAAGGTTAAAGATACTTTTGGTTTGCGGAAAAATCTCTTACCACCTCTAAATATTAAGAAAATTTCATACTTTATCTATTTTTTGTTTTAAATAAACATATTATTAACCTTTCTTAACCAAAAATAAAATTAAAAATTTTCTAACCTTCATCGCGGTTGGTGCGTGAACTTTTTTTGACCTTAACGAAACAATAAATATACGTTCCCTTATAGTTGTTAATGCTCTATCGGACTGTGCTATTCCAATTTTAATATTTTAAAAAATTGTTAAAAAGTTATATCCCTAATGTACATATTATCTGGGGGGTTACTGCGTATTTCGATTCGAAAGAAATCAGTTACGGATTCGAACAATTTGTACTGTGTATTACGATTTTTGTAATATTTGTTTCGAATAAACGGACGTTTTTTATACTTTATTGAAAACAAAAAATCCATTTCTTAACAGCCATTTTCTATAACGAACAAAAAGTTTTCATCAAATTTCCCATTTTTTTAAAAATACAACCTCTGTCCTCGTTTCGAGCGATTGCGAAAATCGTAATATAAAGTACAAACTTTTACGAATCCGTAAATGATTTCTTTCGAATCGAAATACGCAGTAACCCCACTGTATTGATGTATGTACATACATATAGAAATATTTATGAAATATGTACAGTTTTTTTTATTGGATATAACGAATTATCGCAAATAACGAACAAATTCTTCGGTCCTAAGCGTTTTGCATTAATATTGCATTAGGTCGCTTATAGCGAACTCCGGTTATTGTGAATTTTCGGTTATAGCGAACTGTTTTTTATTCCTATAAGTAATATGTATGGAAATTTTAATTTGGCTTGCATTTTCCAAAACTTTGAAGGAAATATGTGTAAGCATATCAAAATTTGGTAGCATAAATTGCTAGAATTGAGACGGCAAATGTCAAAATACCTTTATAAAAAATGTAAATAAACAAAAAAATGACGCCAAACGTCACACACGAACAAAATCACTGCAAACAGCTGCGCTTGTGAGGCCACTTTATTAGTACATTCTTGTTTTTATAATATTTTTTTTGGAATTGACACAGATTTCAGTAAATGTTTAACAACAAATTTTATTTTTTTATATTACTGAAGTGCCTGATAATTTTTAATTATCATTTCATATCATTTAATGAAAATATGTATGTTTTAAAACATGTATCGTTTTTGAGATAAAATGCAAAACATATTTAATTATGTTTTTTTACTTGTTTTGAAATCCCTATTTCATAAATGTGATGTTTATGATGTTTTATAAAAAAACTTTGCCAGAAAAGTATCAAAATGAACTTTTTTAAATTTGTTTACTACTATTTCTGGAAAAAAATGTTCTCCGATTATAACTAACATTTATATTCGGTCCTACGGAGTTCGTTATAACCAAACTCTACTGTACATATTTTTAAAATACATACGTATGTATGTTTAAAATTGACACAGAAATAGCTAGAAAAATAAACTTAATCCCGTATATAAATGGACATCTAAGGGATACAAGGCAAAATAATAAAAAATTGCAGTTATAGTAATTAAGGTCAGATTAACAATAAAGCAACAATTTTATTCACAAGCACACAAAGTGGAATTGAGCGTTATTTCAAAAGACAGAGAGAAGGACATAGCTGAATAAACTCAAGGATCTCGAATCTAAACTTTATGGGGTATCTGATAAATATTAAAAAAGTTTTAAAGTGTTGCAGGCTATAAAATGGGTAGCTGAAAAGAAAGTCTACAATTTTTCTACTATGAATCAAAGTTTAATTTTTTTTCGTTCACTTTGTTCCGTATCGTATATAAAGGTAGTACATTTATAAATTTTTTAACTTTCAACGAAAAAAATAATAAATTTTTGTTTTACATATAATTTTCTATGCGACCGTTAACGTTCGAAATCGATGAACAGGCTGTAATGCAATTGTATTCAAAGTTCTTTATTAAAAAATATATTTTTCTTAACAAAATAATAAAAAAATCTTAAATACTTAATTTCTATTAAAATACATTCATATGTATATTAATTACACTTTATCACTGAGTCGTTACATTATTGTTGTTTTTGCAATTGCTCTTAAAACAGTTGTTTTGATCGCCGCATGAGGCATTTTGTGACTCTTCACCACTATGGAGTTTGGCAGTTTTTTTACCCAACTGTTTTGCTTCAGCAACCTTAAAATGCAGTTAGTAAGAAAACATTTGTTAAATAAGTAAATAATATGTACCTACAAAATTATTAAATGCAATAAGATGCTGAAAAATTAAATAAACAAACCGTGTCTGGTAATTTTTTGCCAAATGTTTCTGGCAACAATAGAGCCAATAAGCCAGCAGACAAAGAAGATGCACCAAATAAAAGTAACGGTAAAGCTTCATAATACAGACCCTATAATCCTAGAACACATTAATAGGGAAAAGTTAAATATTCTTTGAACAACTTACCAATAAAGGTACAAATGGTGCCAACATGGCACCAAATCTGGCAAATGTTGACATGACACCAACACCTCCACTACGTATGACCTTAAAAACAAAAAAAAATTATTTATATTTGCTATTGTTACCATTCTAAAAACTCACTGTGGGCATCATTTCCGCTGTGTATGTATAAATAACCGCAAAAGATGATGTTATGCCTAGCTTTCCGATTAAAAATAGTACTATTATAATCCAATTGGAACCTAGAAGATAAGAAAAGATTTAAATCTTAAATTTTAGGTTTAGTTCAGCCCTTCAATGTTTTATACAATTTTAAAAGAAAGAAACAGCCTCAATATCTCGGTACTAGTATTTTTATTAGATCTATAGTATGGCTTAGTTCATTATAGATAAGTCACTGCGAAATTTTTTGCTGAGGCTTATTTATATTAGAGTAGCTGGGTAAATCACATATTATCAGGTATGTTCTAGGTTTAGACTCGAATTGAAAACGAACAATTTTTTCAATCCGCATAAGTAATAAATTGGTGTTCTCAAATCCGCATGTTTTTGTGTATTCGAAGTTTTTGTTGGAAAAACTTTTTTTGAACTAAATATCGCTAATTTTCTAACCGTAGCATGATAGCAATGTCTAAAATTTTAAACAAACCCAAAAACTATTTAATTTAAGATCGCTAAATCAAATAAAAAAAACAAATTGTCTGAAAATAACATAAAAATCGTTAAAAAAAAAATTAGCTATAATTACATCAAAATCAATGAAAAAATCGATTTTAAATTTAGGGTTAGTAAGGGCCTTTTGCGTTTTAGATAGCGACATATTTTCGATTAAATTGGATAAGAAGACTTTAAGCTAAAAGCAAAATTAATTTTTTTGTTAAAAATGTGATCACATATTACAATAAAAGTCGATTCGGTTTACTTTCACCAACCCATATCTACTCTAATTGAAAACGAATAAAAACACGTGGAGGTGAAATGCAGAACACCAATAATGCTAAAGTAATCCACTTTTGTGTGGATTCGGATAAAGAAAACAGTTTGTTTAATTTAATAGCCCCAGCTTAACTAAAATGAGCCCTATATAGCAAAAAGTCTTATTTCAGGAGTACTTAAATTCACAAATAATTTGTTTATCATAATGTTTAATTTAGCCAATTTTTTTTTATCGATTTTAAGCTTAATAACAACACAAACATTATTTCCAAAAAATTTCTGTATAAAGGTTTAGCTTAGTTTCAGATGAATACGTCTCAATTTCAGCAACAATCTAAACTGTTGAATATATCGCTACATCTATTGGATATCTTTCCGATATTATTTTCAATTTACAATTGCCAAATCTTATTCTTTCTAATAAAATAGCAATTTAAATGATTTTATCTAAATTTCTAGTTTAATTTTGTTTTGAAAAACAAAGTTCTTTCAAAAAAAAAAACTATGTATACAATTACGTGTTTCCAAGTTGGTTTGAACTTGTTGATAAGAAGAAAAGAAAAGTAATTAATTTTATAAATATATACATACATACATATGTACAAAAAATTTAATTAAATTTTACATTTCCCTGAAATTCAGTTTAAATGTTTAGGCCAAAAAAAGCATACGATATTTAGCAACTTTTTCTGAAAGAACGAGACAGTACTAATAAGGAAAAATATATATAAGTTTTCTTTTTTTTGTTATACAGGTATGTGATGAAAAACGATCGTTTTTAAAATTATCGTTTTTAGCAGGTGTGATGAATTTCGATCGATTTTAAAATCCATTTCTGGAGTAAAGTCTTAACTTTTTGTTCCAAATACAGTTCAATTAACATAAGTAATAAGAAATTTAAAAGAATATTTACAGGAAAACAGAGAAAAATGTATTATAATTACATTTTTAACGATACCAAAAACGATATTATCTTTATCAAATCGTATTGTTTTCAAAATCGTTTTTCATCACATACCTGATAAACTAAATATCTTGGGATATA
This sequence comes from Pollenia labialis, assembly GCA_949318255.1. Lineage (NCBI taxonomy): Eukaryota > Metazoa > Arthropoda > Insecta > Diptera > Polleniidae > Pollenia > Pollenia labialis. Next base: position 135,760,995 of record OX439143.1, on the reverse strand, counting down.
TTTTAATATTTTTTTTTAAAGATTGTTTTCTAAAATAAAAAAAAAATCCTAAATATTTAAACTGAATTTCACGAATTTTGTGAATAATCAGTTTTACAGGTATTATTTATGAATAGAAAATTAAATTACCTTGAGTTATGTAGCCTCCAGCTACACATGTAATGGCACAAAGGAATAATGAACCAGATAGCGAGAAGCGTCGACCAAATTTGTTAAGAGAAATCTTAAAGGCAAGACCATGAATTGCAAAAATTCCAATCAATTTAAAAACGTATAACTCACCCATGCCAAGGTATAACCTGGAATTTCTATAAGACAGACCAAAGCAAAGTTCAAATATTTATTCCCACTTAAATTAGTAGAGTTTAAAGAAAGGCCATAGTAAACCACAGCGTTAATAGCCCTTTAAAGTAAAAACAAATTTTATGAAAAACTAAAGAAATTATTTAAAGAAATCATACCTACCATATATACAGCATTATTGTGTATCTGAATAATAAAATTTTCGATTTAAACACCTGCTTAACCGCTTGCCATATTTCATATTTTTCGACATTGGATTTTTCTTTATCCTCTTTAGCATTGTCTCTGTCAATGTTTGTTTCTCTCTTCGTTTGAAAATTTGCCAATAAAGCCACTGACAGCTCTTTGCGATTAACTTGAGCCGCTTTACGTATAATTTGACCAGCTTTTTCTTGACGATTTCTGGCTATCAACCATCTTACGGATTCGGGTACCAACCAATAGTAAACAATAAAGAATAAAGGTGGTATGGATAGAGCATACTGCAGCAATTGCCAATCGTGCAAAAGCCAAGCCATCAAACCTACTAACGCTTCACCAACCGCATAGAAATAGTTTAATACTATTGAGGACATTTCTCGTTTTTTAGGTCCTACCATTTCGACACCAATTATAAATGCTAAAGGATAAACACCAGATGTGCCCACAGCATTAAGAAAAGCAAAAATTAAAAAGCTATTGTAATCCCAAGCTAAACCTTGACAAACACCTGTTATGGCCATGAATATAATGCAAATGACGAAGACAATTTTGCGACCATATCTAAGAGGATATTAAAAATATGTTTATATACATAAATGATTTGTATTTTTTTAAATGTTTATTTATACTGTGTGTTACCGATCAGCTAAATAGCCCGAGCTAGCAGTGCCCGCTACCAAACCAGCAAAATGCATCGTGCCAACGAAAGCAAATTTCCAGGCATTTTCTTGGCAAGTTAAGTTCCACTAAAATGGAAAAAAGTATTGAATGAGAAAAGTTAATAGTTACATAAATAATTAAATAATTTAGCTAAGATTAAACTTAAATAATTAAATAATTTTTTTAATTTTTTTAAAATATAATTTTATTTATAACTTTTATAAAATCAGATTCGGAAAAATATTTTGTTATATTCTCTGCTCTTGTGTTGGTTCTGTTGCTAAGCGAAAAACCGATTCCTATTGGCGTTTAACGCTCAAATACACGTTTCAAGCATTGTGGCAGTATTAGTGAAAATGTGTTTGTTTGTGTCACACTTACGATGCTGGATAGAAAATCAAAAAAATTAGATATGACGGCGAATATTACGCCCAGCACATGTATACGAGTGAATTCGCCTGCTGGACAAGCATTTAACAAGAGTAACGTGGTCAGAATAGAGTCCAGGGGAAAATGAGGGAATGATTCCGTTGTTTTAGATCTTAGTATTGGCGGATTGTTGTAAACTAAACACGGGAACTGCAATGAAAGTATTCTTTGACGTTCTTGGTCTTTCGGTCTTACTCTGGCCACCCAATAGATTGCATTTTGTTTGACATTTGTGCGGTCAGTATTGCCTCCTAACTATTGTTAACTATCTTCAAGTTCGAGAACATGAGAGCTTTCTTTGCCACAACACAGTAATATTCTTTTTTGATTTGAGATGAACTCAAATTGTTATATGATAACCAAGAATGATTTGTAAGATGTTCTCTTTCTCACTCGTAATTAAACTCAAACTATCTTAAAATCCTGGGAAAAACTTAGGGATTGCTGTTCGGTTTTAATCGAAATCGAAACCGCGGTTTTAATGCCTAAAAACCGAAACCGAAAACCGACAAAAAAACCTCGGTTTTAGCTTTTACTTTAAATATATATTTAAGCTAAAAGAAATTGCAAATTATACATAATACTCGTACTTCATATAATAAAACTTTATACATAACAGCCTGGAACAATGGCAAGGTATTTCAAAGTTCTTCAAATTTAAAACAAGTACTAAGAAGAACAAATGCTCTTTTTTTAAATAAAAGTACCTGAATTGAAACAAATACAAAATACAAAAAAATTTATTTGTATGTAGTTTTACTTTGATATTTTCTAAACTGAAAACCGACCGGTTTTAATCATTTTAAAACCGAAACCGCGGTTTCACATTTTTACGGTTTTTAGCAAACTCTAGTAGGCATATATTTCGGGCATGTGGGCTTTGTAAGCTGTATATACAAAAAGGAAAAGGTATTGCCAAACATTAAGAAAGATGTTTCAACTTAGGATTAAAACTGTATTAATGATGTACCACTTACTGCCCTGTTGGGAGTCGAGTAAAAGTTGTAGATATAGCTTTAAGGAGCTTGGATTCATGTAGGGTATAATATGAACAAGCTTTTTTTTTTTAAAAAAATATGATTAAAATCTGTTAGCAACTTTTGATTTTATTCACAAAAGTCGAAAAATTTTAATTAATTTAAGAATTTCATAAAAAGCAATATTTGTATGGGAGCCCCCCTAAATTAAGGGGCAAGTATGTCTCGAGAAAATGTTAAGGCTAAAAAAACTAATTGAGGTCGGTCATACATTTAATCCCACTAGGGGCGACTCCCGGACATTTATGAGACTTTTTTTTCCAAAATATATCTAGTCTGCATTGAACATTTTGTATGCGAGCCCCCTTAAAGAATGGAGATAGCGGTAAGGTATGTTCGAAATCAATGATTGAGATGAAAAATAAAATTTTTTATGAATTAAAAAAAAAAATTTCGAAATTTTGATAAAAAAATTATTTTGTTTCCGAAAAAAAAAGTTTCTTAAAGGAAATTTGAGTTACGCGAATATATGTTGTATAACTTCAACCATTTTCGAAATAACGGTATTTTTCGAAAACAAGAGCTAACCTAAAAAACCGGTTAGTACTATTGGATGCAGCGTACCCGTATTATGTTAAAACGCCTATGCCCGGCTTGTCTATTTTTTCAACTAGCACAATGTTATTTTTAGTTTGCACAGAAACAAAAAACTTCTAATTTTTAGTTTATCTTTCACGATTTGAGCCATATATACTCGTAAAAAAATCTCCTTTTCTTAATTTTAGACAGTTGAAAAATAAGAATAAAGTTGGATTTTAGTAGTAGTAACTATGTAGTCGACATGATATTTTATTTACTTACCTCCTGCACAATGGACTTCTCCTTTGGATCGAACACCCATTCAAAGCAACGCTCTTTAAAGTCGTCCTGAAAAAACCATTCACGAGGACACTCTTGGGCTAAGCCATTAACCATTACAGAATCGTTCAGACGATAACGATAACAAGTTTCTGGTGTAAAGATTCCATTTTTATCTGTAGAACCCGGTGTTGCATTAACCAACCAATGCGGATATAATTTCTGACTATGTAAATCTTCACATTGGGGTATTTGGCATCTTAAAAAAAAAAAAAAATCAAGAATTAAATTGAAAGATTTCCCGTTAATATTTTCTTTTTTTGTTTTTTTACCTATAAGCTGGTGTACCGGCTGTAAAAACATACGATAAACTATTGGCGGCGGCAAACATAACCGGAAGACATATTAACAAATAATTTGTCTTTTGGTAACGGCCAAATTCCCCGATCTCTTCTAATACTTGATCAAAATCCATTTGGTTTTTCTTTTGTTTTTTTTTCTTAAACTATTTTTATTTTAATATTTTTTATTAATCTTTACTAAATTCTTTGTTAAATTTTAAACTAACACATTTTCTTTGTAAATAATATTTTTGTTTGTTAATTAAATGCGGCAAAATATTGTAAGAAAATGTTCATTATTTATTACAATTTGTACATTGCAGCCCGAAGAATACATTTGTCTACTGAATGTTTTGTTGAGCACGATACTACTGAAATTAAATTGAACAAAAAGTTTTTTTATTTATAAATATTTGTAGTTGAGGTGATTCGAAAACATAAGCAACAACAAAAGCTGCCGCAACAACAATAAGAACAATTATAGGTTATAGATACATGCGATAGATCGACAGATAAATAGTAAGACAAAAAGATAATTTTAAACTGTTAGCTGCTCTTATTCATTCACAACGTCACAAAATGGTTTAAATTAAGAGATTTTCGAAAACAAATATTTCAAAAGTTGGTAGGTAAGATACATAATTATATTTGTGAGATCTCTTTTACACATTTTTAAACAGGAATGGAAAATTAAGATTTATAAATGGTATTAATAAAAAATTGAGATTTTTATCTGCCGTGCCGAATTTATTCAACTCGCCACATTCCTAATATTAACAACATTAAGATACATATACCTACATATCTTTATTACGAATTTCTAGAAGTTATAAAAGTTTCATATAGGAATTACACCCCAGGAAAGGGATGCAAAATGGGACATAATTAGCCCATTTGTGGCACTTTTCAATGTGATACTTTATAATCTACTTAGGCCCTTTCAGGTCAAAATTCAACTAAATACTAAATATGGGTGAGAGAGGAGAAAAGAAAAGCATGTTCTCTTCCCCTCTCACCAATAAACTCAGACTTTCTGAAAGAAAACTTTCATAGTGTGATCCCAGACTTAGGAAAATTAAAAAAAAAAAAAACCTGCTAACTGCCTTTCAACACATTTACTTGAAGAAAAACTACATGGTGGGCGTATTTTTCTCTACCACACGGTATCAAAATCTAATTTTACTTAAAAAGTGGATTTAGCATGTTTTCATATTAAGCCGACGATATATTTTTTTGTATGTATGTAATACAATTTTTTTATTTGTTTCAATTTAGGTACTTTTATTAAAAAATAAATATTTATTTTCAATTTAAAGAATTTTGAAATACCTTGCCACTGTTCCAGGCTGTTATGTGTAATTTGCAATTTGTTTAGTACATATAATTAAAGTAAAAATTTAAACCGAGGTTTTTTGGCATTAAAACCGCGGTTTCGAGTCGGTTAAAACCGAACAGCAGTACTTAGAAAATGTAAACTTAATTTTTTAAACGAGAAGGTGCTTGCACTCGATAACTTCAAAGATTTTGTACAGTGTTACCTCAATCATTTTTAAAATTTATAAATCTGCGGTTTTCTTTGGTAACCGCGTATGTCTTAAAGTAAAATTTTTCAGGAGAGCCGAAAAAACATTTTTAGAAATCAAGAAATTTTATGAACCATGTAAAGAGCGTTTAAAATTAAGCCATATGTTATCAACATCTCAAGATCGAAAAAAATTGACATACGCGGTTGCTCATGAAAACCACAGAAATATAATTTTAAATCTCTGAGTTTTCCATCTCTGAGCCATGCTGCTTGCGAAAATCTTTTTGAATTTGAGAGAATATTTAATAAAAAGTTATTGAATATTTTTCAGTGTTACCCTTAGCAAAATCATTTTTAATTAAAAAAAAAATCTACAAAGACCATGAAAGGGTTAAATAAAATTAAACCTGATCAAATCAACAAGTAAAATACATTTGAAACAAAAATTGTAAAATGTTTGGTTTTTTTAATGTATTTTACTTGTAGATTTGCAACTTGTAGTTTTGAGAAACAGGGCCCTGATATCAAATTGTTATTTTATATTTAAAAAAAAAGTTTAAATAAGAAAACCACAAAAAATTAACTCAAAGGAGATCAATGTTAGTCAAAATTTTTAGATTCATATAGTAACTTCAAATAAATTTACAAAAATAACATTCAAAATTTAAAATAAGTTTTTAAAAAATAAAATCAAAATAATGAGTTCTACTTTAATATTTGGTTGCATTTATCTAGGAAAGGCTTAAAATGTTCATTGCAGCTCCTTTGTATACCTCCTTTATAAATACAATACCTGCAATTGATTCAGACGACAGTGCGTGATATTCTTTTGACTGAAGTATTTGAAAACATACATTTGTATGAATCTTCCCTAAGGCAATTTTTTTGTTTGGATACCTTCCATGCTGGTGCCATTAATCTTTTCTTTAAAAGAAACAGTCACGTTTGTTGAGAAGACTGTGTGTGCATTTTCAGTTAAAAATTATTTTAAGTTTTCAAATTAGACCTGAAATACACCTGATAGATTTTACCCCCACGTCAGCAAAAATTTCACCCAATTCGGCTAATTACCCGCGAAGTGGCATCTTTTGTTTTTTTTAACTTAAAAAGAGAATACAATTTCTTTCCCCTCTCTCCTGAAAGCACAAGACTTGATGAGTCAAACTGCAGTGTGTGAACCGGCACTTACTCATTTTTTGTTTTTTTATTCGGGTATTCCAAGTTTATTATCGTTTATCTTTTATCTGTAAATTATTGAATAAAAAAATCTCTTAGTGTTTGATTTTCAGTTTGTTGGGGTTTTCTCAATTATTTTGCAATTTCTCAGTAAAAATCATTTTATTTTTATTTGTTTATTTTAATAATTAGTTAGTGTATAGCTTGTCTAATATCTAATGTAAACTAAATTAAAATTAAATAAATAAATAATTGTACGGCATTAAAGCTGTCTATCTGGAGAACGGTATTGTTTTCAAAAAAATTTTTTTGTCCAGAGAATTTTTTTTACTGAAAACATTTAGTGGAGTTGATTCGTTTAACTCCATTTAAAATATGGGAATTTCCGTCAAAAGGTTCACCGTAACCGAAAATTTAAAAGTTATTAAAAGCTAATTATTTTACGATATTGTTATAGAGAAATATTTAGATTTTACTAATTTTATAAATTTACCCATACATTTGTTCACTTAGGATAACAATGAGATTGCAAAGTTGTGCAAACGTAATTTTTTATTTGTGAGAATGTTTTATTGTATGTTTTCTAGGGTGATCGATCGAATAGTATTCGACCGGTTTTAACCGGTTATTTTAGTTTTGTCCAAGTCGAATATTATAAAATGTCCATTTTTCGAATATCGAATAAACCGGTTATTTTCGTAAAATAAACCGGTTAGTTTATTAATGTGTAATTTATATACGTTTTCCTTACTTTTGTTATAAATGTACCCGTAATTTAAGTATTTTTCTAATTGAATATTTGGCAAACTTAAACTTTTTATAAAAATTGTCAAAACAAAATGAAACAAAAGTCAAAAAAACATTATGAGCTTATATAAGCGTGTGTTCTTGTAACAAAAACCAAAAACAATTTACAGTACTACAAAAAAAGTTCAGCTTTAAAAGTAATAAGCAATTTGACAGTATTATAAATACTATATATATCTTTATAAAGATGCCATCTCTGGTGATTTTACGAACTGACTTAAATGAAAATTGTGCTTAAATGGCCCTAAAATGATAAGTTGCAAAGGTTCTTTAACGTCACGACTTATTAATCACTTTAAATTAGACTACAAGCTTGACATAAATATACGCCAAGTAAAACTTGACCCTGTTCCAAGTAGTTTTTAAGAGACTGCAAATAATACTTTACGAAAATATGCTGCCAATAATGAATGAAAAACTCTTAAGTAGTTCTAGCATATCTTCATGTTTAAAACAAGAACATATTGGCGGAATAAACGATATGGGAAAATTCATCAGTTTTATTTATTAAAACACCAAGAACATTAAATAAAATTGAAGGAATCAAAAATTTCCTGGAAGGGTTTAAATTGTGTGATCGACGAATTGACAGATATTTCACATAAAAAGCATGTTCGTATTACTATTATTTCTATAATGCTGAAACAAAAAAAAATTTAAATATATAATCCTGGATAAGAGGTTTTGTTTGCCACTTTTCAAAAATATGGCCGAAGTTTACTGCTTCATATAGACATTCTTAACCAGCAACAAATTTTAAAATTTTAAAACCAAAGTTTTTCAAAAATGCTAAAGCTATGTTCACACCTGTTAAATATTTGACTCCTAACGTAACCACCAGCTTTCTTAAAGAATTGTTTGCTTTAGCAAAACGTTTGGCTAGAGCAAACATTATTTAACGGTTTCTTAACTACCTTTTACATAAATGCAATTATCATCTGAGATATACATAAAGTTTAGCAAATAACTAGAAATTGTTTAAAATAATGCTTAAGTTTAATCAATTTACTGGTCACGCTTTTTTTTGATTTTATCGTCAAATATTTGTGGTCTGAAAATACCTTAAGTCATATCTATGCTCCTTATGGGATCGACGGGAACATATATGTATTTTGTTGGTTCCTTACCTTGAATTGTTTTGTTTTTATTCTAATTAACTTTTTATTACAAAAGCTAATTTGATTTTTGTATTTTTATGTATTCGAATTAAAACCGGTTAACCGGTTATTTTTAAAATGCTTAACCGATTAAAAATATTTGTTGTGTAAAATGTTATTGCATTTTTGATGCGTACGACTGTCACGTTCAACACTTTGGAATTACCCATATTTAAATTTAAATTTGTTTTTAATAGAAATTATGCCAAAATAATCAACCCCAATTGTCAAATATTGTATGTATGAGCCAAAAAATGTGCATGTGTGCGTTAATTTGATTTTGTTTTGTATGGAGAAAATTTTGACAAGTTCTCAATACATACATTTATTTTATTTTAATGCTTTTTTGCAATATGTGTTAGTGGTTGGGTTGTTCAAGGTGCTGTGTCATACATGCTTTCTACTAGTTCTAGGTTGATATATTTTTTTAAAGGTATGTATACATAAGTATATACATATATTTATTAATTTATTTTACTCTATATAACGCAATATTGTGAAGGACACATAAAAAGATTCGGCATATCACTCTTTCTTGTTTATTATTTATTTAATTGTCTATAAAATTTCAAATTTGTTTTGTTTTGTAGAAGTAATAATAAAACAATGTAATCGTTTGCTATTGTCACTTTACTACATATTTGCAAATTGCGATCAATTGAGATAGAATTGCATGCCACAAATTGATTTGTTAATTATTTATGCATAAATGTTGACAAGACATGCATCGTCATCATTATTCATCTTAATTAAAATATTAATTAATTGTTAAGAAAAAAAAACAAAATTTATAAGCCTGTCAGTTAATTTAAATTGTAACAAAATCCCTGGTATTTATAGCATTTTTAAATATATGCATACATATCGTTACCTAAATCGCAAAAGGCCTTAACTAAACAAAAATTAAAAATCGACATTTTCATTGATTCGATGAATTCCATCAACGCAAATGTCTACAAAAAATTTTGGAATCTTTGACCAAAATTTGAGATTTTATTAGCAAAAAACGAAAGGCCCTATCTAAAAAAGATTATATGGTAAACGCTTAAAGGCCTAACTAATGGCGTTTTCTTTCTGAATTTATTCTGCCTTTTACATTTTTTTTATGTTATTGTCTGAAAAATATGTGTTAGTTTAAAAGTGTTAAGCGTTCTTTTCTGAAGAAGTTCCCTTTAAAATTAAAAAAATGATACATGTTCAACACTCATTTTAATTAAAGGGGCATGAGTGCAGCACTAGATCAAGGCCAATTCAGTACAAGGCGGTGGCAAGTTTCGAGCCGTAAACACTAACAATGCAATACAAAAAACATCTGTTGTTTCTGTTGGCTTTGGATTGTTGTAGTCTTGCAACCACCTGTAATTGAATTTACCTTGCGCTAATTGTACTTTATTGTTTAATGCCGAAATTTGTGTTCTTTTGTAAACGTAAAATATGAAACACTTCTTAAAAATTAGGGGAGCATTTAAAAATGTTGCCAAGTCACATGTAACACTTATGCAACACTTTTTTTTAGAAAAGAAAACGCCATAAGAATCTACATAATATGCATTGTCAAAACATCTGGTAGGTTTTACAAGAAAAATAGACGAAGAAAAATTATAAACAGTTTAAGGCAATTTATCAATTTACCATTTTAAATTGTTTTTGCTTCTCCTGTAAAATTATCAAAAATTATGATAGAGCCTTTTGCATTTTAGGTGACGATATATGCATTTTCTTTAATTTAATTTTGTGATAAATTTATCAAAAAAATAATAAAAAAGATTTTTAAAGATTTTTAACAAATATTAAGTTAACAATTTCAAACATACCTACATGCATAGTGGGAAAATCCTAATTTGTTTGCACATGTCAAGCTAATTAAAATTAGATTTATGCATACATGTATAAATATACAATTTTATTTATAAATACAATAGTAACAAGGTCAAAAGTCAAGTAAAATTAAATTGCTAAAGTTAAGCAAAATTTGCTGTTAACAATAATTTTTCTTTATTTTTCTTCGCTATATAATAACCTTTTTTACCATTTTTTCCACTTCCAACGTTTCGTTTGATGTTTGTAATGCCAAGAAATAATGTTCGTAGATGTGTCATAAATTTTACTAATGTTCTTAAAGTCACTTATCGGCGGGAATCCACATCGAAAAAAAAATCATTTGGTAAAAATAACAGGAAAGTCCAAACTCATCAAAAACATTTCGTTTAAAGTAGCCCTCATTTAAGCCGTACTATTGAAAAGTACTTTTACTTTCAAAAATTTGTCAAACATTTTGATAGTGGGATAGTAAAAGAAAATACCACTTCACAAAATTTTAGGAATTAAAGCTCCCAAATTCAAGCATTCATGTAAGATCTTAGTATTTCTTTTTTTCTTTCTTTAGTTCTATTTTCATCCATACATGATCTAGAAACTAAATCCGCTATTATATTAGAGTTACTACAAAATTGCATTTATATGTATTCCAGAGCTACACGGTGCAATGCATCTAATTTGCAAAAATCTAAATTATTTACATACAAAGATGATGTACTTGGCAAAAGAAAAAATTTGATACCCATATTGCTCTATTTAAAACGAAGGGTTGCCACCCCATTGCATTGTCAAAACGCGAACTAGCGCGAATTTTCAAAAAAGCGGAAACACGTATTTAATTAAGTCGACTAAAGATTAAAATATGCAATTTGGCATTTTTATTACAAACATCCTCGAACAAAAAATTTAAAAACCGAAAATCCTCAAAAAAAAGGACATGGATGATCGTCCTTGGACAAATTGTATATACAGTTGGACGCGCCTTAAAAAAACCTTTCTTATGATACCCAATTGTATATGTTGGTAAGGAAACAGATTCTCAAATTAACAAAACATGCTAAAAAAATTTACCCTTTTTCAAAATGGTCCAGCTCACGAGAGGTCAAAGCTGGAGCCGAGATATTTAAAATGGTATCTTAAAAAAGTCAAAGGTTAATTTTTAGGGGGGTACATCGAGCACGAATTTTGCTTCCATACAACTTGAGTCGCTCTAATGTACGTATATTAAGGGGCTTTAAAAACAAAATTTTTTTTTGGTTTTTTTTTGAAATGCTTTCATCTCAAAAACTGTTAGCATAAAAAAGCTCTGTCACTAGATCAGCTCTATATTTTGATTCTACGCGACGCGACTTCCGGGTTTTGTGTATAAATAACATGTGAAAAACTTTTTTTTCGTAATTTGATAAATAACTACTTAACACATTTTTTTTGCTATCATCTTAGAAGTTTTTAGTAGGCTTGAAAAAAGCACCTGCCACAACTTCAGCTTCACATTTTGATTCTACGCGACGTTCAACGACTTAAAGTGTTATATGCAAATTTCATACAAAGCCCACTCTCCGAAAACACTTCATTCAGTACGTCTAAAACCGTAACGAATAATAATTCTATGATAATAATGATCGGTCCATCACCTACTATACAAAGCGGCCTTCCGAAAAGCACCTTATGACGCATATAATGCCAAGAAAAATTTTAATATTTGGAAATATGGTCTAATTCAAAGGCTTTTAATAAGATAGACAACTTTGCCGCATTTTGTGATGAACGATCCGTTATTTACAATAGGTCCAATATAAAATCAGTTTGTATAAAGATTGGTTTATAATGGTGTACATATGTATATCAAAGATTAGGTACCTAATTTTAAATTTTTAATGATTAAAACGGGGGGTGCTGTAAAACCATGGGAGATAAGGCCATGATGGCTTTATTGCTCAATTGAATGGGAGATAAAGCCATAATGGCCTTATTGCCCAATCATTGAGAGGTAAGGTCATATCTAAAATTTTGCGAAATGAGAGATATAGCCATATTTTTTTTCGCAAATGAGAGATAAAGCCATACTTTTGCGAAGCCAGATTCCAATACTTTAGTGTTTATTGTTTCCGGAAAAATACATTTTTTATTCTTGTGACGCACGCAGGAAAACTTTATTCAGCGAAGCCACCTGCCGCGTCCTACTGGAGGAGAAAACCTGTAAGCACGGCCGCAGGCCGCCACGCAGAAAAACTTTAGTATGCGAAGCCAAATTTCAGTACTTAAATTTACTGTTTCCGGGAAAAGACATTTTTTATTCTTGTGACGCACGCAGGAAAACTTTATTCAGCGAAGCCACCTGCCGCGTCCTACTGGAGGAGAAAACCTGTAAGCACGGCCGCTGGCCTCCACGCAGAACAACTTTAGTATGCGAAGCCAGATTTCAATACTTAACTTTAGTAAAAGGGCAAATCATTACCTCTTAATTAAAAAATAAGAAAACTATTAATCAATGTAAAATGCAAAAGTTCTTCAAAACTGAAATGAGAGATAAAGCCATTTCCTAATATGTATTACTAATGTGAGCTAAGGCCATGATGGCTTTATCTCCCATTCAAATGAAAAAAAAAATAAAAGACTTTATCTCCCTTTTGAATGAGAGATAAAGCCATCATGGCCTTATCTCCCATGGTATTAAAGCACCCCCCCGATTAAAACATTAGTAGACAAATTTTAATGATTTATGGCTTATTTTATTCGTAATATACCTGACTGCGATAAATTACGAATATGTAAAATGTTTGCTCTTATATGTAGTTATAATTTTTTATGAATTTTGGAAAAAAAATTTTAACACCATAATTTCCTGAATATCTCCGAAAAAAATTTATTATTTCAAATTCATTTTTAGAAGCTTAATCAAGTCATGATGAACTAAATGTATTAGTTAGCATAACCGCCTTATTACGGTCATTCCTACAATAATAAATAAAATTAACTTTTGTCCACCGATTTTCAGGATATACGGCTTATTATAAACGGCTTTTTGATAAATGATAAAAATGTAAAATTATTGTCCTTGTAATTTTTTTATGATTTTTTGAAAAGTACTAATTTTGCATAAAAAAAACTGTCGCCACTAATTTCTGAAATCGGACAAATCGATCCCAGGTTCTGATGAAATGTCTTAGCATAACCGCCTTATTTCGGGTGAAATATTAGTGTAGCCCATAAAAAATAAGCTAGATAGAAAAAAAAAAAATTAAAACGGGTATATAAGAATTTTATATTAAAATATTTTTCCTGCAGACCAGTGTAATCAGCCATGTTCTGGAAATCGAATTCTTTTATTTTAATCTTTGCTTGCAGTGTTATTAATTTATTTATTTGTGTTAATCAAATATTTTTATATAATAAATTATAAATTTTTGATAAAACAGTTGCATGCAAAAAAAATATTGTATTTATGTTAAAAAATATATGCAATTTCATTTATAAAATTAAAAAAAATGTTAAGAACATTTTTTAATAAAGTTTTTTTTTCTTTTTTATCTATGATTAACGTAAGATAAAAAATTAAAAAATAGAAAATTTTATAATTAATATAAAAACTTAATTAAAAAAATTCTATTAATATACATACAAGTTAATTCTAACTTTACCCAAGGCACATTTATTTGTCAAACAATTTAGTTTATTCTATAAATTTTGTACTTTGTGATTTGAACAGCCGTTACAAAAAAATCTCTAACCAAAATAAATACTTTCTTTAAATGTTTTTATTATTGGTGTTTTAATTTAAGCATAAAGCTGGAGGTCCATACCACTCGTTTTTACCTCTGCGCATTGCATGATTTTTATACCTTTGTGCCGGTTCGCACACATCAAGTTTGACTCGTCAAGTCTTGTGCTTTTAGGAGAGAAGTGATAAGATTTGCCATTTTTTCCCCTCATTGCTTAAAACTCAAGACTTGACGTGTGTGAACCAGAACTAACTTGCGTTCTACGTTTTAAGTAACATTTAACGCTTTTTATGCGGCATCACCACAAGTAAACATACAATTTTATTTGTCAAAATCAGCTGATTTGTTCGAATGTTGCTTTCGATTTTCGCATTCAATGCCTCAAGGTGTTCTATGCTTTTCTGGGGTAAAATTCCAGCTTAAGTCCATAAATTGAGCTCATAAAATTGTAAGGTTTATTTTATTGTTGTTGTTATTGGCTTAAATATAAACCTATTATTTGCTCTGTTATTGTTTGTTTACTTTTTGTTATTTCATTCTGTCTGTTAATGATATAATCACTATCACACTAACACATACATACATATGTTAACAGCAGTAGAATTTATTATTCTTCATTGCATTTCATTATAAAATTTTAACTTAAACAAAACTTTTTTGTGTTGAATGTATTTAAAGAAATTTGATTTATTATTAATAAAAGTTTAATTGAACTGTGTACTTATTTTTGCAAAGAATATAAATTATATATATATTTTTTTTAGTTTATTTTTTGCTACTGCACTTCACTTGAAGTCTTATCAAGTTGCTTTTAGTTCGCGCACTAAAGATTTTCTAGCATAGACTACAGACTAGTACTATATTTTTCAATTTATTTGCATTTGTAAATACCGGTTTAACTCTTTCTGCATATCTAACAACCCCCTATGTTAAATGTTAACAGTGAAATTACAGTTTTAACTAATAGTAATAGGGAAATGACTTCTTCGTTCGTAACAGTAAAAGGGCTGCCAGATTTAGGGTTGTAACCGAAATTGGGGTAAATGTTTGGTTTTTATCGGGGTTGTCATTGGGGACATTCAACAAAAAAATTAAATTTTTTTGGGAAATTTTTATTAAAAAATTTGTATTTTTTTCTTTTAATATATGCGAAAGTAAAATAACTTTTATACTAATGTCCACCAACAAAAAAAAAAAATGACAAGTGATAATTTACTGGTTAAAAGGATGTATTTATTTATATGTTCTAGTGATGTTATGAATATCTGAGCCAATATTCACCAATAGTCACTCGTAATATTTCAAATTTATTTGAAAAAATCTTCCGTTTGCGCTGATAATAATAAATTGTAAAAAACAACTTTCAAACAACTTAATTAAACATTATTATGGCATTCCGATGACTAAATTTGTAATTATCAACTTTCACTTGCCACTACTGGCATGCAGGTGCAGCCCAAGTGAACACTCAAGTTGACAAATAAGGCCAATTTTTCTACACGGTTAGAGATTCTATACTACAGCTGAAGCCAATAATTATGACTTAAGTGATTATCAACTTCCACTTGCCACTACTGGCATTAAGTTGCAGCCCAAGTGCACACTGATGTTGACAAATAAAGCCAATTTGTCTACACGGTTAGAGATTTTATACTTCAGCTGAAGCCAATAAGATAACTCCAATGAACTTCATTCTACTTGCATACTTATACTAACATACTATCAGATTTCGGGGTTCTTACGGTGTTGTTTGGGAGAAAATTTTTTCGTAGATGCTGCAGCCCCCTAGTCGGTGGTTTTTCAGATATTTAATTTAGGAGTTTATTTTATATTTCTTAACTTCATTTTGCTTAACTGTGTTTTTTTCACAGTTTTTAATAATGGATATCAAATTGTTTAAATATTATTTCCTGATTTGTGTGTTCCTCTTTTTTGTCTATCTATCTACAATAATTTACGAACGACGATATAGCAAAACCAAATACTAACGTAGCCGGATTTTTACGCTTAACAGCTAGTGGAATAATAACACTGTCCAATAATTTTATATGTTATCGAGGGCAAACTCCTTTTCGTGTGGAATTTATCGAACTTTAATCAAAACTTACAAAAACACATGAAACTGATAAACTAATTTTCTGGCCTAATGATACATTTTTCATACATTCCTCGAATTTTTGATGTTTAATGCAGCTAGAAAATGTAAAAAAAGTATTTTCCAGTACTGTTATGTTCTGAAATATTTTCCACAGTTTGACAGCTATGGACCACAAATAGTAAAATAAGCTATAAAAATTAAATTTTTTCGACATTTTAGAAAATTTCAAGGCATTATATTTCAAAGCATTTTTCCGGTTTGTTTTTTAAAAGTCAAAATGTTAAGAGTTAATTCACTTAAAAAAAAAAGAAAATTTAGTACGGACTCCGTTATTATTAATATTTTACTACCAAAACTATTTCTTGTGATTAAATTTTAATGAAAATCCTTGGGCTTGGCTTATCGTGTCCCAGTACTTGAAAATGTTTCACCAATACAAGTGCAAAACATTTTTGGGGATGAATAGCTTATATACTAAGGTTTTCAGAAAACCGCATCAAATTCCATTTGTGCAAATAACAAAAATTACCCGAATCAAATGAAATTACACCTGATATCAAATTAAGGTTTACTTTTAAAAACACCGTTATAAAAAAGAAACAAATAAAAAATTTTATTTTACGGAGATACATTTTAGTCGTACTACAGTCGAGCTTCTCTATAGTTAACTTCTATCCAATGAACGAACCTCTCTTAGTTACATATGAATTGATTTTAACACAACAGTGCTTTTTCGTTTAAATTTTAATATAATTTGATTTCGTTAGTACTGGTTCACACACATCAAGTTTGACTTACCTTGACTTTTAATGAGAGAGTGTAAAAAAGATTGGTATAGGGTGCAGTTTGAATTAATTTTTCCAATAAACTTCATGTTCTAAATCACTTTTAATATTATATTTATTTAAATGTAGGGGTCCATGCTGGCTTAATTTTTTATCAAGCTTTTGAAAATCAATATTAAAAGTAACTACTTTTATAAAAAATTCTCTAGAGTTTTTAAGTTTAATTGTCCATTTGTTATCGGAACAAAATGAACCAAACTGCAAAAATGCCAATATTTAATGAAAGATTTTTAAATTAAACCTGATTTACACCTTATAGAAATTTCCCATGCTCTACCCACGATAGTTAAAATTACACTCAATTCGGGTAATTACCCACGAAGTGGCATCACTGGCAAATAAGCAAAATTGTGAGACTTTTTATTCAAGACAATTGTGACAAGTATGAAATGTCAATACATAAAAAGTTAAAAAAATAAAAGTTAAAATTTGTGTCTTAAAAGTGAAATTTGTTTTTTAAAAATGCCTAAAGAAAGCCAAAAGTCTAATTTCCTCAGATTATTCCAAGAATTTGTTGTTTGTGACACTTAAATTTTTTTGAAAAAAAAACAAAAAAAAAATTACGGTTAACTTAAAAACATCTGTTTTAATAAATGTCAATTAAAAGGCGCAAATTTACGAACAAAAATGTTAGGCAAATTAACCAAGTTTATGTGAATAAAATTTCATAAAATTTTTGACATTTCATTTACGAGGACGTAAAAATACACAGCTTGCGAGATTTTTAAGCGACATCATGAATACCCTTACTAATTTAAATTTTCTAAAGTAATTTATTTATTAACTCATAATACTTTTTCTAATATTTTACAAATGTTTTACTTAATATATTTAAGTTTATATTAATATTTTTTCTATTTTATATCCCAAAATGCTCTTCCAGTGTTCCATTTTACAAATATTATGGAATTCAATTTATCCTCTTTAATTTGCATGAGAACCACCGGCCATTTAATTAATTAAATTGTAAGACTAGATCTTATTAATAATTTTCAGTTCGTTTTCTATATATATTTTCATTTAGGCCACTTGAGATAATCTCCAAATATAAATGGTTTGGTTAAAGTACTTGTATAGGCTGGAATTTGTTTGTTCCTAAAAGTAAAGATAAAAAAAAGATGTCATATAAGGTGTAAATAACAAATCAAATAGTGATAATCAGAGTTTAAAAAACTGCAGTCAAAACCAAAAACTGTCGAACTAAAAATAAAAATTTGCGTACGTACAACTTATCGGTTTTTGAGTTGGTTTGACAGCGACTGTTTATATTAAATAAATTAGAAGTTAAAGCAACATTTTTTTTTGGCCAACACAGATGAATAAGTGGAAGAAATGGCAGTTTTTCTACTTTTACTGCAGTTTTTTAAGCGCTGATGAAAATAATAAAATTTTTTGTTTACAATCAAAAATAAATTTCTTCGCAAAAAATTTTTCCTTCCATGCTTATTTTCTAATAGTTTGATCTAATATAAGGAATCGAATGTTTTGCCAGATTGGCTCGAGTTTTTGAGATATTGACAATTTAATTTTTTTTTAATGAAAATATTTGTGATTTTGTAATAAAATCTTGCTAAGCCATTTTAGGCCAGCATTCCTTGATAAAACTTAGAATGCTTTGTCGTGAAGAGTTGGCAACATTGACACTATGCTAAATTTTTTACACATTGGTTAAGTATAACGATAATTGATTGTATTAAATTGTATGAGTATCGATAAATAACTGTTCATAGCTTCTATTTAAAACACACTTTCAAAAAATATTTTCACTCAAAAATCTAATAGCGACCCCTGATTTATAATGGAGATATAATACTTTCAACCAGTGTTCGATAAGAAAGACTAAATATCGCTCCTTAGTGTTCGATTCGGTAGATTTGTGGAAAACAAAAACGCAACAAAAGATGAGAACATTTTATTCCGTTCGGTTTTTTTTTAAATCACGGTGTTCGGTTCGGCTGATTTGGCAGGTAAAAAAAAAATCAAAAATTTTGTACAAAAACATAATGCGAATACGAAAAAAGCAAGCAACATAATTTTACCCAAACAAAACATATACACAATACACACACAAGCTGTTCGTGCTGAAATTTTTTGTTTGTTCATTTCTTTATCGATATAAACCTTTATAGTCAAAAGAACAATATCGAGCCCTAATAGCGAAAATGAGGTAACCAACAACATTTTAGATTTTTGTTTTTTGATAAAAATCGATAATTTTTTTTCATTTGCACATCTCTAAAAATCTCATATATCTGGTAAGTACCGTTACGAAAAAAGAGCAATAGCAATTTCAAACAAAAACCTAGACCAACGTGAATTAAGCTTCAGGTGGTGTCGGAACTACAACATTCCTGCAACAACAGAAACAACATAGGGTTTTTTGCATTGCATTGTTAGTGTTTACAGCTCAAAATGTCAACCATTCTTAGCAGAACACTAATAACAAGTCAAAACAAATAGGTTCGAACTGTCAAAATCAGATGGAGTTTCGACACCACCTGTAGTTGAATTTGCCTTGACCTAGACTTGAAGCAAAGATATTTAAAAAAAACCTTCTCCTGTAAAATTTTTTTTTGTTGGTTACATCATTTTTTCTATAGCGGCTCGATATGAAATCTCAGGACATTTTCGATTTTCTCATTACTTCCTTTGAAAACTTTTAATTCCTTTTTTGAATGAAAATGATTTTCTTTGAACTGAATTAGCGTTTTCTTTGCTTTTCTCTTTCAAAAATATTATTTACTGCATTTTGAGAATCGAATACAACAAATCTTTTATGCAGCTTCTTTGCATATAAAATCATAAGTTATTTTTAAACAAGTGGGAACAACTGTTTTTCATGTTTATAAAATAAATCTGGGTCTTTAAACAAATTTTAAATTGTGTACATTCTTACTTCTCTTCTTTTACTAATGCCTTACTTTTTGGATTTAAATTTACGTCTATTTATTGACATAACTTATTTGTATCTAGATATATCAGCATTAAAGTTGCCACAACTAAATAAGAAATTCTGGGAAACCCTGCACAAATTTCCTGATTTTTTTTCTGAAAAATGTGCGGGAACAAGGGATTTTTGTTCCGGGAAGTCCGACTGTCGTATGAAAACCACTACAAGTATTTCCTCAATATACGTACGACTTGTGTGAAAGTGTATCATGGTCTTTATAGATTTTTTTGTGTATATAAGTTGGGTAGATGCAAGAAATTTTAAATTTATTGGCTGACTTTTTTCCCTTCATATACCGACGGTTCTACCCTAATGTACATACATACGAATTGTACAATATTGTCAACAAATTATTTATTTTTACGCAATATAAACTATAAGACTTTTGATTTTATCCAATATATTGTACCTCCTACTAATATTATATACACACAGGCAATTTTATTGTGCACCATCAATTCTTTGAAGCTTGGCATAACGGTCTTAAGTCGGAAACTATAGTTATTCGTTATATTAAATAAAAAATGATTTAATTGCCTTCTTGCCTAAAGAGCAAAAAATTACGACTGGAAGCAGTTGTACTAATCGTAATTATTTGCTCTTTAGGCAATAAATCAATTTAATAAGGCAATTAAATCATTTTCAATTTAATATTACAAATAACTTTTGTTTCTGATTTAAGACCTTTTTGCCAAACTTCAAGGAATTATTGAACAATAATATTCCAAATATGTGGGTACCTTTAAAAATTTTTAATTATAGTCAACAACGAGATAAAAATTTAAAAACATCCACTATATTTAATTATACTTAGTAGAATAAACTTTAATGCGGTTAATAAAAAAAAACAATTTGCAAAGTTTAATTAAACTTTTAAACTATTTTTTACTTATACCGGTTTATTTTTTTAAATACGAGTATTTAATTAAAACTACTTACTGTGATTGCTGTTTAACAATTTGCGTCACCAATTCCATAATATCTTTAATATTTTTTGTGCTCCCAAATAATTTAAGATTCTGACACAGAGCTTGTATAAACATGGAACCTTTTTCCGTGCGATAGGATACAAAACCTTAAATTAATACAAAAAACAATATATAAGTAACTCAAAGATATCAAATATAGCATTAAGTTACCCTCAAATGTACTGTAACATTTTAAAATTTCATTGGCACTTCCATGCGGTGCCGAGCAAAAAGGCACCGCATCGGTGTAATAACCATTTGTTTCCATGGATCCTTTGCAGGCTTGTATGAAAAATAATTTTGGTTTGTCGTTAAGTGTTGGATTACGTAAAATAGGAAAAAGTATATGATCGTCTATAGAATAGTGGCCATCTTTGGCGGCAATTTCTTCATGTCTGGCACCATGACTTAAAATGACAATAACAAGGCAAGCATTTTCTTTAAAGTCTTTTGTTTGAACTGAAAGAAGAGGGTAACACTTTTGGATTAATATTTTAGTAATGGTCAGGGCAACCGATAATATGCATTAAAAACCTAAAACCTAAAGCCTAAAAATTGTAAAAAAATATACCATTGAAAACAAAAATGGCTTATTTAAAATTCAATATTTAATACTAGTATTAATAAATGTCGAAAACTCAAGTAATATGTAAAAGTGTGATAGTGTAAATGTAATGTGATATGAAAACGACAAGTATTACGAAAAACATTTGACAACCCATTCGACTTCATCTTTTTTTGAAATTTTTCTAAACAATATTACTTTTCATTTGATCAGGGTGGCATTTTAACTTAATGAAGGCCTCTGTACTCCTTCTTTTGGAGGAGACCTCGCTCAATTCCATACTCACATCTTTTTTACACACGTTGTTATTGCGAGGTATCCCTTCCGCTCTCGCTTGTATCGATCGCAGTTACATAAGAATGGTAACGGGATGAAAAAGAAAATAATTCTTTTGCTTGTGCAAAATAAACAACAACCCTAAAAAATGTGACTCTATGAGGCATTCTTTAGCAGTTAGATAAGAATAGTTATTAAATCAAAAAAAATTTAAGCATGCCCTTAAAATGGTCTGAAGTAAGAAGTACATATCGCACCGGTTCCTCTAAAGGGGGTTAATCAAAATTTATAAATTTTTAGTAGAGACAAAAAACTGTATATTTATACCCACACCACAATAGTGGAGAGGGTATTATGCATTTGTGCTGATGTGTGTAACGCCTTAAAATATTGGTCCTAGACCCACCTTAAAGTCGAACTGACGATGTCCGTCCGGCTGGCTGGCAGGCTGGCTGGCTGTCCATGTAACCTTGTGCGCAAAGCACAGGTCGCAATTTTAGAGATATTGAAAATGGGCCGAATCGTAGGACCACGAGGGAAGATAGGGGAAATTTCTTCCTCTCAGAAACAATCAAACCGATTTTAATAAAATTTAAAACATAGATAGAACCATATCTATATGGACACAAAAGGCATGCATTTTTAATAAAATAGGACCACGAGGGGAGATAGGGGCATTTCTGCCTCTCAAACCGATTTTAATGAAATTTAAAACATAGATAGATCCACATTTATATGGACACATAGGCATGATGCGTTCTTAAATACTGTGGTGTAGGGTATCACATGGTCGTGATTGACCGACTATACTTTCTAACTTGTTTTTATATGTTTTCTTATATCACAAAGAGGAATACAACTGTATGAGTGGAGAAAATTATGTTAGATTTTTACAGTGGCTATTTATGACCCCTGTAAAAGTGAAAGTTTGTTAATTTTGAGTTGACTTTTTTAGAGAAACCTGTGCGATATGTTCTTATATTAATAATTAATTTTATTTGTTTTATTTCTATGGGGTAGCGAAGACTATTGAGATAAGCTACATATCGCACCCGTTCAACAATACTGTATTAACTCAAAATTTAAAAATTTTCAGTAGAAGCAAAACAATTTTCAATTTAACATTACAGGCATATGAAAAAGAATTTTTAAAGCAGCCGTTTCATTACAAAAAAGTGGACAAAATTGCACAATATTTTTACAGTGGGTAGATATTAATATTACGTATCCATTTTTTCCAAAAAGTGAAAAAATAAAAATTTTGAGTTAATACAGTATTGTTGAACGAGTGCGATATGCTTTTATATTTAAATTTGTTGTTAATTTTTGTTGTCATGTTATTTAAAATTTGTATTATTATTGATAAACAAGAAAACATATTTTTTTTCTAATTTTTTATTGATGATAAGAATTCTTGATTTTATAACATTTATTTACTCGTTTCGGTTAATTTTCATAAAATTTTCCTTGTTAAAAATGTGGCAAAAGCAGAATCGAAAAAAATGACTAATGACCATAAAAACCTCTAATCTCACACGATAAAATAAATCAAACTAACACTATTTAAATAAAAAAGAAATTAACTAAGAATTCACACATATGCCCGATAACTTGTGCTTATTTGATAACAAAATTTAGAAATTAATAAAAACGATTGAAATAATACCCTACACAACTAAATATTATGCATTTATGGCAGTGTTTTCGAAAGTACGAGAAATCACTACATTCAGGTTTCTTTCTCTGAAATAGTAGCGTTGGGAAAATCATTAAATTGTAGATACTTTTTTCAAATATTATTTTTATACTAGAATATTCTAAAAAACATATGAAGTTGATCTTTTTCAAGAACAAAAACTTTAAAATTTGTGTCAAAATATGCACTAGGATTCTAGGATTTAGAAGGCATAAAAAACAACATAAGAAAATAAGGCCATCTGGCAACGCTGATTTGTAGAGACATTGAAAATGCATGCAAAATAACGGTTGCAAACTCCCCATTTTTGCTTAGTAAGCTTGTACACAAAGTATTGGTCTCAATATTGAAGTTAATTTTTTTAAATTGGATAACAAATAATTGCAAGTGGCTCATGCTTATCTAAAGCATCAACTCCCATAAATGACTATTACCTTCATAAATCTCTTATTAATGTTGTTATCAAGATAAAATTTAGAATAATAAAATCTTTTTTACAGTTAATATGTATGTAGTTCCAGTGCTGTCTTATATAGGCTTCTTTCCGCAAATAACTTACATGAATGCGAATTAATTTTGTACAAATGCTTGTAAGTATCTGGATAAAATTCCACAATTCCTATATAAATCTTAAGTTTGCAATAAATATTTTTAGTGATAAGTCGATAATTACCTTTGTCCCATAAAGCGTCAATCAACTTTCGCAATTCACGTTAACCCAAATAAATTTCTTATAAATATTGAAATCGCCATAAAGTTCATCAAAAATCTTCTTATTTTTTAACTAAAATCTTTTGTTGCGGGCCCACTATTGAAAATTATTTGCTCTAAAACTGAAAGTGTAGGGTCGGCCCAGCTTGATTATACTCCCTTTCTTGTTTTTAACGCTTTCTTTCCGTGTTGAACTTTTTTAATATTCATGTTAAACCAAATAAAGTATACAATATATATTCAGGGACCTTTGGTAAATCTTTGTCGTTTCAGCCATTTCTGCCTGTAGATTCGTCTATTAAAAACACTTTCAACAAAAGAACAAAATTGGTCTTATAAATCCAAATTTAGAACAACAACCCTAAAAAAATTGAAAACTCTGTTACAATAATATAATGCTGTTGTAGTAAAATTTCATTAAGATCAGTCCATAGCATACCATAAGCCCCATATAAAGCCCACACTTGTTGCACTTTAAAAGGTAACTAATAATGGTATTTGGTAAAATTTGGTCTGTCATAGATTCGTAAGACTAGAAATAATTCTACCTAATTTCGTGATGATCGGCCCGAATATCCCATATGTCCAAAATAAAACCTTCTTCTGATAAACGTCTAAAATCGATACAAATCATTTTATTTTATTGATTTAAGATCCAATTAAATTTTATATGGCTATAAAAAAAATCATAAATCTTTGTGACTGCCAATCGGTCCTTAATTTAATATGTATGTATATAAAGCCCACTCCTAAAATATTCCTACTCGTGGTGAAGGGTATCAAAGTTTCGACACAGCCGAATATAGCACTTTTACTTGTTGTTATTACATATTTTGTTATCAAAAATTTTTCATTTATATTTGTTTTGAGAGAGGATTGCAATTGTAAACTGCAAAGAAAATTTATATTAAAAATTTTTACTGAATACTTTTAAATAGACATTTATTATCATTTCATAACTGTCTAACATTAAGTTTGTAATTCACTTTTTTCTTATTGCATGTAAAAATTTTTACTTTTAATTAAATTGATCATGCTTTTAAATTCGCTTAAATTAGTTAGTTTTCGTTGAATTGGGAATTTTCGTTTTAAGTTCGATGGAAAAAGTAATCAATGGATATAAAAAAAAAACGTAAAAATACATACATTTATTATATTTCACATTCAAAAGGCTTTAAAAAGAATAAACAAATTAAAAGATTTCTTAGAAATAAAAACATTTTTATGTTGAACAATTGCCAACACACAAAAGAATAAAAAGTTGTGTTAAATTGCAAAAAATATTTAATTATAATCTACGATGTTCGTTAAGTCACTTATTTCATAGTTCTGATGACGAAAATAGAGGTATGAAAGAATGTACTAATTATTTAATTTTTTACCTGTACATTAGGGTGGGCCAAATAAATTTTTTTCTTGTCTTGACTTCTAATAGCGTAAATATGTTGTATTTTTGTCTAAATAAGACCCCTGTAAAATATTATTAATTTATTTTTAGTGTAATCGCCCGCGCTTTGACCTTCAATATTGTTAAATTTGGAATATAACAACATATCACTGTATGGCAGAAAAGCATATAACTATATTCTTACGACTTTAAAGTTCGTGAAAATAGTGTCAGGTGCTTCTATGGCTCTATGCGATAAAAAAAAGAGAAGGTTTAATAAGACGAAACATGAAAAAATGATTTTATTGTTTTATGTTGTTTAAGAACCAAAGTTTTATTTATTTTTTTAAGTTTAATTAAAAATGTTTTCAGTTCTAATTAATAATAATTGATAGTAAATAAAATATTAAAATTTAAAAAAATACCTAATTCTTAAGAGCTCAGGCGCGGGCCAAAGATGTGACTTTCTTAACTTTTTTTTATAGCAATTTTTATTTGTCTTTAAGTAAGACAAAAAAATATTGCTATTAGAGGATTATTCAAGAGCTTTTATTTTTTCTCATACATCAGTGACCCGCCCTACTGAACATATATGATAAAAATTAATTGAAACCGGAAATAACTCTTATTATAATAAGACATTTAAGTACACCGTAAGATTCTAAATCAGTCTCTTACGGCGATTTTATATTATAAATTAGGGCGAGCAAAAAGTTTTTTGAAATTGCACAAACTTGATTCTAAAATTTATAAACTTGATTCTAACTTTATAAACCACGATTGTACCAAATCCAGATTGCAAAAAATTTACTAACGAAACGTTTGCACAATCGTATTTTACTTTGCAGTAAGTAAAATAAAAAAAATTAAATTATAGTTTTTTGCTGATTTTTCTTTTAAGCACAACACGTACATTATTTTAATCGTTCGCTACTAGTAAAAACAACTGGAACGAAGTTTAAAAGTTTCGAGCAAAAACTTTTCCCAAGCGTTGCTAAATAATTGATTTGCTCTTTATATTGATGTTTTTGAGTAGAATTGAAAGACAACTTCTTACAATGTTTTTGTTTTAATTAACGCTGATTTAATAAAAACCAATTCATAAAATTTAAGCGTAAAATTCAAAAATGCTTAAAAAGAAAACTAAATGAATCATTTACAAAATACGTTACGGCCAAAATAGCTGTAATGGGGACGGACCTAGAAGGTTACAAAGCAGGGTACAATACAAAATCCTTTTTCTTTAATTCGATTATAATCGTCAAGATCTACTAAAAATCTTGTTATAGATTCAGAATATACATTTTAAAAAATATTCGATTTTGATTTTCGTGCTGTAATAGAATTTATTTTTTCCGAACTTGAAGGTCGATAAAAAGCAACTTTAATCCCGGCCGTATGATACCCTTTACGGGACCAGTGGACTTGCCAGAACAAAATTACGTTATGAGGTTAAAATTGATGTAAAAGTTCTTTGTGCCGAATGATATTTTTTTTGCCTTAAAGTGATTTTAGAAACGGAGTTTATGTGGGACCTATGGGTAGTTATAGACGTACTAGACCAACATTTCGTCATGACTAGTTAATACAGTAATAATGTTATTGTCGCCAATTTTTATGTCACTACCAACATTTATAAAAAAATTATGGCAGTAAAAGCTATATTGGGAGTAGGTTTTCCATAGGAGCTAGGTTAAATCTAGACTGCTTTCAATTAAATTTGGTAAGATAATACAAATTTAATCATATTTCAGCAAATTATCTCCAAAATTTCCACCTGTATTTTACGCACAAATTTTACATGGACCCAGTCAGACGGACGGACATCGTAAGATCGATTCCATAAATGATTCTAAGTCGATCGGTATACTAAAATGTGGGTCTAGGACCAATATTTTAAGGTGTTACATGCATCAGCATAAACTCAAATACCCTCTCCAATATTGTGGTGTGGATATAAAAACGAGCCTCTAGATAAATTATCTTATATATGATTTGAAAACTATTGTACCACAGAAATTCTTTTGGATTAATTGATTTACCTAAAAACTTGTTGAAATGGAGCCTGGTAAATTAATTTACTACAATTTATAAAAAATTCAGTGAAAATCCGCACAAAAATATTGGGGTTGGCCAAGACTGCTTACCTAATTATAGATGCCGCAGACATAATTGTACTTTTAGGTTCAATACACATATTTTGTTTTATTTTTTTTCTACGATCATAAATCAAAATTGTAGATCGATAAGTAAAGAGCAAAAGCCGAGCGAAAATTGAACACAATCATTTTGTTGTTTGTAGAATAAAGCCAGTGAATTAATTAGTTAAAAATTGTGACACCTCACGTTCCACGAGGAAATTTTTAAAAAATAAATTCAAATATTTGGCAACATTTTTTTAATGGTTAGTCCGAGTTTTGAAAATACATAATATATAAATAAGCGCAAATCAAAATCATATAATATTTGCTTAAAATTTCTGAAGTAAACGCTATCAATTGTTAAAAATAAAAACTTGCTTTGGCACTATCTTTTCCCCTATAAAGTTTTAAAAATGTAAAGGAATAAAAACTTACTTTTCTCTACAGTTTTGCGAATTTTATCCACTTTAGCATTCTCTATGACCGTTGCTTTCATTTTAAAATATTCAAAAGTTTGGACTAATGACTTGACATCTTCAGTACTACCGATGCGTTCTTCATTATTGGGATTGTCGAAGACGACATTATTGAATATATAGGCATAACCGGGTTTACAAAGAGGTGTTGTTACTGTTTTACCACTGGCCACTAAAGTGGGTGTTATTGTTTTCCCACTAGTGGTTGTAGTGGGTTTGGTAAGAACCGTTGGCGTAAAGGTTTTTGTAATGCTGGAAGATGTGTACAGTGGTGTAGGTTTACTAATGTTAGAGGTATATGTAGGAGTTGCTGTTGTTTTGGGTGTGTTAAAACTAAATATTGAGTTGGGCTTTGCAGTAGTGGTGAGTAAAGAACTTGTGGTGGGTTTAGTGTAAGTTGTTTTAGTGGTAGTGGTGTATGAGGGTTTTGTAGTGCTAGGGTTGGAAAATGTTGTACTTGTATTGGCTACACGATTTAATTCCCTTTGTTTGTAGGGTGATGTATAAGTGGAGGCATATGTTGAGGTAGGTTTTGAGATCGAGGTTTTGTTTGAGTTTGTGCTGCTATTACTAGCAATACTACTTGTACTCAAGCGAGAGGGTGCTGGCAAGGCTGGCAATATAGGTCGAGCATCAAATTTGTAACTGTCTTCACCCGTAAAGTGCTTTGTTAATGGAGAGTTTGGTGAAGAGAGTTTAAAGTTTTTTGGATCAAATTTAATGCGATGCTCCTCTACACGTTGAGTTATTGTGCGACCATTTTTCTCCGTCACTGTTGTTGTTGAAGTTTTAACTATTGTTGGTGTTTTAGGTGTTTTCAAGCCATCACCTGCTGCACTACCGGCCCCTTGTGAAGATGACTCATAGTTAAAGATAAGACGGGAAATTGGCGAAGCAGTACTTTTGAATTTAGTAGCACTTTTCGGTGAAATACCATTTTGTGAGTTACGTTGAGAGGAGGGTAGTGCTGGCAAATTGGTGGGTCGATTACGACGTAAAGGTACACTGGAAGATGTTGTGGTAGTGGTAAAGGTTTTAGTTTCGGGTTTTTTATTTAAATGAAGTAGACGCATCATTTCTTCAAATTCCTCTGGAGTGGGGGTGCGTCTACTTGTAATTTCCGTTATTCGTGCTGTTTGCCTTGATGTTACGGTCTGCTTGGTCGATTGATATGTAACGGTTTTCTTATTGTCATTAAATATAGTGGAATTTTGTGTGGTGGTGTTTGTTGTTTCCGATTGAGCCGTTGTAGTTTTGACATTTGTCCTGGGATCTGGCTTTACTAAGGCTCGAGCATTATCACCATCCTCCTCCTCTTTCTTGCTAGACTTAAACCATTTCATATTTGATATGTTAAGGTAAACAATTAAAATTGTTTTTTTAATCTAATTTGTTCTCGAATATCAAACGTTTGTTAACCACTTAACTAATATATACTTTTAAATTTTTTTTCTTTTGTTACTTTACTTTCGTTATTTTTTTTATTATTTTCTTTTTTGATTTTATTTTTAACGATCGTTCAACTCACGTCGCCGACTTGCGAAATACTAAAATTATGGATATTCCATAAACAATCTTATGGATACTCAACATTCAGCATTTTTGTGTATCAACTCTTTGTCATACTTTATTTTTACTCTCACTCTCTTTATTGTTGTTATTTTTTTTTTTATTTTTCTGTAGTTTGCTTTTAGTTCACGGGACTTTATCTGGAAATCACTAAATTCTCATACATGAAATTTCCCTACACCTAAAATATTTGGTTTCTATCGTTGTACAAGTTGTTTACAACACACAGTGGGATATTTCTGATTAAAGTGAAAAAAATTGCAAGTTCTAAGCTGGTAGTTACAAAAATGTTGCGTTTTTGAATAAATCAGGAGTTATAACTGATAGTTAATTATAGCTGAACTTAGTGAAATTGGACGTCAATAATATGGCTAGATGTTCAATAATTATAACTAAATTTAGCTTTCACATAAGCAAATGTTTATTACATTAAATCAAATTTTAAATCAATAACTCTGGCTTAACTTTTTTGTTAACCGAAACGAAAGTATACATAACCAAAAAATATCGCATGCAATAAATAATATTATTGTTGATTTTCAATAATTAATTTAACGAAATCTATTTGCTGCTCTGGTTATTAGGAACCACTTCTTAAACTGCTGGCTGTTTTAATTCTTTTTTTTTAGTGCGTCTATGCATCAATTTTATGACGAACACCAATTAATAAAATAAATAATTATGGCCTGTTCATCGATTTCGCACAAAGACTTTGTCGCTTAACTTAAACGAACGAAGTCTGTGTTCGGAAATATATGAAATAGCAGTTGAACTCGACTTTTTTTTGCTTTATACCCACACCACAATAGTGGAAAGGGTATTATGCGTTTGTGCTGATGTTTGTAACACCTTAAAATGTTATTCTAAAGAGGCTCGTACACTTGCAATATAATAGTTCGATTTTTATTTCACAACGAATAGAAGTGCAATATACTGTGCAATGTGTTGGCAACAATGCACGAGGTTGTTTTACTTAAATAGTTTAAGTTTTGTTTTAAAAAAGGGTTGTGTCATATTTTAATTGAAACCATTGTGCCACTTATTGAATAATATAGGGCAATATAGAAATAATATAGCGAATAACATATACAATAATATTGTAAATGGGTGGGCGCTTAAGACCTTCGTTTTATTCAAAATCACTTTTTAAATCGATCAAACGATGTCCGTCTGTCCGGTTGGCAGGCTGGCTGCACATGTAAATCTTGTCCGCAAAGAAGAGGCAATTTTGGAGATATTTTGATTGAACATGTTGGGAATCGGTCCATAATTTCACATAGCCCCATACAAGCTTCTTTCCGGAATAGAAACTTTGTGCCCATAAGCCATCTTATTATGTTGGTATTTAGATTGAAATTTGGTCCAAGCTTATTTTATTGCAATCTAAATCATTTTACCAAATTCCATTCTATAGAATCAGTTTATATTTGACAATAGATCCCAAACAAATACTACTCCCGATAATCATCAAAAAATATTGTGCAGGAAAGCTTTACGCTTGTCTGCAGGAAAAAAACTAGAGTCTCTGGCGGTAATCGATTCCGCAACCACGGTGCTGATAGACTAGCTCTCCACTAGTTCTGGGGGGGTCCACGGTTGCCCACGGGTTCCAAATGGGATACACTCTTAAATATTTGATTGTAAATATTGTGGTAATTTGTATCGTAGGGTCGGACTTGACCGACGCTATATTCTTACTTGTTTTTTATTGTAGTGCAAATACGAATTCGTCAATGCCTTATTGCTAAAACAATTTACCTTTTTTTATACTAATTTTTTCCATTTAAACGTCATCGTCGTCTTGCGATCAACATTCATCGTTGTTTTAGTTTCATTTATATTGCCCCTTGGTGAGTTTGTCTGATTGTCTGCCTGCTCACTGTCATTAACGTTTAAATGAGCACAACAAGTATTCATTCTTTCTTTTTATTCATTTATTCATGTTTTTATTTTGTATTTTGACTTTGCCTTTATTGTCGTTTTCTTTGTTGTGATTAGGTGTCCATCAGCTTATTATTAAATTAGTACGAGTGTATCCGTATCTGTTAGTATGAAACTGTAGATAGATGTGTGTGTATTTAGGCATTTTGTCTCTTTGGCCCATTTAAGTTTTTGATAATCTTAAATGTATGCAGGATATAAGCAGTTTTTTTCGAATCTTTTCCGATGACAAAGAGTTGAATGGACTGAAAAGCAGCACATATATTTTTACTTTAAATACGAATGTTTCTTACACGCAGAAAAAAATTGTTGAAATGTGGTTAAAATAAATCGTATTATGATCTCCGCAATGGCCACAATAAAACAAATTGTCACAATTAGTTAAGGCCCCTATTACGGTTTGCAACTCAACTCAGTTGTAAACCGTAAATTTTTTATAATTGTACCCAGTATTCATAAACGATTATTAAATTTAGCAAACGTTTATTCAAACGGTTATTCAGACACAAAGATCATATCGAATAATGAGCGAATGACACCTAAATACCCAGGATTCAAGAGTATGTAATTGCTGAAAATCAAATACACCCACTTAAATGCACAGTATGGTGTCGAATAACTTCAGAAAATATTATTTAACCACATTTTTTTTTTGAAAAAGATGAACAAGTTGCGGTTAATGTGAATGACATTCAATACCGGACTATGTTGGAAAAATTTTTAAGTACAGAGATAGAGAATGGTCCAATACGATAAAGTCACAGCATTTCCTATTAGGGTTATTTTTTTATTTGGCGATCATAGCGTTACTTATGCGCCACCCTATAGAACAAGCTAGTTAAACCGAAAGCATGCTAATAAAGGTTGTCGTGAGCTGGAAAATGAGTTAAATGCAATTTACTTCACTGTCAATTAAAGCATTGTTTATAAAAGAGGAACATGACATCAAGAACAGGATTAAAAAATAAAATAAAATTACAACTTGACTCAATAAGCATATTTAAAAATGACTGGAATACATAATTTTAGTATAATCAATAGTGACAGTATTATTGTTAATTCTGATTATAATATGCTTAATTATAATTTTTAATCTTCTATTCATTAATTGAGCAAAATATGGTTAATTTGGAATACTTTATCGTATTTAACTATAATATGGTTATTAACAAACATAAGCATTTAAAAGGTCCAACCATAGTATGTTGCTCATAGATTGTGATTACCTTTAACTACATTTTTTTCTGCGTGTACTTGTGAACCAATGAGACATTTATTTAATTGGCATAAAAATGAATTCTGTAAAATATTTTCCACTTGTTCTTTGGAAAAAATGTGATTAATTGGAGTATTGTGAGAAAATAAAGACAATACAATTTTTGGGAAATTATTTATCTTCATAAGAAAATTATGATAATTTTAAGACAATATAAAATTTCTAAAAACTTAATGGCAGTGATGTTTAATATTAAGATTTTATTAAGAATAATTAAATGAAAGCCCTAAGTTTTAAATTTTTCGAGTTTTGATCACATGTAAGTAAATAAAATGGTAAACGGTTCCATTTTTATTTCCGAATTTAATTTTTTTTTAATGGTAATAATACTATTAAAGTTCCCTATAATTTTTCTTTTTCCAATGTGTTTTGCGGTTTTTTTTTCATTGACAAACGCTCAGGGGAGAAGCAAATTTAAAAACAAGTTTTTTTTATTGGCGTTCAGCTTAAACTTGTTTTATACCCTTCACCACACTTGGAAAGGTATATAAGTTTGTCATTCTGTTTGTTATTTCTTAGACCCTCTAAAGTTATATATTCTGGTTACTTATGAGTAGGCGAAGTTGATTTTATGATGTCCGTCTGTCTGTTGAAATGGGGTTTCCTAAGACCCCAGATATTGTGGGGACTAGGTTGTTATTATGTCACTTATGCTCCGTGTAATTCTGCTATTGAAATTTAGCCAGAACAGTCCACAAGTGTCTGAGATATGAGCAAAAACCACTACTGCATCTAATTTTTTCCCATAAAATCCATTGTGGATTTTTCGTTTTTTTTATATCTGGTGAACCGCAAGAGACACAGATTCCAAAATAATTACAAACATTTTGGCTATCAGTAGACAAAATCCAGAAAAATGTGGGCAGGATTGGAGAATGAGCGTGGCACAAAATATATTTATTTATATTTAAATAACGGTAAGAGACAATTGTCAAAATTTGCTGGATTATCAATCCCCAACATTCCTAAAAAAAATGTGCGGAATTGGAGAAGTGGCATGCCTTTCCGTACAAAAACATTAAAGATTTCTGTATGTCTGGAGAACGGAAAGAGACAAAGAATTCAAATTCCAATATCCTACAAAATGTGGGTGGGATTGGAGAAGTGGGCGTGGCCCAAGATAGATCACTTAATATCTAAAGAGCGGTATTTGGAGAACTTTCTGTTCTCATCGCACCATTGTGAAGGGTATTTAGGATTCGGCATAACCGAATATAGCACTCTTAATTGTTTTTTTTTCTTTTGTTTTTTTTTTATACATAACAAACACATACATGATTTGCCAGTTTAATAGAGAAATGCGTTTCAAGCGGGAAAATGTATTTATCATACATATATTTTTTTAATACTGTTTAATAATGTGCGTAAGAATGTGAGTTAAATAGTGAAGGGTATTTAAGATTCGGCACAACCGAATATACTTTTTTACTATCAATCTTCTTTTGGACTTTTTAGTGCATTAAAAATTGTTTATTTTGCAGTCCGGTTTTTAATATTTTTCATTTTTTTTTAAAAATTTTATTTTTTTAAATAAATGTTTTGTTTTTTTAATTTGCAAATGTTTTCTTATTGATTTAACACCGAAATACACCAAAAAGCGCAACAACAAACTAAAAGATATGTCAAATATTAATTTTTAGCCAAAAAACTATAAACAATACAAAATTAGATAACCGAGCACGGGCAATTAGGCTTCCATTTTGTGGACCTCTCCGTAAATTCTCTAGTTATAAACTCAAGAATTGCGCAACTAAAATTGTCCTGTCTGAACCAGTTTTTTAAAACTTTTTTTTTGGGAATTGTGAGATTCCTTTTGAAATCTAAAATAAAGTTTATAATATTGATAAAAATTCAAAAATCCAATTTTTCGCACTTTTTTGCAAAATGTCGTCAACGATTTTTAAAAGAAGTCAACAATTGGAACCAAAGTTTATTAAAAAATATTGAAACAGAAATTGAATATTCACAGCAAATTACTTAGTAAGTAGTTGATGCAATTTTCTTAATTCATTAATAAGGCGTATGAAGAGGGCAAGGTTCCAATCGGACTAACTATCTATAAAATGAAGAATTAATTAATTTTTTTCCTTCCTCATTTCCGTTATTTTATAAAGGGTATCAAAACTTGGGCAGATCCGAACTTATTGTGGCATTTTAACTTAATTTACCTTAACATATACATATCGAGGCATTTCCGCAAAAAAGCTAAAGCGAGATCATTTTAAATTTTCGTTTTTTTTTTGTTTGCAATAAATGACTTAATTGGCAACACTTGTATCATCTCCTAATATGTCATGGTCACATAAGGAACCGTTACGATTCTATAGCAAAAACAATTTTATCTTAAGCGACAACCTTAATACAAAATTTTTATGAAATAAAATAAAAAAACCTTCTGTATAATTTAGTTTTTGTCGCTTAAGCTTTTTTTGCGGTAATGACTTGATATGTATGCAGTCAATAGCATTTATTATAAAGTTGAAGTATACAATTTCGTTCAGTGTTTTATTACAAAATTAAGCTTTAACGTTTCCATACTGTGATAGAAACGTTGAAATTATAAAAAACAATTCCAATTAATTTGAAATACGGCCAATCATTTTTGATAAGGTGGTATTTGCTTTTTGATTTCTGTTTTTATTAGAGTTAATATGATCATTATATATTTGAATAAAATCAATTAGAATGCATTTATTCAAAATACATTACACGGTTGTAAAATTATATTTCATGAAAAGTATATGTGTTCACAGCTTTGTATGTATTTGTGAATGTGCATGTATTGGTTTTGTGCTGCTTCTGGGGGGTTGAAGCCGGTTTAAACTTTATGCCATTTCCATCACCTCGCTTGGCAAAAAAGTGCAATTCTGCGACTGTATTATTAGTGTAAAGTTTGGGGCTCAGGTAACACTAGAAATATCCCGAAAACTAACCGTTTGTGATTAGCGTAACAATTTTTTTTAATTAAAAGAACTGCAAGAGGAAGTCTTCTTAAAAATTAAAGTTTGCATAGCTGTGTCTTCAAATAATTTTTTAATTTGGCAATTATAATTAGAACATTTTTCATTAAACACACTGCTATTTGAATTGATTTGGAGTTTTTAAACGATTTCAAAATTTTTTCAACGGCCTACCTCAAACCTAAAAGTAAATAGGCCAGCAAACAAATTAAAAATTCATTACTGTCACCTGACTGACCCTAACCCAAAAACCGGTTGCTATTATATTGAAATTATTTATTTAATTTTATAGTAAATTACATAAAAAGAGTTTTTGGTTTAAATAATTTTTATTTAAGAAGTTTGATAACACTAACCATAGACGCTTGACTAGAACGGAAACTCTCGTTAAACAAAATTAAAGAAATTATTTCTCAAAGTTCCGCTTGTGTGGAGTTACAAAAAAAAGTAAACCTTTTATTAACTAACACAATCATAAAGTTAGTTTTCTTGATAGCTGAGTTATTTTTTTTACGCTCTCCTTTCGTTCTAGTTAATCCTCTATGACACTTACCTCAGATTTAGCGTTACCGCTGTGATATGAATCAATTTGAACCTTTTTTAATTACGCTTTTGTATTATTTTTAAATATTTTGTGCCAATTTTGTAACTTTTTTAGAAAAAGAACCTACACTTCTGTGCAGTTATGCTTTAAACAAGTGCTTTCGAAAATTACATTGCCTTAAAATTAACTTTGGAGCAGATTCAAAGTAGAAACTTGCAATTCCATGCTTTCGTCTTCTGTAATAAAATATAGAATGCAAATTCCTAAAAAGTAGTAAGTATATGTACGTAAAAAGTTATAATTAGCTTTTTGAAAGTAAAGTACAAATTGAAATTAAAAGTATAATTTCCCTAATAACATACATAACTAATATACATATTTGTAGTTTTATATACTACATATGTATATGTATGTATATAATTTGTGATTATTCAATAACTTAAAATATTAATAAATGATTTAAGTAAAGTTTATTGACCACTAAAGAAACTTTGGGTATTGTGGAATAGGCGGATAATGTAGAACCCCCCCCCCCCCCCCACTTATTTCTCAAACGAAATATAATTTAAGGCAGTTCTACACTATCACACAAGTCTTAAGTATTTTGACGAACAACTTATTATTATAATTGGGTTGTATTGTCCTCAAAATACATAAGACTTGGGTGATAGTGTAAAGAGCCCTTTAGAAACACTCACTGTTTGTTAATATAGTTTACAAAAAAATGTTAACTAAAAGGCTTTGGCTATGCAAATGGTCGTACTGTTAATTTGCAATCCGTCTGTAGGTGAAAACATGTATTGTCGACTTCTTCCACAATACCCAGTTACTTGCCTGAAATAATTATTTTTTGTTTGTTTATAAAAAAAAACTTATTATTTCTTTAAAATGCCGTTTTTGCGCCCCTTTATTGATAAATACTGCTTTTTAAAAGCTTTTTTTACTTGATTCACCCATACATTTGTTCGTTATTGTTCAATAATGGATTATGAACAAATTAATTGACTGTATTTCATATTAGTAGGTGGTACAAAATATTAGATAAAATCATAAGTCTTTTGATTTATATGGCGCAAAAAGAAATATTTTAATGTGGTGATAACATTGTACAGTACACATTGCCTAACTTATTGAATAATGTGGGGGAATTGATAATAGCAACAGCAATAAAGTACTAAATAATATTGCAAATGTATGGGTCCTTTAGAAATAACCTTTTTTTTGACATATTTTTTGGGACAATCCCCTTTTGGTGACCCTTTTAGAAAATTTCCAACGGCAACGTTGCTTAAATTGTTTTTGCTTTTAAAAACGGTATTCTCTCACGTTCTCTGTGAGTGTACAGGCGGGCTGTTTATTCATTTTTTAAAACACGCTCGGCCCCAAAAATAAAGTTTATAGATGTGCATAAAATTGTACGTGTCTTACATTTAATATTAATTTATATTCAAAACAAATAATTACACAAACAAATTTAAAGTCATATTATGTTTGTTTTATAATTTGTTAATTTATTTACTAGGCACATGATTTATGATACAGTTTTTTTTTGCTAAATTAATAAATTGGAAAAAAGTTCATTAAACTCAAAAAAAACTTATTCTAATGCTATTTTTTCAAATTTTGCTCAGTGTAACTAACATAATCAATTAATGCTTTGAAGTTGCCATATGTGATTGACATGTGTAACGTATTTTTTTTTATTTTTTAATTGCCAACCAATATTCTTCATGATCTTAAGGTGTTTGTCATCATTTGCAAGCCAATTTTTTTATTTAATTGTTGATAACACAAAAAAAATTACATCATTTTGTTGTAAAATGGTCAAACTGCCACTGTGACTGCGCCGTTTTTGGCAATACTAATACAACAACATAATCAAATAAATATCACCTGAAGTTATAACTGCAATACCGGGAACATTGCGATATTGTCATTTCTTGCTTACATGGTTTCATGTGCAAGAAAGAAACAAACACAAAAATTGCGTACTCGCGCAGGCGTTTAATTAGCATGCAAGCCGCGTTCTCGGGTTAATCGTTATTGTTTTATTTTAGTATACAACACTGTAATCGTGCTGGATACTAAAACAATTCAAAAATTGTGCAAAATTTGAAAACCCCACAATGCCGAAATTCCATATGCACAAAAATATGTGTAATTACAGACAGACTAATATACAGACGGACACAAAGTAAATTCAAGAAAAAAAATTACTGAAATTAAAAATGAAAACGAAACCGATAAATAAAATATGTAATAATACAACAAATAAAAAGAAAAATTCAAAAATTTAAAAGTTAACTTCCGTTGTGGTATAAAATCATTCAACGCTCCCAGAAAAAGTATCACACCGAATTCATACGTTAAACAATTAACAACTACTTCTCAGGACTTAATACCAAAGTATAAGAAAAAATTCCAAATGAAATATTTTATTATTTTGGCCTGCACATTGGCGGTAGTAGCTGCCAGACCCGAACCCCCAAAGAGCCGTTATGGTCCACCACCAGCACCACAAAAGGAATACTTGCCGCCTAAGCCCGCTGATCAATATGGACCTCCATCTGAGCAACAAGCCCAACCTCTACCTATCTATGGAGCTCCAGCTCCTTTCTATGGCCCCCCGGTCGAAGCTTTAGTAACAAAAAATGTCTACGTTCACGTGCCACCAGAGGAGCCTGAATCTTACCCAGTCTCTGCTCCCATCCAAACAGCTGTACCCAAAAAACACTACAAAATCATCTTCATCAAGGCTCCTAATCCACCCACTCCAGTGCGTCAAGTTGTTCCTCCTGCAGTCCAAGATGAACACAAGACTTTGGTTTATGTGTTGGTCAAGAAACCTGAAGAACAACAACCTTTAATCATTCCCACACCCACACCAACTGAACCAAGCAAACCTGAGGTTTACTTTATTAAATACAAGCAACATCAAAAACCTGCCGAACAATATGGTCCTCCCGCCGCCCCTGCCTCTGAATACGGGCCTCCAGCTGAAAAATTCTAAATAATAAATAATTCATAAACTCATATCCTCACTATTCAATCATTTCATAATTTTCAAATTGCTGGAAATGTGTAAATATTCTTTTTTCAACGAATCATAATTTTTTATTACCTCCATCCATTTAATCAGTTGTTATTTAGTAAAATGTTGTTAAGTTTGTTAATTAATTTACGTTAAATCGATTTTATTAAAAATAAAAAATAAATTATTTTATGTACAAATTTTAGTTCTTTTCATTATTTTAGAGTTTCTTTAATTCCAGGTCTATTTAAAACTTTCTATTTCTGTTTTATAACATTTCTGTTTTTTAAAATTACGAATAAGTTTCAAAAGTTTCTGAAATATTTAATCATTATAAATTGAAGTTCTCCGAAAATTAAGACAAAATTTAAAATCTCAAATGAAGAACTTTAAGCAGTTCCCAAACCGTTAGTTAATTTAAGTATTATCGCTAAACCAGCAAGTCAATGGCATACTTTTTTTGGCCATAATCTTTTTTGTAAAATACCTATAAATTTATAATCTTGCACTTTCATTGAAATTCAACAATAATAAATAAAAGAGCTTTGTATCCACTATGCAGCCGTATGATTAATAACTCCTGTCACAAAATTCGATAAAATTTGTTAGGTGTGGACACCCTACAGCGAACAGTGAATTGGGGTAACATGATTTAAATTTTTTTGCTTCAAAATGACAATCATATGCGTATAGAAACTTGTTTTTCCTGAACAATAAACTTCAGTGTATTTTTTTAAAATATAAAAATTGGGAATTTAGCACGTCATAGAGAAATCTTATTAATTATGAATTTTGTATTCCCGATAATAAATTTGCAGGTGCCAGTGCAAAAAAAAACAAAAAACATTTCAAATTGTTTTTTTTTTGTTTTCTTACGAAAACAATCAAATGAAGCAATTTGTTTTTTCTTTTTGCGCACTTACAACTACAATTCGAGTCGGAAAAAGCCAACTAATTGTAGGGGAATGTAAGAAAAGATAAACTCACAGTTTATTGTTGGTTTTTTGTTAAGCTTTCATATTGTTATAACTTGTCATCATCAAATCATGCCTCTTGTAAGCAGGTTTGTATTGTGCTTCTCTCCATTCCATAACTGCTTACCAGCTAAATTTTTTACTGGGTATGCACTTTTACTGGGTTCACAGGGAATGATTAAGTGGTGGATACTTGTGGTGAAGGGTATACAAATTGGGTTTTTAGTACAACTAAGGAGAAAGTTTGTACAACTGTAAATTTTTATTTTTTTCGTTTTCTTTTTAATGGCGGCGATGAAATTAAAACACCAAACTTGTCACGTGACAGCTCTTAAGTGGTAAGGAGCGGTTCTTGTTCTAACACTTTGTATGAAGGGGAGTGACTTGTCACTTTAACACGGTAATGTCCTAGAAGGGGATGAATTGGCACCTTTGGATACTTTGTAACAGGTCA
Source organism: Pollenia labialis (assembly GCA_949318255.1). NCBI lineage: Eukaryota > Metazoa > Arthropoda > Insecta > Diptera > Polleniidae > Pollenia > Pollenia labialis. The sequence continues at coordinate 135,720,159 of OX439143.1, read as the reverse complement.
CTGAAATAACCTAAATGGACAGATTCAATTTCGGTTAAAACAATGCCTGTAGCAGACATTGTCCCGAGTGAACCATCTTAATATGATAGATCTTTGTTATCTATATATATGTATATATATATATATATATATATATATATATATATATATATATATATATCTTGGTTATATTACCAGATAAAATCAGCCACTACCCGTATAAAATCCAATCACATGACTAGTTTTGTTTCAATTACCTTTTCCCTGGAGTAGCTACACTTAAAACACATTCTCACCAGTTAAGGAATATGTCATGTTTTCACCTACAAAATTCGTTGATTTTCATTGTAATATTGTGGTCACGGCATAAGTGCTTTAAAAACAATTTTCACAAATTTCCCACAGAGATATTAATTTAATAAAGAAAACTTCAAATCTGTTATTATTTTTTTTTTATTTTTTTAACTTTATTTCTTCACATTAAATATGTTTTTTTTTTTGATAAATTCTACATTTTGAGTTTATTTTATGTTAAACATTTTAATTCTTTTTTTCTTCTTCATTTTTCTTTTATAATTAATTTTACGAACTAAACAGAGTAGTTATAATTTATAACTAAGTTTTAGTTTAATGTTTTTCGATTTTGAGTTTGAGTAGATTAAAAACTATTTTGGTTTGTATAATTTTAATAATGCAGGTGTTAGTTAATATATATTTGTTTTATTTATTGTAATATTTTATTATATTTATTAATAATATTAACTGCCTTATTCATAATAAATTTTTAAATTGATTAAATATTAAAAAATAAAAATTTTATAAGATTTTAATAAATTTAAAAATTTATTCTCGCATAAGGCATAAAGTTTTAAATGTTACATTTTAAAAATAAATTTTTTTTTATTAAAATTTTCCCTAGCAGTCTAAACGAATGCCAATGGGTTCAATAAAACAACTCTGTTTTTAGAAGTCAGGGTTGATTTTCGCTTGGCAGTATTAGACTAATTGGAAAAATTCTTAATGTCTTTTTTTAACTCAGTTCTTTTGCGCATTTTTAGTGCTTAAGTTGTTTTTATTTTTGTTTTTTATTCTTACAAAAAATAAAATCATTATAAAGAAGTGCCAAAACTTAGGCATTACGCGAGGGCAATACAAAATGTAATATCTTTTTTTGAAAACTAAAAAAATAAATAAATTTTGTAAGTAACCAATAAAGTTTTTTATTAATACGATTTCCGTATGACGTGCTAAATTCCCAGTTTTTCATATTTGATAAAAACACTGAAATTTATTGTTGAGGGAAAGCTAGCTTCTTTTTTTTGTAAATAAACTTCAGAATAGTATTTTAAAGCTGACTTTGTAGCGCTAATATATTAGAGTTTTGAATATTTCTATAAAAAATAAATCATTTATAATAATTTAGTTCAATTATATTTAAAAAACTAAACTGAATGTAAAATTATTTTTCAATTTAAAATTGTTTTCTAATTAAGTTTTAATTACTATGCATGTATAGAAAGCTCAGCTATAGAGCGCTTCAAAAGGAACCAAACGACAACTTCAGTTTGCTATAAAAATTTAGTAAAACATATTTTCTTACTTTTTTTTTAAAATTTTTTATTAAAAATTTTTTTTTTATTAAAATACACGTGGGTTCGTTTACATACACAAAACAATGTCGAATACTGGTGACAGCTGATATACAGAATTATTATTGCTCGTCAAAATTTACAAAAAAGGTGTTTGATTATTGTTTTGAAAGAGTTCAAAAGAAAATATTATCGAAGCATTAGTACACTAATGTTTGACGATTCTAAATTATTATTTACAAATGTCAACTGTTCGAGTATCAGGGATGCAAACGCAATACACTTGGCAAAAATAGCAATACAGTGTTAGTATGGCGCAAAACCAAAGATGTGCCGTGCCAATTGCAATTCTGTGTATTTTGTTGTTAGATTGCTAACAAAAGCTTCAATATTCTGCATTTACATTTTCGCAAGACTATTGAATAAAGTTTCAAAATATTTTAACGATATCGCGTTCTACAAATATTGATATAAAGCATGTTTTTCAATATGGTATGTATATGCAGGGTGAAAGTGAGCCCGAACTAAATTCTCCTAAGGGTAAGAAAAATGTTTATAAACAAAGAAAACATTCTTGGAAATAATTTAAGATAAACTTATCCTTGTAATTGTTTAAATTGGGTTTCCGAAGACCTAACTAGTACTATGTTCACACTTGAGTTTTTAAACGCGTTTAAGCAAAATGTTGATTAAGTTAATCAAAGCCCTTCACATTACATTTGAGATGATTAAGATGACAGATGATTAAGAAAAAAACAAAACAAACAAATTTATATTTCTTTAAACTATTAAACATTGATAAAAAAAAATACTTTTTTAAAGCTATCAGAAGATTATTTCAAATCATTTTAATGATCAAATTGTGAAAATTTATGAATTATTAAAGGAAAAAAATAAAAACATTAAGCAGAAATCGTGGCCGGCTGTACAGTTTATGTTGGCCGATTCTACATTATAATCAGTTTGAGGTATATTCTGTGGATTCTATGTGATTAATGAAGTGATTAAGTTGTAAACATGTCAATTTGAAGTGATTAACAAATCACTTCAATGTATGGGAAATGATCTCGATTTTGATGTGATTAGAGCTTAACCACGTTCGAGTTGCTTAAACGCGTTTAAGAATCCAAGTGTGAACATAGTATTAGATAAGCTAGGGACTAGGGTGTTTTTATAAACAAGTTGTTTTTCAATTTAGTAAGAGCGATAAATAAATGGCTGAGATATGAGATAAAAAAACTCGATATTTAAGAATAAAACTTGTTTTTTTGACGTCCCTGTTTTTAATGTATTGACTTTATTATTTCACTTTATCATTTAGAAAGCATTGTAGAATATCGGTAGTAAATATTACCGATAATGGTTTAACCCTGGATGGTTACTGTTCGTCGAATTGCAAAGCTTATTTACATTTTATCATATAAAACTTTAAAAAATAATTAATTTGAAAACACAAAAAAGTGCTAAAGTTCGCATTAAAATTTGGAGAGAAAAAGAAATTTTTTTTTATATTTTTTTAATAAAATGCTTAATAAAAAAAATTTTGTTGATTTTTTTCTTTAACAAGTTCATCTATACGACGAAGAGTAGTAACCTTAATGCAATAAAATGAAGAGTAACCTTTCAGCGTTTAAAATGTATGATTTATAGACAAATAACACTCAATTTCCTCTTGAAATTAATAATAGCGACAACATTATATTAGCTAGGAGGACAAAATTTGACTTAAATTTTTTTGTTCATAAGCTATTGCGCACAAAAAAAAATTGGATTGGATGCTTCTAGGCGTGCATCTTTTACTGTGATTGAAACAAAAATGCTGTTACTTTGCTCTTGTGAACCATCTGTCTCAGTAAACAAGTGTAATGATTAATTTTGATTACAAAATAAGTTTTTTTTTTAATGGGAATCGAACAAGAAAAGCGAAAATAAATTTTTAAAATTTGTAATAAAAATCCGTTATGTCCAAAAACAATAATAGCCAAGCTCAAAGGTGTTAACCGAAAAATGTTTCACTTTTTCTTTTTCTAACTTTTTTCTAACCGCTGTAAAAATATCGTGTTTTTTTGTCTACTTTTTGGCAATGAAACGGTTGGTTGAAAAATCCCTTTTTATATGCTCTTAATATGTACTAAATTAAAAAGCGTACTGTTGAACAAGTGCGATAAGGGACTAAAGCACACTGTATAAGCGTCAAAAATTATTAATAATTTGTTAATAGCTAAACCATTTAAATCAGCTAAAATCGGATACATATTTCAAAAATTCTATAGTTTGTTTTTTAGATTTTCAAGTAACATTTCACCCTTTACAATATAATCCCTTTGACTTTTACTTAATATTCTAAAATTTAGTATGAGTTATTTCGAAACAAATATATTTTTAATACAAAACATTAAAAAAAATTTTTTGTTACGTACACAAAATAAATTTTTTTGATCCGAACAAAGTGTTATTTGGTATATTTTGAAATGGGGTTAATATCTTTCACAAAACCTTTTTAATTATCAAAATATTTTTGTCGATTCAAAATTTACACAAATCTTTGCCAAATTATAATACATATTATAAAAAAGTTATTGGGTTTGATCATATTTTAAATATCAGCATAATAAAGATAAATGCTATATAAAATCTATAAGTTCATAAGTTAGTTTTAATTGCAACTAAATTAATTTTGTTTGCACAAACTACTTTTCAACAATTTTAACCATTATTTATTTATCGGAAATACAAAATATTTGTTGCTGTTTTTTTAATGTATAACCTAAACACATAAAACTTGCTTGCTAATTACTAAATTAAATAACTCAGTTTCGAAAAATGTACCAAATATTTTTTCAGTTTTCTTTTTTTAATTTATAGTTTAATTTCAAATATTTTTTTTATTTTTCAATTTAAGATACCGATGATGTATCCTCATTGTTATCATTGTCCTCATAAAGTTTACGCTCTCGACAATCTAAAATGGCCCAGACCAAGAGCGGCAAACAGCCTAGAACCATACAAGAGCCCATGCAATAAAATACAATAGCATAACTGCCAGATAAATCCCGAAGATAACCGGCTAAAGGTGGCACCGATATCGCACCAATACTTTGAAACATGCGCACTAAACCATAGCTGGAACTAATACGATCGGTGCCAAATATATCAGCCAATAAAACCGGCATTAAGACATACCAGCTGCCTAAACAAAAACCATAAATAGCAGCTGATAAGCCCACTAAATATATAGTATATCCCGAGGGTATGGTAAGTACAGCAATACCAGCTCCAAGAATGCTAAATATAAAAAAAAGTATTAATTTAATTAAATACTAACTATTTTTGCAATTAATTAAAATCACTCACCAAAATATGTAAGTCTTTTTGCGATCAAATAATTGTAGATCCGACAGCCATCCAAGGCCTAAGCGACCAACAAGATCTAATACAGCGCTAACGGTTACCAAATAACCAGCTTCGCTTTTATTGTAACCTAAAATTAAAAAAAAATGTTTTAGAAGAAGGAAAGATAAAGCAAAAAGTTTGCGGCTATGCTAAATTTTTAATCCATCCGCTATTGAAATAACAATCTATTTCATACAGTTTTGCTATTATTGGATCCTTAATTTACTTAAAGGAGTCTATATAAATTATGCATTGTAATTTCTTTAATGACACTATAAAAATTCATGTATGTGATGAAAATAGATCAATTTTAAATAATTGCTTGAAACTGCTCTTGTTACATCAGTTTCTAAAATTATTTCCAAAGAAAATACCCAAAATAGGAAAAAAGCCGAAAAGTAAATGCTTACGAGACAAATCGCATCCCTTGTGTTAGTGTTAGTTAGTATTAAAGGTACTTACGGGCATGTTCTGACAATCGCAAAACGCTTAAAATTTGCGATTTTGACTTGAAATTGCATAAAAGGTGTTCTGTAAATCGCAATCGCAAAAAGATTGGCGACTTTAAATTTCAAATGTATGCTGATCACAAGCAAAAGGCACGAGTTTTAGAACACCATAAAATAAATCTGGCGTTTTGCGAATTTAAATCGTGCGGTTGTCAAAACATGGCCGATACACAGAAAAAATTTTTGCAAAAAATTATTCAATTAAATAATTAATTGGTGTACATTAATTATTCAATTAATTTTTTGTTTGCTGCAATTAATTTTTTTAATCAAAACCCATAAAATTAAATGTTTGTGTATATGTGGGGTATTTTTTGTTTATACAATTAATTTTTGACTAAATTTGATATGATCAATTCCTTCTTGAGGAAAAGCTGCAACTTAAAATTAAAAACTGGAAGAATTATATTGGAATATATTAAATCAATAATTTTCAACTTTAAATCAACATTGTTTAAAAGTTTAAACATATTATTTTATGATACTTATTTCATTAATTTCTTAATTATGTTAGAATTTAAATTTCAAAATATTGAATTAATTAGAAATATTTGAAAATCTATATGGCAACATTTTAAATTGTGTAATATGTAAACCATACCAGCTGATTCCCTCTTTATTAGGCTGTGAAATTTGGTGTGTTGTGGACGCTTTTAAAATAATATCGGTGAAATTTAATTTAGTGGATCGCTTTCGGGTAACATGGTCCTCTCGAAAAGCCAGGAAGTAGTAAGCATTTTGAATGCATTTGCTACTATCGAAAAATCCAAATGTGTTCACGTTTTAAATCCTATTGACAGAACAAGCTCTGATTCAACAGAAAGTTAATCTATTTATTTAAAGCACTGAATCACCCATCGGCAGATGAAAAAATAAAGAAATAAAGAAGGTAAAAGGTGTTACCCTTAATCAACCTAATCGAGTTTGATTCGTTTTTTTTTAGTTTTAATTATTTTGTGCATTATAAATTTCATAACGCTTAAATATTAAATCAAAGCTTAAAAACTTTTTTTTTTCATTATGCCATTCTTAACTCAATGTTGTTTAAATATTATTTCTTAAATAACTTTGATAATAAACTGGCAAGTGCACGGCTAAAAAAAAACTAAACTGGCAACATGCTTTATTTTTGTTTACGAAAACATTAAAGCAGGTTGTTTTTTAATTTATTTTGTTTTTTTCTTATCCTACTTACAACTACAATTAATGTTGGAAGAATTCACACCAATTGAAGTGAGGAAGGTAAGAAAAGATAAATTCACTGTTTATTGTTGTTGTTTTTGTTTAAGCTTTGATATTGTTACAACTAAAGCTGTTGCTTATAATTCTTATTCGCTTCACAGTTTTACTAGTTTAATATCTTTAGATTTTCTAAAATCTTTGGACGAAGTTTCCTAACGATCTGGCCAAAGCAACCAGTGAAATGCGCATAGGAATAGCTTATCCCTTCGACAATAAATTTCAGTGTTTTTATCAGGAATAAAAATTGGGAACTAAGCACGATAAACAAAATCTTTTAACTTAAAAATTTTTGTATTCCCACGAAATTACTTTGATAATAAAAAATATAATTTCAATAACTTTTTCACATTGTTTCAATAAAACGGCAATATTATTCCAAAAAAAATAATGCCGAAAAACATTATTTCTATATTATTTTCATATTAATAGAATATTGATCAAGGCGAATTCATTTTTCAGGTGGCGTTGAAAGCACAGCTGTGCTACTTTTTTTCTTAATTTGAGAGAGAATTGCCAAAAGTTCCTTGTATCGATCAACGAAAGCAACAAAAAAATACATTGTTGTGTTTTTGGTGTTGTTACTTGTTGTAGTATCGACACCACCGTTTAGATGAATTCGCCTTGATATTTATTTTATTGTTTTTTTTTTCTGAGTGTACTTCTTTTTTTTAATAAAAAAATTACTTAAATTTTCCGTATTCTTTTTAAACTTTTTAAATTCCGTGGAAGGAAAATAAAACGATTAAAAAAATGTCTAAAACTGGTATTGTCTATATGCATTAATCACTTGGCAAAAACGACAAAAAAGAGACGAAACAAAATGAAATCAACCAAACAAAAAGACAAAAGTAAACACATCACATCTCTTGTCGATTTCGAAACGTTTTGGAATCGAAATCCGTTTCTTAAATTAAAAAGCTATTTCTATCCCATTTTTTAAAAGAGTTGTGGCTAAATATTGACCGAGTCTTACGAAATTTAGCTTTAAATAATATTTAAAAAAGAAATAGCTGTAATGACTTTGTCCTAAGAAGGCAACTACTCAAATGAATTTGTTATTCAACAAAAGAATGATGTATAGTATATACATATGTATATGTCGACCACGCTGATATCCCGCAGACTATAAAAAAATGACTTTTCAAAGAACAATAAAGCAATTTTAGAGAAATCGCTTATTCATCGGAATATTATATAGGAATACAGAAAAACTTTTTCACATGCAACTTTTGTATTGCCTTAAATGTTTGTGGCGTTCATTTGTTATGGGTGCATTGCTCCCCCATAAGGCTTATATCAAAAAATCACTATTATTACAAAATAAATATTTAAACATTCATATATGCGAAAGTGGTGGGCTTGTCTCACTAAATTTTCTTTATTGCCTTGCCAAAAACTTTAACTAATGAGTAAAATCCCTGATCGCCCTCTTTAATATTTTATACCGTTTCCATAATACTTACCAATCGATATAACATGAGCGGGTAGATAGTATAGCATATAAGGACAGCCCACTGACATAAGCGTCACTGATAAGCACATTAGTATAAATGTAGGATCCTTTAATAAACTTATGTCCAAATAAATTTTAACGCGTTCGATACAGGTTAAACGTACATCATCGACATCTTCCTCTATGGAATTGGCTCCCACTAAACTGCCCTCTTGGTCTTTTTCTGCCGACTTTATTTCACTCATATTACTGGCAGGTGTGGGTATTTCCATGCTCTTGCTGAGGCCACGTGTTACAACGGCGGGTGGTGAGAGAGGTTTTTCAAGATGGGCTTGAATTTTTGATATAATTTCATCGTTGGCAAAAACATTACGGCGACGACGGGAACCGCGATTTGAGTCGGAGCCAGAGTTTTTGCGATACACCCAGGTAGAGGTGGTACTTAAGTCTTCGACTGAATGCATAATTCCGGAACTTCGTACTTTTTTCATAGGTTTAATGAAGGTTGTCTCGCCAATAATATCCTTTACCTCATCATCGCTCTCTTGAGCACAGTTAGGAACAGATTTTTCAGAAGCTTAAAGAAAAAAATAGTAACATTTTTGTTAAATTCTAAAATCCAAAACAATTTTCACTCACCATTATATCTTTTATTGTAGTAATCATTCAAGCGGTTTTTCGATTCTTCCATAAATAAATGTTCTATGAACTTAGTATTTAAACCGTCGTCACAAGTATCCAAATAGGTTGAGTTAGTTAACATATCAATACTGCTAGGATTAATGTCATTTAAAGGCTTTGTCGCTTCTTCCTCGTCAATAGTCTTGTCATCGTCCGGTTGAAACGACTCCAAAGGTCTGTACAGCAAAGCTGATAGGCATACATCCAACATACAGAAACCCAGTATTAAAATGGTGCCATGAAAACCAAAATTTTCGGCCAAATGCTTTATGAGAACAGGCAGTATAAAACTACCCGCCGCCGTACCCGAAACACAAATACCATTTGCTAAAGCCCGATGTTTATCAAAATACTGGGAGACAATAACAATGCCGGGTGTAGTGGATAGACCACCACCAATACCGGTGAGTATGCCAAAGGTGAAGAGTAGATGTACGAGGCTGGTGGCAAAGTAACTTAGACACATGCCGAGAGCGCAAAATAGACCACCTATAAAAACGACTGTACGACAAGAGAAACGCTGACAAAGTGCACTAGACAGAGGAGCTAAAGCTAAACACAAAGCCGAGAGTATAGCTGGTATCCAAGAGGCTACAGTTGCTGTGGAACTGGGAAAAGTTTCCATAATTTCAACATATAAAACTCCATACGATTTCACCAAACCAGCCACCCAAAATTGTACCGAAAATGCTCCGAACACAATAAACCAACCATAACCGCCATCTGGCGGATCGGTGCTGATTGAAGAACGTGATGATGGCGGATGACCAGAGCTGGCCCTCGAATCCGTATTACTGGGTATATTCGAAATACCAGCCGGTAATTTATGACCGCCTTTGCCACGTTTCCGTTTACCGGCACTACTGCATAAATTACGACTCGAGCGTAATTCACGGGATTTGGCAATTAAAGGCCGTGCCGTAATACTTGACACCGTTAATAAGTTTTCGTTGTCATCTTCTTCAATTTCCGATATCTGATGTTCCAACAGGCTGGCGTGCAACGTGCGACTCGTTGGTGCCGGACAGTAGGGTTGATCGATGGGTAGGGTGGCCGGGCGCCGGGGTATGGTAGACGTGGCAGAGCCCGGGGCCGATGCGGCAACTTCAGCGATTGAAACATTCGAGTGAGCAGTAATAAAAGGATTTTGTGCACTGCCGCCCATTTGTAAACCCAGCCCGATTCCCGGCTGTAGGCCGACACCCAACGTTTCCATTTGCTTGACATCCAACTCGGCCAACGGTACCGGCGGTGCTGAGACAATTGAGAATAAGGAGCCACTAGATTGCTGACACTCGGTGAGTAAAGAAGGTATTGGTGGCTGCGAACAGGCAACAATGGGTCGTTCTCGTTGCTGTTCCAAATATTCCTCTTCTCGATTAAAGCGCGGTTGACAGACGACTTCAATGATTTCGGTGGAATTTCCTTCAAGTGCAGAATGAGGGCGGTTAAAAGTCGCTTGGCCAATGCTGCTGTTGTTGTTGGAGTAAATGATCCCTCCCGACTGGTACTGGACTCGACCAATTGGGTCCGGTTCACTCGAGCAGTACATCGATCCCCGTGAATCCTATAAGGAAAAAAGTTGGATTTTAAGTATTGTTTGCGTTGAATAAGTTTTTTAAATATGACAAAAAGGACTTCTTAAACATAAACATTTAAATAATTTTGTATTTTCAATGCAAATTATAATAATAAAATTAATGTCGTGAGAAATCTTGTCTTCCTCTCTTACTAGCCTTTTCTTTATAATAAAATGCTAATATAAAAAGTGGCTCTATTTGGTCCTTTAAGATGGCTGTAACAGCGAATATTCATATTTTTTGTTTGTTGGTGTCGTAAATTCAACAACACCCACATTGAATTTCTAGCAAATTGTCAACTTTTGGCTTCAAAGCTTTTCCATTCTTTTTTCCATTTTTTTTTTTGTTATTTGTTAATTCTTTTAAATAAACATTTCAAGGTTTCCTTCCTTTACATTTCTCACAAGCTTGACCTTGATTTTAGCGTTAAAAAAGTGGCGTTATAAAATGGAAACATTAATTTGTTTTTTCCTTTGTCATTAGTCAGCAAATCAACCTAGTCATCTCTGTTTACTACCATAATACCGATTATACCATTTCCATTTGCAATTAAATATTTACGAATTGTATTAGAACATGTTAAAGTGTTAAATTGTGATGTGCCATCTCTTTGATGCACTTCACCGAGAGTACGAATATTTCAGGAGGGATCTATTATAAATTATGAACCCCAGTATGAAAATTTCTTACTCTTTTGGTCGTATCAAGATAAATTGCGAGAGTACGATTTACAATTTTATTTCTAATCATATAAAACTTAATTTGACATAATTTAAATACAAAATTATGATTTTTTTTAGTTTAAGGAGTATTTAAGTGACTTGCAAAAGGGGATTTTATATGTACCTAATGGTACTGGGATACTAAAGATATTTTCTACTATCAATATTTATCGATAGTTCAGGTTTCACTATCGATATTACCATCGACAGAATGTTTGCACTTGTGCAGGAAAACTTCAACTAAGTAGTTTTTTTTATCAACCTACAGTTCGTTGTTTTTATCACTTTATTGAACGTATGAGACCGTATTAATGTATTTTAGATGATAGTTTTTGAAAAATTGTGCTGCTGATAAGCACCTTTCTGATGGAACCGAAGTAGCAAGGACTATAAGTTATTTAATTGCAACTTAAGATAATTTTCTAAATTGGTTTTGATTCTCAACCGAAAACGTTATCAATCTAGAGGACTTATCCTCTAATGGTCGTTCATTGTTTTATTCTTTGCAATTGCATTTGCATTTTTTAAAACATTACAAAAATTGTCAAAATAATGTTTGTGGGAATACAAAAATTAATTTAAATGATTTTGTTATTCGTTCTTAATTCCCAATTTTTTTTATTTGATAAAAATACTGGAATTTATTGTTGATGGGATAAGCCAGTCCTATGCGCATTTCACTGGTTGCTTAGGCCAGATCATCAGGATACTTCATCCATTAAGAGTTTAGAAAAACTTAAGATATTAAACCAAATAAAACTGTTAAGCGTATAAGAATTACAGCAACAGTTCCACTTGTAACAATATCAAAGTTTAAACAAAATCATCAACAATAAACAGTGAGTTTATCTCTCCTTAATTTGCAGTAAAAAAAATCACAGCTAAGCAATCCATACCACCTGTCATTCTTGTTGTTTGTATTCATTGCTGTAATTCAGCGCGAATTAATTATAGCAAGTAAAATCGAGGGGCATAAAACTGTGTGTTTGTAGCTGCTGTTACATGCCTTTATAGCTATATTTTAAATAATAATAACATTGATATTGATATTTTTCCTATCGTTTTTTTTCGATATTTTAAGACTATTGATAGTTTCCCACCACTAGTACCTGTAGTAAATTATGGACTGATCATCACAAAATTCTATACAGTTATTTCTAGTCTTATGAAACTATAAGAGACCAAATTTTACTGCAAGAGAATTTTTTTTTTTTTTTAATTCCCTAAGCTAATCCCCACGAAGCTGTACGCTTGTCTGCAGGAAAGAAACCAGAGTCTCTGGCGGGAATCGAACCTGCAACCCCGGGGCTGATAGACTAGGTAGCCTACCGCACTAATTCGTTACTGTGCCATCGCGCACTTATTTCTTCACGAAATTGGGTGGTTTTATTTCTAATCTTATGAAACTTGGAATTACTTAAGGAGCGAGAATACATATACTAAGGTATTAAATTAATCGATGTTTTGTAAATATTAATCAATAAATCTCGCGAATCATTATTCAAGGTAAAAATATAGTCGAATAATAATCGAACAATTTAATATTATTGGGTTATTCGAATAACTTTAATTTTAAATAATTTAAAAGTTTTAGAATAAAACCAAAAGTTATTTTTTTTACATAAAAAAGAGGAAAACTTTTTAAATAAAAAATAGCATCAAAATTTAAGCAAATCTTCTAAAATAATCTTTTAAAAAGAGAATACAGTTTAAATGTTTATTTTTCAAACGAGGTCTTTCTTTTATTTTGATGAAACTTGATTTAGAAAAATTTCTTTCACTTATTGTTGACGGTGGAGATATTGAAAATAAGACCAAAGACTATAGATTTATAAATCTATAGTCTTTGATAAGACGTTATTAAGCATATCCAATTTCTCTGTTCCTTTTCTTGTCTTTTCTAAAAATAAGTAATCTTTCATTAAATGTACCACTTAAATCTCTTTTTAATTTTTTAAAAAAGTTTAATACTCTTAATAGTCTTGTTAAGGTCTGGTAAATGTTGTTTTCATTCGTCTCAAAAAAATCATCTTCTTCATATGAATCATTGTGGTAAAATTATGTACTAAACATTTCTAAAAATAAATTATTCCCAAACTCTTTGGTTTCAGTCTTTGTACTACATATAATACTCTTTTTTAAAAAATTTTAAGTCGAAGGAAATGCTCCTGAGTAAAGAAACATTAAAAGAGCATTTAAAATGTACCGGTAAAAAACAAACTTTCGATTAATCGATAAATCAATGTTCGAATTATTCGTTAACCGAAAATAAGCAATTTAAAATTATTCGAACTGTTAATCGCCCAAAATTAATCGATAAATCGAACATTGGTTAATCGTTTGAATACCCTAATATATACTTTATGGGAATTTCTGAAAATTATAGTACATTTCGAAAATAGTTTTCAACGGTTCTAAAATATAAATTAACATTTTTAAAGATAATTGAAGCCTTATAAACTTTTCAAGGGGATTTCTAAAGCATCTTACAAATTTTCTGAAATTCAACAATTCAAAGTTTTCTTTAAAGACCGAAGTTTCTAAAATTGAATTGAAAGTTATCAAATAATTTTGGTATAGAATAGAATAATTTTAAAACAGTTTAAAACGATTCAAAATTGAAAACGAAAAATTTTAAAACATAATTAGAGACTTGAACTATTTATATTTGAAATTTCTATTTCGCCTCAGAAGAATTCTCTAAAATTTAATTTTACAATTTTTAACTTTAATTACTACGAAGCTTTGGAATGCAAACGTAAATGGTGTAGATGTATCCAAAAGGATATTGTAAATAAACTCAAATCGATTTAACAAAAATAACAAAACATTTTTAAAGCTGAAACAAATTAAGTGCAAACATAAAAAATTTAAGCAATACGAGTTTAACTTGAACAACAACAGCAATATAAAGTATTGTTGTCAAATGAAATTTTCCTTAGAACGAAACTTTTAATAGAAAGTTTTACAAGTTCAGTATGCGCCCTAAGTAAAAAAAACACTTTCATTCGTTCATAACTTAATCTGGATAGTGGGACGAAAGCAGAATATTGTGAAAATTAATCTTTAGTTTTAAAGATTGAGCTTTAAACGTAGCAGGTTTGTAAGGGAGAAATGTTAAAGTTTCGCCTACAATCTCGCTTATGGAAGACATGAATTTTATATGGCGTTCAGTTTTATACACTGAATTTTTATTGTTAACGTTCTTCTTCTTTAATATGCTCCCTTACAAATCTGCTTCGCAGTAAGGGAATGTCGTGGCTCTTTAAATATTATATACTTCTTTTACTGGAACAAGTAAGAGTGCTATATTCGGCTGTGTTGAATCTTTAATACCCTTCACCGAGGGTTCGAATATTTGAGGAGTTGACTTTATATAGTAGCTATAAAATGTATGCCAATCTTTATAAAATTTGAACGAACAGTATTACAATTCAGTGCATAATTTAAATAAAATATCATGATTTGTTTCAGAAATATTATTTGGCTTATAAAAGTAATTTTTAGGAGGAGATTTTTTATTGGAGCTACCATATATTATAGATCGCTCATCACAAAATTCGGTACAGTAATTTATAGTATTACAACAACCTAAATTAGACCCAAAATTTGTATACAGAAATACGCTTTTTTAGAATTTAAAGCTTCTTTAATGGCTTTTCAGAAGGCCGCTTTATATGGGGCCTATGGTAAATTATGGACCGATTATCACTAAATTACATGATGTAATTTCCAGCCATACAAAGCTAAAGTTTATCAAATTTTCTATATTTGTTATCTAGAGTGGGCTCAATAATATTTGACACCAATTTTGTTCTTTCATTTTGAGTCATTCAAAAGTGAGGGTAATTTAAACAGACAGACAGGCAGAGAGACATAGAGAGAGATAAACTCAACAATCCAGAATATTTAAACTTTATAAGTATATTTTTGTTGATAAATTTCCGGGTATTAAAAAATTCCGTGAAATTTAAAACCCTGCAATATATCGAGCCTTTATAGCAAAAATTATGTAACCAACATAAATAAAATTTTACAGGAGAAGGTTTTTTTTTTTTAAATATTTTTGCTTCAAGTCTAGGGTTTCGTTTCAAATTGCTTTTGCTCTTATTTCGTAACGGTACTTCCCAGAGATATCAGATTTTTATAGATGATGCAAACGATCAAAAATGATCGATTTTCATTAAAAACAAAAATCTAAAATGTTGTTGGTTACATCATTTTTGCTATTACGGTTCGATATGTTTGATGAATAAAATCCATCAGTTAATAAACAGTGGGAACCCAAACAAATTATTGGCAAAACAATAAATTTGAAGTAGGGGGATAATATTCTGTGTCGATCGGTCTGTGTTTAAAGTCACAGCTTGAATAGGTCCTCTCTCGAAAATCTCTTTTTACTTGACACATTTTTTACATACCCTTATACACAAAAATAAATCTTGCAAATGTAATTAAAAATTTAGTTTAAAGCGAATCCTAAAAATCTTCTAAAGCTCGTTTTCAATCACAAAATTTTTAGTGCCTGTTTTGCAAGAAAAAAAACATATCCCCAGGTCTTAAAATTTTAACAAGAACTTATTACTTCCTTATAATCGAAAACGTAAAACGCAACAATTTGGAAGTTGTTTTTAAAATACTTTTAATCCAATTTTTATAATTGTTGTTATAAATTCTCTTAAATAGAGAAATATAGGGCCGATGTTGAATGTAAACCACTCCTAAACTTCAAGTTTTTTTCTGCATTTCATTTGACATTTCTCAATTTCCGACTAACTCAATTTGAACCATGGAAAGGTACACAATCGAGCAACGCGTTAAAGTCATTAAGGCTTATTATGAAAATGGGCGTTCAAATCAAAATGCATATCGTGCACTTCGTGATTTTATCGGTAAATTTAATCGTCCAAATGTGCGTACAATCGGAAAATTGTGCAAAAATGTAAACAAACCGGGTCTGTAGGAGATGTGAAAAACCCATAGCATGCTCTTACAGCTCATACTGTAGAAAATATTGCTGCTGTTCGCGATATTGTGGCTGAAGAGCCGTCCACCTCAAATCGTCGTAGTGCCCAACAATTGCACCTCTCACGCTCGTCGTTGATAAACACTATGCTTAAAGACTAGCATTTACGCGCTTATAAGGTGCAATTGACTCAAGAACTAAAGCTTCTTGACCATTCCAAACGTCGTCAATGGTCAGAATGGTGGTAAGAAATGGCAACAGTGGATGATCAATTTTCGAAGAAAATCATCTTCAGTGATGAGGCACATTTTTACGGCAGTTACTGTGAATGGTGTTCGCTATCATGAGATGATAACGAACTTTTTATGGCCCGAATTGGAAGATATGGATGTGGCCGATATGTGGTTTCAACAGGACGGTGCCACACAGCTAACGAAACAATGGCTCTTTTGCGCGACAAATATATCTCACGTGGTGGCGATGTCAATTGGCCGCCAATATCATGTGATTTGACACTGTTGGACTTCTTTCATTGGGGTTATTTGAAAGAAAAGGTGTACGTCGATAAGACAGCAACAATTCAAGAGCTAAAGGATGAGATAATTCCGCACATTAACGGCAAAGAACCTCAATTATGCCTCATCGTCATCGAAAATTTGGACCATTGGATGGAGGTGTGCCGCTGAAGATATTTAGTTCCATACGTAACTAAACCATACCAATATTATCATAATAAAAAGAAATTACAATCATTTAGTAAATAATTTGTGTTTTATTCAAAATCAAAATCGGTCCTTAAAATTTAACCGCCCTTTATTTGTATAAAATTTGTCATAAAATTCTTTCGTTACAGAAATCTTATTAAAAAACGGCGTTTAAAATTCCTGCGTTTTACATTTTCGATTTTCAGAACAGCCCTGATAATAACGAATTTTAGTTTGGATTTTAATTTAGTGTTAACATATACCAGAAAAAGAAATTTATTGCCGAAACCAACACTTAATATTTTAGTCCAAAATATTTTAACTTCTTGGCCACTGTTCTTCTTTTGAAAAATTAACAAAACACACCTACATTCGATCGGTTTGAAAGTATTGTAGTAAAACTTAATTGTATTGAATTTAAAATGACGTAATTTTGTTATTTATTTTAAAAGAAAATGTTTGTTTACAAGGAAATTACTTTTAATTATCTTTGAATACTTTTCAACCATGTCGTAACTCTGTCAGTACAAATGCACGTATCCATTGCAAACACGAGCACCAGGACATCAATTTACATTCAATAAGACGTAGTTAAATTGTTTATTCCTTTCAACATCTTCGACATGACTTTATTTGCACTTGCATGATGGAAGAGCAGGAAGAAGTTTGTTAATCTTTTTTATTGCCAACTTTTAGGGGGCTTGCGTGTTTTGCAGTAACGTTTGTTAATTTCATTGTTATGATTATTTATTAAATTGGTTTCAATTATTTCGTGTAATATTTATTTAAGTAACATTGACGATATGATTCAGCTGGTACTTTTTTTTTTTTTGCAATTTTTCGGTGACCTCTCGTATGGTTACACATTGCTAATTCTAAGAATGGCATGACTATTAATTTTTGCCAAAATAATGAAGTTTCATATAAAGTACTTACGAACATTTTCAACACCAGTTTTTGACCGATATAAATACATACGTGTTTCAAAAGATGTTTCAAAAGAGTGGAAAATACTTAAATAAGCACGAACAACACTGACTTTCGCTGTACAAAGATTAAGTAAGTATTAGTCTATCTTGGTTAAATTGTTAAAGTTATTTTTCCTTAAATTGAATTTTATTTGGAAACATATATTAAAATACAGTGATTTGAAATTTCTTCTTGTGCCGCTAAACCCCTTCAATGAAAGATACGTCAATGAAGTTTCTAAAATAGGAAACAATTTTATTTTCACGCCAAAAAATACAGCCCTTTTTGTATTTTAAAGTGTAGCATCGCCATTTAAAGGGCGATCTCATCGTATCGCATATCATTGTTGTTGGTCACAAATTGACCAAATTGTGTGTGCGAAAGTACCTTTGCATAGGACCTAAAAAAAATATGGTCCTTTTTCAGATAAATTCTTAGAGATATTGCAATATATCAATTAATTTTAATTAATTTCGTGTTGAAAAATTCCTTTCTTTATAAAAATAATTTAATGAAAATTAAATTTGATTAAGCCTGATAAAAAAATATTAATATTTTGATTAAAAACCATGAGCAGTTCGATAAAATAACCACAATAATAATTGTTGTTAACAGCTAAGGCACAATCTCTATGTTTACATTTGTCCTTCAAGTTGTGCTGAAAGAGGTCAACAAAAAAAAAAGAAAGACAAAAACATGAAAAACAGAAAAATTTACTTTAGACTTTAAGAAGAATTTTTAACAAAAAGTACGAAAAACCGAAGTCAGCAAGAACACATTAATCAATTAAAATAGATAATCATTTCAAAAGGCAAATTTCGATATACCAACGTTAAAATACCATTTGGTTTAAAGATTGATGTTTGCCAGCCGTCTTAAATGGCGGTGAGAGTTAAACGGCAAATCCCTCTACAGAGATTGTGTGGTTACAATCGAAACATATCAGGGCAACCTGTCCGTGAAAACCTGGGTTCGATTCCCAGTTCAGTCAAAAATGAATAATTATCAATTTATTTTAATTACTTTTATGTTGTAAAATTCCTTTCTTCATAAAAATAATTTGATGAAAATTAAATTTGATAAACTTTAGGCTGATTAAAAATATTAAAATTTGTATTAAAAACCATAAACAGTTCAATAAAATAACCACAATACTAATTATTGTAAATATGCATATTTTAACGCTGTAAGTTAATTGAAAGTTGTGCAAAATAAAGTAATATTTAGGAGGGAGCTTTTATGGAAATTTCTTTTAGGATTTTTCCACGCTTAAATCCATTATGTTGAAGGACATTTATATAAATAGTCTGTGGATTTTATTGAACTGTTCATGGTTTAATTGAAGTTTTCGATATTGTTAATGGGTCGATTACGGATGATAACTGAACTGAAGTTGAGTTGCCAGCAGCGAAATTAAGCAACGCCGCTCATGTTTATATATAAAATTAAAAAAAAAAAAATTGTATATTTTAACATGAACGGCGTTGCCTGATTTTGCTGCTGGTAACTTAACTTCAGTTGTGTTGCTATCCACAATCGTCCCATAAATCAGGCTCAAGTTCATCAAATTTAATTTTCATAAAATTATTTTAATTATGAAAGGCATTTTACAACATAAAATGAATTGACTGAACACGGGCTCGAACTCACGTCAAATTTGCATGTTTCGAGAACAACCACGTTCTTATCCACAGAATTCTTTGCAGTTTTAGCCTTGTCTCCACTGCGACGGCTGGCTGTCTATAGTCGAGCAAACATCCATCTTTAAATCAATGGTATTTTTGGTGGATCGAAATTTACTGTAGTTAATTATCTATTTTAAATTTTCTTTACATATTTCTTCCTCAATTTTGTTTATTCGTACTTTTTTTAAAGAATTCTTCTTGCATAACAAAGAACATTTTTGTTTTTCTTTTTTTCTTCTTTGACCTTTTTTTTGTACAACTTGAAGGACAAATGTAAGCATAGAGCTTGTGCCATAGTTATTTTTATAACAATTTGTCTCTGGTTTTTATTGAACTGTTCATGGTTAATTTGAAATTTTTAATATTTTTAAATCAGGCTAAAGTTCATCAAATTTAATTTTCATTAAATTATTTCATATGTGTTTTCCATATTTCTACCGTACCGAACACTAAAGAAAAGTAACTAATGTTTATTTTCGAACACTGGTGGTTGGTTCATAATTGTCCATAAGTCACAAATAGGGTTCGATTTTAAATATTATTACTCAAAATTGCTCTTGGTTGTCGTATAGTCGTCGGGCTTACCTTTTTAGACTTTTTTTTGGCAGGCTTTTAAAATTTACTTTTTGTTATTTTACTTTTTTTTAATAACACGTGCAGCGTAATTTTAAAATTTCAAAAGATTTGCTAACAACTTATCAAAATAGCACAAAAATTTTTCTGTCGTCCAGATTTTAAACATCCAATATTACATTTTCTCTTTTTTTAAACGAACAAAATGCATAAATGTTCACAAAATATGTTAGTCTTATATGCATAAATACGGTCATGGCCATACAAGTTTGTCGTAAATTTATACAAAATAAAGAAACATGACAAAGCTCATTATTCTAAAACAAGTAGAATGTAAACTTTGAACAATGCCCTTAAAAATATTAAAAAACAAATTGAGATTAGGGTCATTATCACAAAATATATTGTATGTATGTTAATGTAATACTATATAAATAAACCTTAAAGAATTTTCCTATATTGGCCAAAGTCCATGCTGCAGTATCTAACTTGTTTTAAAAAACGAAACGTGACCCAACAAGTAAACTTTGACCTGTAAATGTTAACATACAAATCCATTACAAACCGAAAACAGCAAAGAAAAACACTCTCTGGCCAAACATATGATGACTAACTTAGTATTAGAAATAATGACAATAAAACATACACATACTTCTACTTATTTATGAACAAAGGATGGGGTTTACAAACAAATAAGCATCATTAGGTCATGTTCAAATGAAAGGTCAATACTAAGAAAGAACTATTTTTGTTGATACTCAGATAAAATGAGAACAAAATTGCATAAAATTTACTTTAGTATCTTCGGCACTATTACCGTCATCATCTTGCTTAACGTGTTTGAGCTGTCAAAGTCAATGGACAACAAAGGATAAAGGAAGCAGCATATGCATAGAATACTGACTAGAAATTGAGAGAGAAAAAACCAAATTCAGCTTTCAAAAAACAAAAAACTAACTCTATGATTGTTTTAGTAAGAAATTTGTTTACTTTGTTGATGCATTTCACACGAATGGAACTTTGAAAGAAAAATTTTTTTTTTTATTTTGAGAGAGTTTTGATTCTAGTCAATCTTCTATGAACATATGTTTCAAAACAACTGCATTTACTGCATGCAGGAAACAAATGACAAGAGAAATGGGGAGACGTAAAGAAATGCTGAGTGTGATAAAATTAAAGAGAGATTCATACAAAATTTGATGTATGTATATATAAATGAGAGAATAAGAATATTTGCCTTTTTGTGGTGAGTATGCGCTTATTTTGCTTTTTATCTCAAAGAGTAATCAGCCAATGATGTTTATTTTCTTGTTCTTTTGTATGACAAACTTGTGCTGCTCCTTAGCCATTATTATTTGTTCTGTTGCAAATTTCATAATGAAGATGGTCAGAAAAATCTTTTAAAATATTTTAAACTTTTGAAAATCTAGTAAACGGTAAACGAAAATTAAATTGAGTGGCAGATGTTTTACTTTATATTTTCAACAAATTCTCAGTTTTACGAGAAGCAAGACTATGGGCTAATTCCAAAACATCATAATATTTTGTAGTCAAAGTAAGAAATACATCTACAAGTTTAACGATGCACAGTTTACTAATTGGAGAGATTTTCAGCATTTAATTAAATATGCTTTATGGAGTTCAGTACATACATACATATAACTGCTCGAATGCAATAGTGACGTACGTACATAATTGCATTTCTTCTAAATGTTGAGGCATTACGTAGGTATACAAAAATAATAATAATAATATTAATTCTAACGTACAGAATAGTCAACTATTTTTATGGCTCTTGAAGTAGGGCTATTTTGGGTTGGGTTATTTAAGGCCGAATTCACAATATTTCAAACATAGTAAGATCGAGAAAATGAGTTGATTGGACACTACCAGCATAACTTTATTACAACCTTTTCAATATAAACAATATTCCACTATTACAATCGCCACGTTACTTTGTTTAGATATTATTTTAAACGACTTTTCAACACGAATTCGTTTAATTTTGAGTTGCCAACTACACTCAAAATATTATGTAGTTAAATTCAAACGAAAATTAATTTTAAACAACTTAAAATTCATTTAAAAAAGGCGTCATTTACATTTCATTTAAAACAAATGATTTTTACATTAATTTTTAAATTTTTTATTTATTAAACAGAATTTTCCTTAAAATTGAATAGTTTTTGCTTTAAAAAAAAATATTTTTTAACCGACAAAAATCAAACTCCATAACAAAGTAAATACGAAAAAACATTATTTTTTGGTAGTTTGTTTTTTGGATAACAAACATAAACTATTCGTTAATTAATTTTTTTTACAATTTAATAATCCACAATCAGTTACCCTACGTTTCCACATGCAATTACTAATTACTTGCAAGTAGTGTTGTATACGTATTATCAACGAAAAATCGAGGAAACAGCCGATTGGCTGAACGTCCAAAAAATTGTGTGAATGTTTGTGAAAAAGTGTGAGTGTATTGCGTTTTTCGAACTTGTACTTTCATGTGGAAACGGGGGGTTACTGTAATAATTTTATGACTGTAGTTATTGTTGGTGCAGAAAGTTCATGAACATCTTAAAAATCTTGTGTAGATACACACATTCAGTTATGTATAAATAGTAAACATGTGAGTCTCGCATTTAGAAATATCAATACACACACACACACACACATACTTAGAAATTGACTTTAAAATACTTTTAGGCCATATAAGAAGGTATTTATGTATAAAAAACTGTAACGAATTTATCATATTGAGGTCATCATTGCGTATACGTGACATACATTTTATTTCATCTTTTGAACAATATTTGGTTACGTTGCAATAAAACTGTTGCAAAACATACACCAACGCCATATTTGTATGAATCATAATAAGGATATTTTTCTACGTAAGATTCTTAAACCAAGTCTAACATTAATACAATGTTTATAAAAAAAGGCTACTACATACGACGTAGTTTTATTAAGTGTGTTTAAGTTGATTTTTCATTCATAAAATACGTCAAAGATATTTGTGTGTGTTAGTTAAGTTTAGTAAAGTTTCTTGATAGTAAACTAATCTTACACAATTATTATTAAAAACAAGTCAGAGCGCTATATTCGGCTATGCCAAATCTGATATACCCTTCACCATGGTACGATAAGTTATAAAAGAAATATATATACATATATAAATATATATGGCTGGCTGGCTGTCCATGCAAACCTTGTGTGCAAAATACACTTTTGGAGATAATTTGATGACATTGGGTACACAGTTTCTAATTGCCTGTCCATAATTTCTCATAGTCCCCATAAAAGCAGGCTTGACAAAAAATTCAAATTAAAAGTGCTAAATCGACAAAAAAAAGTGCTAAATTGTTTTACAGCAGAAAACAAAAGTGCTAGTTTTGTAACATTGATTTTTTGAATATAATAAAAGATTTACATTTGAAGTTCTTACATATTCATTTTGTTTAACATAAACACTTGTTTTAATGTAACAATATGATCCGGATTCTTTTATATTTTTAAGTCTAGGAAGCTGTCTTGAGCCCCAGGGAGGACCTGACTGCTTAAACACAGTGATTTTTGGAACACATTCGTCTAAATATTCAAAAATAGTTTTATAGAAAGTATCAATCATAGTATCGAAAGAAGATGCTGTGCCATTTGAAATAGATTGATTAATATCCCAATTCTGTTACACAATTTTGTCATCTTGTCTAATCAAGACAATAAATTTTTTCCGTCTGTATTTTGTAGTTTGTGTCTGTCTATGATTTTCAGTATTTTCATGTTAATTTTGCCAAGATATTTATTTTGTTAAAATTCAAAATATTTTCTTCTATTTTTTATGCAGATTTTTAAATTTAAATGGTTTGGCAATATTGTTGCAATGAAACTTGACAAATAAATAAATATACAAATTATTAACGACAAACATTTCAATTACTGAAAAAAATTTAAGATTATCAATGAAAGAAAACTTTTCATCCAAACTACGGTACAAGCTCGTCTGGCAGAAATTGTGACTCTTAACAAAAATGAAGTATTACAGTACCAATATAAAAACAAAATTAAGAATTTTTGTCAAATGTGCTGTCATCACAGTACTAAAAAAACCAGTAAAAGTGCTACATTCGGCTGTGCCGAATCTTGGATACCCTCCACCGACAGTTAGAATATTTATTAAGTTAGAAAAACAGTATTTTTATTTGTTAAACATATTTGCAGCGTTCTAATGTCATCTATTTGTTAACCTAACACATTCAACTTTTTTTTATGTATGTATGTATTTAAGCGATAATAATTTTGTTTAAAATTTAACATTGTGACTACACTGTAAACTTAAACTAACATTAACATAGCAACACTAAAAACATGAGTCGGAGGACCGCCAATTGGCGTTATCATTTTAGTACTGTAAATGCATTGTAATTTTGTTAAAAAGACACCATCGTAATAACGTCTTTTTCGCTTTGTCCCTTTTAGTGTTAGGTGTATTGCAGTCTGTCTGAAGGTTTTTGCCACGTGAGGGCTTACCAAGAGAAAAATATTTTTGAATACTACTTTGTTCAATCTAAAATCGAATTAAAGCAAGCATTTTCAATATTAAAATATTCAACAAGACCAAGGCCCATTGAAAAGGTATGCGCAAGAAACCTGATGATCATTGTTTATGTTCTTTTTAGTTGTCAAAAGTTGTTTACATTTTGCTTACATGTGCATGTATACGTTTATGGTATGCCACACATACACGTTTTTTCCTTTTGCTTTGTATATGTGGTAGTAAATTTTTGACAACTAAAAATAATCGATTTTTGTTTTTGTACAAGTAAGCAGACCTGATAGATGGCCCTTGAACAAGACAACATAATTGTTTTCGTCTGTTTTGATATATAAAAACTTCCACAAAAATTTTACTGAATAAAAAATTTAACGATATAAAGTGCCATAATCATAGACAATAACCATTATTGTTTTATGGAATTAAAAAATAAAAAGTCAAATATGTACAGAAGAAAATTCGCCATAAATCGTCTAACAGAATTGGGCCATAAAAGAAATAATTGTCAAAATGTGCTAACGGGGTTAGAGTTTTTAAATAAAAATACTAGTGCTTATGAGTACCAGTGCTTGATGTAGTACAAAGACACCATTTCTAGACTAAGAGAATTTTTGAGTAACAAAACTTAAATTCGAGTATATATTTGTTTTTGCCACTGCTTCCTAAATTTGATTTAAAATCATTTATTTATGCCATTTTTTTTAGAAAATGTTGATGTTAAAATGTGCATGCTATTTTTTTCTATACCCAATGTGGTCCAATTGTACTAGTACACGTCTAAAACCAATAGAACTAGTGATTTTCCAAGCATACTCAATGGTAAATTGAGCATTAAGATGGTATAGAAAAGTATAGAACAGTTGAAAACTAGTACTGGATATTTTTGTACTAGTTAGGTACTAGTTCGATCTCCAGCAGGATATATATATACTAATTCATATACAAACAAACAAAAGAAGGACTTTATATTGAGCTCATAAATAGCAATTTCATCATAAGTTTTTGTTGTGGGCAATTATAGTTGATGATGAGCAGGGAAACCAGAAATATGCTCTAAACAACGCCCTGAAAACTGTTAAAAATATGCACTAAAAAAATTCAAAAATTGCTAATTTGAAAACAAAATATTCAACAATTTAATAACAAGAATTTTAAAACTGTAATCGGTAAAGCCTTGACGAATTTTCGAGATGTTTACCTATTTGGAAACGATAGGCAGTCATGGGCTTACAAAAACAAAGTTATTTTAAGAGGTTAAAATTCATATCAGAGTTATTTGTGTCGAAAATAACATAACTAGATATTAATATCCATATGAGATTTTTGTCTTAAAGGGATTGTAGGGACGGGTGCTAAGTTGTTTATTAATGTTAACAATCAAAAAAGCTTCTTATGGGAGCCTTAGGCTAATATGAACCGATTCGAAATTTACAGTAAAATATTTTTGTAGCGAATTTTATCTAAATACATACCAACATAATTAGATGGTTTACGGACACAAAGAGTTTAATTTGGAAAGAAGTTTTAATGGGAAATATGATAAATTAGATAGACTTCGTTCTAAGTGCAATTAAAATGTATTTACCAAATTTGAATAAATTGTTAACATGGACAGACAACCAGCCAGACGGATGGATGGACATCGTTAGACCACTTTAAAAAGTGATTCTTAGTCGATCGGTATACTTAAAAATTGGTACAGATTTCCATGTACATACATATATAATTGCATTTTCTCATATGTCAAAATAGAAGAAATATTTTTTCTCTAATCGACTTCTAATAGCGTAAATATGTTGTATTTTTGTATGAATTAGATCCCTGTAAAATATTATTAATTTATTTTTAGTGTAAGAGCCCGCGCTTTGACCTTCAATTTTGTTAAATTTTTAATATAGCAACAATAGCATTGTATTGCAGAAAAGCATATTACTGTATCTTAACGACTTTTAGGTTCGTGTCAGGAGCATTAATGAATCTTTGCGCTAAAAAAGTCAAGCGATGGTTTAATATAGACGAAACTTGAATCAAGACGAGAGATGCCCGGATTTGACAGTAAAGAAGATATTGTGACCAAAAAGGATTTTATTGTTTTATGTTGTATAAGAACCAAATTTTTATATTTTTAAGTTTAATTCAAAATATTTTTAGTTTCAATTAATAATAATTGATAGTGAATAAAATATTAAAATTTAAAAAATTGACTTTTTTCAAATATTCTTAATTCTTAGGAGCTCATGCGCGGGCTCAAGATTACACATTTTTGAAGGCATCTAAAAGGCAAAATATGCGCTATAAAATTAAAAAAAATGCTGCAAAAAGGCTCTTATGACAAAATTATGCAAAAACATGCTGCAAACGGTAAAATACGCAAAAATATGCACTAACAAATCGATGCCAAAATTCATAAAAAGCTCTAAAACGGATAACTATATTGTTTCTGCCTTCATTGGTCGCACAAAGATAAACATGCAATTGCATATTTATGGTTTTCCTGATGATGAGTCAGTCAATCTCTTCATAGTTGAAATTTCTAAGTACTCAACTATTTTGTATTTATAAGAGAACTCCTACATAAATTACGAAGAATGTAGGCAAATATTAAAGGTTAGGTTATTTATAACTAAAGTTAAATCAAATTTAAAATTTAGCAAAGTTTTAGACAATTTTTAAATTGTTCTTAATTCAGTAACGAATATACACATTTAGAAGTTCTTAAAACTACAACGTTTAAAAATATCATAAAATTTTAATTGTTAATATGTTGATAAATTGAAATATCACCCACCTGTAAATTGAATTCTCGGGATAAAGACATTTTCGCTTACTACTGCCGGAAAAACGTTTATGATGTTTTTTGTTTGTTGGTTTTTGACGTTTCAAACCTAAATGCATTGGTTTAAATCTGCTACGCTTAAGGCCGCCAGAAAATATTTTCGCAAACGCAAATGCGATAAACGGCGGAATTTTGTGGGTTTTTATTAAAAAATTCACGTATGAAGAAAATTTAATTTGTATTTTGTTTTCTTTGGTACTTTCTATCGCTTATAAAATGAATCTTAGCACAAAAATTCAGTCCAGGAATAGTACGAATATAAATTACGACAAACACCAGTTGAAGCGCACCAAAGTGCGTTTTGATGTTGTCGCTGTAGCGGCAGCGGCTTGTTGCAAAAACACAACAATTGGTCGTAGTTTATAGAATTATATTTTTTATTTATAAATATTTGGCACTTGGTTTTCTTAAAAAAAAATTAAGTTTTAACAAAACGAAAGAAAATTGAGAAAAATGTTTTTTTTTAGTATTTTATGGCAACATATTTAAGAAGATGTTTGACAAATGAGTCTATTATTAACAGAGTTTCTAGGTTATTGGGTTAGAAAATAATGCGTTTAACTTAGCTTTACGGTTTAAATTGCAATTGTTGTTGTTTTGTTGTAGCTTTTTGTTTACTTGTAGTTGTTTTACAGCTGTATGGAATTATTGTCCTTGTTAGAGGTTGTGTATTGTGATAATTAAATACAACAACAGTTATTTAGTTTGAAATGATAGTAAGAGCAAGAGATTGTCACTTTTCCTATATATAAGACTGTGTGTGTATGAGAGAGAAAGATACTATGTGCTTTAAACGTATTTCCGCTATAATGGCTCTCGCTCTCTATTACTGTTGATTTTAGTTTATCTCACACTACGCTTATTTCCGGTGCACAAGTGCAATGACAATTTCTACGACTTGGTGTGTTCGTTTGCTCGATTAATTTGTACGTTTGGTCGTCTGTTTGCTGGTATATTCGTTTTTTAAAATTTTCCCTGCGAAAGTTGGTAATAAACGACACCTTACGTTACATACAAATAGAAGTGCATGTATACATATGTATGAACGTATAAGTTTATGTGTTTGTAAGTTACATAAAAACTCTATGTTTAGATTTATGTTATAAATCAATAAAATTTTGCTTAAGTGACGAATCAGAATTTTTCACTAAAAAAAAATTTATTTGTGTCTTTAATAACAATTTGTTAAATTGATTTCTTTATTTAGTTTTTTCTATTAAAATTTTTGTTTTATTTTATTCATAGAAAATTTGTTCAGCAAAAAACTTTTATTAATAAAGTTTTTTTTTTTTAAGAAGTCTTTTAATTGGTTTAACACTTTAAAAGTGTTTAAATATCACTTTTTTACAAAATTTATTTAATGCAATTTTGGATTTTTTATAAAGCTGCTTTCTATTTTCTTTTGAATTTATTTAAATTTTCTCAAACTCTTGTGTAATTGCAGTAGATAATTATTTATTCAAGATTTAATTTCAAATTGTGCTGTTTGCAACCGTTTAGTTTCTTAGTTATTGCTCAACTGTGCTGTCTTAGCCATTTGCTCTAAGTTAATATACATTATGTTTTCCTAGGATGCAAGATGATTACACTCTTTCACTCGTGTTTCTGTCAGTTACACCACTTTGTTTGGGAATTTCCACCATAGTTTATATGAGAGTTTTAGTGATGTTATATTGTTTGTTTTGTTTATATTTTATTGCAGGTTTTTGTTGTGGTCGTTATATTTATTTCCGGTTACTTTATTTTGCTAAAGCTATTCTAAACAACTAATATATATTTTTGACTATGTGTGATTGATTGAAACTTTATGTTGTTTTATTATGTTTTGTAGTTTCATCTGTTTTTGAATGAAATGTTGCTCATTGGTTTTAAGTTAAAGCTTGGTTTTAAATTTTGCAAAAAAAAAAAAATACTTTGTATGCATATGCACGTAAAATCTTTTCATATATAAGTTTGTCACTCAGTTTGTTATTTTGACAATATTTTTCTTAGGCCCCAATTATGTAGGTATGAATATTTTGGATTCTTATAAGTAGCGTGTGTATGGTTAAATTGGTGTTCTAAAGACCCCAGACATAATGGAGACCAGGTAGATGTTTTTTCATATTGAAATTTAAATTAAGATGAAATATATGCAAAACATTTTAACTGCCTCATTTTCACCCATTAATTTAAAGCTTTGTTATAATTTATGAACTTAATTTTTTCTCATATTAAATTAACTTATTAGAATACTGGTAGTGCAAATAACAATATTTGGTACATTTTTGAATATTTTACCGCTCTTGAGGATATTTTTTATAAAGGATATTTAAAGTAAAAGAATTAAAAATGCAATTAAGTTAATACGTAAACAATTTTTTTTATCAACAAAAGCAAGCAGATAATACAATTACATTTAATTTAGACTATTCGTTACCTTACTAGAATTAAATAAAAATTATCACTTATCCGCTGAATTAACCCATTAGTTTAGTCATTGCACTATGCAAATTCAAAATTGTTCTCTAAAGCTAATATTGATGCATAAGATTAATGAATAATGTTATGAATAAAAAATAAATAAGACTCTGATTATCCTTCTGCTATAAATTCTTTTAACAATTCAAAATCTATTATGCCTTGAAATACAAATTTCCTTAGCTCTTTTTTTCCTTTCTTAAGTAATACATTTAAACTGCAGCCCAAATATAAATTACACTACAAATAATAGTTATTTTTTCTTAATTTTCTTGAAAACAAAATGCATTGAAAAAGCTCGACAAGCAAGCCCGTCTGGCAGCCCTATCTCCGTCATTCCTGTGGTTTTCGGAAACCCCATTTCAACAGACAGACGGATATCGTTAAATAAACTACGCTACTCATTAGGACCCAGAGTATATATAATTTATGGCACACAAGGTCAATATTGTAGAAATTACAAACGAATGACAAACTTTTATACAAATACCTTTGTACCTTGGGAAAGGGTATACAAATATGATCCATAACAAAAAAAAATTATATTTTTACGAAAACAAAACAGATAAACTTCTTGACTTTAATAAATGCAAAAATATTTAACAAAATTGTAATTTCGGAAAAGTCGTATAATTCTTACACAAGAGCGTCAAGCGTTTTTTAAACATGAAAATTCTATTGCCAATACATATTCAATATAAACAAACAGACATAGTCTTCTATAAAATAAGGTTTTCCAACCGGGTGGTGTTGACTTCGCGTTCTCACACGGCGTTTACATTTGCCAGTACTAGCAAGTCAGTGCTTTTACTGCAATGTTCGCGTTTGGCATTTTCTGTTTAAAGTGAACTGTCTTGATTACTGTTTGGAAGCTTAAGTCACAAAGAAAGTGTCTTACCAGAATTGTCAATTGAAAAAAAATTGAAAAAACTGAGTATTTTGCATAGAAAGATTGGCCCTAAATTGAAAAATAGATGTATTACAAAATAAAATGCGTATAACTATTAAAACTATAGTCACCTATTTGAATAAAACAAATTTATTTTTTTATTTCCAACAATTTAGTACTAAGATTAAAATAATAAAATATTTGATATGCAGTTTTCTAAACTTACAATTCATTTCACACTATATAAGTTTTCTTTCAAAAAGTCTTTCTTACCCCCTTTGCAACATGCAAGTACAAGTTTGAAAAATTCAACACACTCACACTTTTGTAACACCATTCCATTTTTCGTACTTGCAGCTCAACTTGCAAGAAAATATGCTTGCAAGTTTATTCACTGAATTTTTAAAAACGTTCATAGTGTGAACTTAGACTTATCAACGGTGTTGCTGTCATAAGAAAATACAACCCTATGTATATATTAATTTAATTCACCACACCAGCAAACACCGGACAATGGTAAATAAGAGAATGTCAGAAATTTCACAACAGACAGCAACAATTAATAAAGAAAATAGTCGCAAAAATCGTGTTTTCTTACACAAATTTATAATACTTTCTTTAAATTCTAAGAACAAAGCACATTTATAAGTTACTTTAAAATTTATAAACTCCAATATCAAAACGCATGTGAATTATAAATATTCTGAAGGAAAACCAAATTTACCAAAGAACGACGTCATAAGTTGACAAGGCCTATATTTTTGGCATTGTGTTTTCAGTGGGTGCTTGTAATGTTTAAAGAAATATATTGGTATAGGCGTAAAACGTGTGGACAATTATAAGTTTTTACAACATAAAAAGGTGTTGATTTTTTTATTGAAAATTATTGAAATAGTTATAGTTTTATATTGCTGCCGTTATTCTTTAAGAACATGTCTTTCATTAAACTTTTTGAAGAGTTTGTGCAAAAAAAGGATATTGACACCAAGTCTAAATTATCAACCTTTCTAAGCGAAGATGAACAATTACCCCCAGAAACCGAAACTGAACCTCAGGATATTGAAGATGGAGTAAGTATTTTGTATGTTAAAAGTAATAAATATAGAAAATTTCAATAAGCATAAACTACAACATTTTTATTGGTGATAGACGCTTTAAGAAATAATACAGTTTCTTAATTGATAAAGCAGTTCCGCGTAGTATTTTATTCACCTTTTATTTTGCATAAATTCAGTAGATAAAACAGTTTATTATCAATCTGGCAATATTGATGAATAGTGTGACGCCATATTTGTAGTTGTGAAAACATAATTGTGTGCGGCTCTTGTAAAATATTTATTTTACCAAGATTTGATTAAAAAAATGTTGCAATATTTTTTGATAATAATAAAAAATTAAGATTTATAAATTTCGGTGGTTTTAAAAGCTGTTTTCCTAATTTTAACTTTAAATCACTGGGCAAATTTGCTTAACAAAGTCCAGTTGGAAATGTTTCATGTGTAAAAAGAAAAGACTACCAGCAATAATATAAACCCTCTCGCTCTGTTAATTAAAGTTAGTGGTGTAATAAATAAAGAAAAGTATTTTGTAAAATAAATTTTTTAAATCGATTACGATGACAACATGCAGTCCTCCGACTTTGAAAAAGATATAAAGGCGAATGCCTTGCATAAATCAGCTCCTTTTAAAGTGACTACAAAAACGCCAACACCATCTACATCGCCAGCTAGAATAGCCCTGACAAAAACAAC
Organism: Pollenia labialis; assembly: GCA_949318255.1. Taxonomy (NCBI): domain Eukaryota; kingdom Metazoa; phylum Arthropoda; class Insecta; order Diptera; family Polleniidae; genus Pollenia; species Pollenia labialis. The sequence continues at coordinate 135,687,620 of OX439143.1, read as the reverse complement.
ATTTTTAACACCAAAACCACACCAATTACAACAACATAAACAAAAACAATTATATACAACGTTAACAGCCAAACAACCAATACCAACCGGCAATGTAAAAAGTACGAATTTAGGCAAAGATTTTAAGGGAATCATTCCAAATCGACCTAAAACACTACCAACAACAATAGCAGCAACAAAAACCACATTACCAGTTACCGCTACATCCTTACTTACGCCAATAAAAACGGTTACGTCTTATAAGAACAATTCTGAAGGTGAAGTAGATGGCAAATTAAATGTGGCCATTGTTGCAGCCAAAAGGCCACAATTAACAATTGTTGCCACAAAAACAGCAGCTTTAGTTGACAATAAATCATTAGGTACAACATCATCTGTAACAACTGCCTCAGCGCCAACAACAACAACCTCACTAACAAATGTAATTTTTATGTTAATATTTGCTGAATTGTTGGATTTTTTTTACAATATTTTTAGGGATTTAATAGTTTTGAACAAATGCTTGTATATTTCGTTACCTATAACGCAAAAGTTCCTAACTAACCGGCTATGCATAGAGGAGAAAATCCTTGCGGCCGACCGAAGCCGGCTATGCAGAGAAGCTTTAGTTAGCGAAGCCGGTATTTGTTTTACCAAAGAGGAGAAAATACCTTTAATTTGAGCACCTACACATAGATGTGAGTGGATGGGGACAAAAGTCCCTCCCGCCCTAAATATTATTATTTTCGTTTTTCTTGTACAATTACCTTTAATATGAGTACCCACACATTCCACTAAGTGGGCCGGGCGGTTTTTTTACAGGGGGGCCCACGGGCCTCATCCCCCTTAAATTTTAATTTTGTTTTTTTTTTTGTTTTTAATTTCAGAGGGGGTTATAATTTTTTTATTTTTTTTTCGGGGGTAAAATGCACTTTTGCCTTAAAAATCGACTTTTTCATTGATTCTGATGCTTTGCACCAACACAAATGTCAGCAAAAAATTTGGAATCTTCCGCCCAAAATGAGCGATTGTATAAAAAAACAACAAAGGTTTCTATCTACAAAATATTATTATATATTAAATCATATATGTATGATAAATGCTAAAACCCTAACTAACAGTTTGCAAAATAACGCATAGGTATAGACTATGCAATTTACGCCGAGTTTTTTTCTAATTTCTTTTAGGGCCATTATTACAACTTGCCAATAGCTAAAAGTCGGATTTTGTCGGACTGATAAATAGCTTTGCATTATAAAACCTACATTTATGTATTATGTTTTCATCTATTAAATATTATTATTATTGAAAATAACAGCAATAAAAAATGGAAGTTGTAATAATGCAAAGCTATTTATCGGTCCAACAAAATCCGACTTTTAACTATTGGCAAGTTGTAAAAATGGCCCTTTAAGTATGTATGTACATAGTTGCTACGGAAACTTTTCCCATTTACATTTAAATTTTTATTAAGCAGTTTTTCAACTTTTTCAACCCCGTTTTCTTCACTACACCTCTTGCTAACAAACAAAAAGTTGCATGCGAAGGTTGCGGCGTTAATTGCATAATGTAAATATGGTCTAAGACTCGGCCATACAGTCTTTTTCCACGGGTACCCAATGGGTCGAGTGAATAAAAATGTAGTATATGCTACTTTATTCTGTAAAACTTTTCGTTTTTGCTTTTGCCTTGACTGCGACTGTTTGTATTTTAAGAATTAAAAGTAAAAGCAACAGTATTTGTTTGGCGAATGAAAAATTGACTGCAGTCTTTTAAATCATCCCCTTTTTGTGTTTTTGAAATCAGATATTTTTTTTTATAATGTACCAGCTATGCCCTCGGCTTTGTCCGCCCAGAGTTAATTTTTGCCAAACTATAGAGTCCCTTCATATTCTAAACTTTGAAAAAAAGTAAACCCTATGTATTTAAGCTGATCTACCTACGATTAAAATTTTGTCAAAATTGGTTCGATATTTTCAGTAAACGCTAAAATGGCTTTGTTTTTCTTTGGAATACGGAAACTATAGCTTTAATAAATCTCTTCTAAAACGATAATTAATATTTTCTCAGTAAAGAAGGCTTAGCGACCCTGGACCCTATCAAAAGCACATTTAGTGGAACCTTATATAGTCTTTGTCCGTTAGGATTTTCCATTTTTTATTTTGTTGAAAAAAATATTAAAATCGGAGTGACAGTTCCGTAGACTACACCCCACAAACATAGAAACATACAAATTTTTAGTAATTCCTCCTTAACAAAAAATATCGCTGATTTTAATCTAAAATTTTTAATTTTATAGAGTACTACGGCCACCGCTGATACATCAACAGAAAGTAATAAAATGGAACACAGTTATATACGTGATACCACAATAAAACCACAAAATAATATCGATATAAGTAATGGACTACAACCGGCTCGTACAATATTAGTAAGACGTCCGCCACAATGCCCATCATGTCATACAAATCCCATAGAAGAAGATTTATCAGAAGCTCATCAAGCACCCATACCTTCATACAATGAAATAGCCGCCAAAGAGGCCATGAATGAATGTGCTCGAATTGCGAAATATGTGAAAAATACAAATCCTGATGATGATGATTGGGAAGAAAAAGTAAATCAGTAAGTAGAATTAAGTTTTTTTTTTTAATTTAATAAGTTTAAAAAAATAACTTATTACAGAATGGGTTGGTCAAATATGCAAAAAAATTTATTTTCTAAAATTGCCCGCATACTGGATAATGATCAATTGGGACGCCTTTCAATTGCTGGCCGCCCCAATGAAGCCATGCAACGTAGAGTGGTAGTGGATAAATCGGCTTCACGTATGCGTAAAGCTCTGGCTTCTGTAGCCTGGGATTCACGTTTAACACAATGGTTACATTCTATGTTAATGGATACATTGCCTTCGACTTATATGGCCTCGTATTTAGATATTTTACAAACTTTAAAATCTAAATTACCTACCCTTATGGATAAAATGTTATTTGGAAGACCACTGAATATCAGTCAGGAATTATTGGCTCCTGTTATGAAGAAAAAATGGGAACCTCAAGTAGGTACTAAAGTTCGTAAATTAGCACATAATGCTGTTATAGTTGCCTTGCCATCAATGCCTACCAGTGGTCCAGTGCCGAACCGCTTACAAAAATGGTATCAACATTTAGCAACAATTACACAAATTGTACAAGTAACTTTGCCCATGACAAGTAAGCTAATATTTCATAACATTAATAGGATTCTATACAATCCTGTAATTTTTTTAGGTGGTCATATTTCCCGACAACCTTTGGAACAAGTGGCCGAGCAAATTGTCTCATTGACTAGAGTTAAAATTCAAGAATTACGAAATGAGAACTCTCAACGCAGCATAATTTTAATTGGTTTTAATGCTGGTGCAGCTCTAGCTTTACAGGTGGCCATGTCGGAGAATGTGGCTTGTGTGGTTTGCATGGGTTTTGCTTATAATACTTACAATGGTGTTCGAGGTACTCCAGATGATCGTCTATTGGATATTAAAGTACCAATTTTATTTGTCATAGGACAAAATTCGGCGAGATCAAGGTAAATTTAATATAAAAATCATCACTTTCATATGCTTTTAGAGATTTTAGAGAATAATAATTCAGATTCTTTGAAAAACTATACTGGGCCCAAATCGTCGCACGCGTGCTCGAATGAACATTCGTATCGAATAAAACTTCGGTTTTCGACGCTTGCCAAAAAGAGCAATTCAAAATTTAAAAAAATTCGGAAAACTAGAAATTCGCGAAAATAGCGAAAATTCTCGAAAGTTTTTAATATATCAAACACTCCATTAAATTGGTTAAAAGTCCCTAAAAGTACAAGGAATGGCAAAAATTCAAAAAAAAATTTTAAATTAGCGGAAATTCGCAAAAATTTCCAAACAGCTGCATGAAAGCAAAGTCTAGTATATGTATATTAAAAATTGTTAAAGCTGTAATGAATCAGATTACTTACAGAAAAAGTCGCTAATATTGCGAACATGATTAAAATTCGCGAATAATTGCAAACTTGGAAACGAACCTTAAAATTTATCTTAAATCGCGAAATCGGTTAAAAAAAAAAACAAAATTTCAACAATTAACAAACAAACAAATTTACAAAAATAGCGAAAATTCGTGCAAATTTTTAATAATTCGAATAAGCCATAAAATTGATTAAAAGTCCTTAAAAGTATACGGAATGGAAAAAATTCTGTAAAAATTGCTAAATTAGGGGAAATTTGAAAAAAATTGCTAATAGCGGCATCATAGCGGAGTCTACTTTTTAATATAAATCGTTATAGCTGTAAGGAACCAAAAAACTTACAATACAAAAATCGCTTCTATCGCAAACATGACTAAAATTTGCGAAAAATTGCAAAACTAAATGTTATTATTTTTTAATTGCTCAAAAAAGTTCAAGTTTAATACTGAAGAAATCTAATAATTCTTCTCAAAAAGTGTGTAAATTGCTTGTAAAAAACAATTGAATGTTTTTACGAAAGCTCTAAACCTATCGAATGAAGTTTTTTGATAACGAATGGGACGTTTTCAAAAAGTAAAATTTCGATCAAAGTCACTCGATCACGACTGCGACGATCTGGGCCCTGCTTACAAAAAATCACAGATGCTCAGCGATTTTTCTTTAAGAAACATTTTTTTATTCTTCGGGAGATTTTTCTTATACAAAATTAACTAATTCGCCGAAAGATTTTTTCTAGTGACAACATTTGCAAAACATCTAAATAGATAGAAAGATTTTTTTTGTAAGAAAAAAATCAAAACAATTTTTTTAAAAATTCTTATAAAACAAGCATCACTTTTCCAATATATTTATATTTTCAGCCCTGAAGAGATAGAATCTTTGCGTGAAAAAATGCAATCCGAATCTTCTCTGGTTGTTGTTGGCAGTGCCGATGATGTTTTAAGAGTACCTAAATCAAGAAGGAAAATTGAAAATGTCACTCAATCTATGGTGGATACTATGGTCGTTGATGAAGTCTATGATTTTATAAAGAAAATGTTAACAAATCCACCAGGTCCACGAACTCCTACGGTTATAAACAGTGCATTCTTTGCTAAAATGAATAAAATCAATACGGGTGAAAAAACTTCCGGAGGTTATCAACGTAAGCGTAAAAATGAAAGTGGAGATCAAGAGGCAACTCCAGCAAAATCAAAACAAATTAGTAAGTTTTATAAAATAAAAATATCTGCAGAAGCAATTCATTTACTTTTTATTGTTATATATTTCATGATTCCATAAAAAAAAAAAAAACAAAAAAATCAAGAACCAAAACTTTCCAAGAAACCAAAAATTCAAGATCCTTTTCAAGTCAAAAGAAAGGGTAACATTCTTTTTAATTTACAAAACTTCATATATTTTTTTTTTGAATTTAATTATTAACTTAAAAGCTAATGCTATTTATTTTTATATCTTTAGTTGGTCGCCCCCGCACGCGACCACTTCCAAACACTTCAACTGGAACAGGAAAATTAACACAAACGCAAAATTCATCACCGGTGATGGTTGGCAAAACACAGCCTGCCAAAAAGCACTTATCGCCAAGTAGCATAACAAATGATGATCTAAATATGGCTATACAATCCTTAATAAGTGATAGTAATGATCCAGACAATAGCTTAAATACCAGCAGTGCCAGTACAGATTCAAATCCTCAAAAGATAATTACCAACTTTGAACTGGTGGCTCAAACTAAAGCAACAGCTATAAAGTCTACTGTTTTAAACAACCAACAAAAGCAATTGATAATTGGTACTACTCCAGCTGTGGGTACTAAAATCAAAATGATACCTTCTAATCAATTTGTTCAACTAAAACCTTCACCACTACAATCACAATCCAAAATTTATACAATAAAAACTGGACCAGTAGTAGGCGCAACTCAGGGCGATGCTGCTATGGGACCCAAAATAGGTAGTATTGTTACAACAAGCCCCAATACTACAAGCAGTGGTCAACATATATTTACTTTGAAGACCCCTAATGGGCAAACTACACAATTTGCCACTGCTGTGGGAGGCCAACCTAAGTACACTGTAATAAAAAATGCCAATGGCAATACCACTCTACAATTATCAACGGCCAAAACTTTACATCCTGTATTGAACACACCCACAACATCAACGTCCGCAAGTAATTTAGATTTATCGAATATTATCGACATGCCAATAGTATTTGCCGACAATGAGGGCAATATATCAGATGCATCATCAAGTACGGAAACTAAACCAACAACAACCAGTAAAAGTAAGTACGAACATAAATTTACAATATATTTTTTAACAATATTGGCGGAATATAAATTCAATTTTATACAGATAAATTTTATAATTTTCAAGTTAAATGGTTACTTAAAAAAAAAGAAGATTGGTTCAAGTTTTGTCCTTTTTTGAACATTTTGTCCCTTCCTGATCTAAAACTCCGCGAAAAATATAGTCTCTTAATTATTTGAAATACAAGAATTCATTATTATAATATTTTTTTACTACAAATAGAATTTTTCACCTATTTAGTCAAAAACAAAAACCTACCGTGAGTTCGGTTCACTTGTGTTGAAAATTTTAGCTCGATAGTTTACAGTTTCGGAGATCATGTGTTACTAACAAACGATTTTAAATACATATATAAGTACATATATTTAGATTGTATAGTCCATTTGATTGCAAACATTTTAAGGCATAAAAATCCTATAATAGAAAACGGCAACATAAGCATTTAAATTATTTAAAACCAATTGCGAATCTGCTTCGATATTAAAAATTGGAAAATTTAAAATTTTCGTTTAATTATTATAAGACTTTTAGGGTCCGTTATGGTTAATTCCTTTTTAATCAAACGGACTACAATAAAAATAGAAAACTATGGATTTTATTATGAAACTATGGATTTTGTTATTAATTGTGGTACAAAACATCTTCCGAAATGATAATAATTGGTGAAACATGTTTAAATTTTCATTAAAACTTTGTTTTGATTCACTATAACTTAGGTTATTTTTATCCGATCAAATCCACTTCCCACGATTCAACTCGTAATAGCGTAGCCTTTCAAACAACATATAATTCGCTTTAATTAAACCCGGCTTTGACTCTGGAATGCGTCTGAAAGAGAAGTATATAGCAAAACAAAAAAAAATGTTAATTATCTGATAAATGTGACGTTATGAGAGAAAACAGAGCTCATATTCAACTTTAGCATGCCAAAAACCATAAGAATCCATTGTAATGGTTGAAAAAAACTTTCTTAATATCGACCTACATACATATGTATGTTATTAGTATTTTTTTTTAAACCAGAAATTCTTTTTGAATAACTTAGAAAAATTATACCCTGTAAGTTATGTTAATATTCTACTTCGATGTTCTTTTTACCATTTTCGCTGATGTACTCTTGAGTTATCCGTAGCCCAAATCCTGCCGTTTTGCTTGTAATAGGAAACGGGCTTCATCGCTCATTAACAAATTGCGAAGACAAACAATATGCATAGAAAAAATAATAAATAAAAAAGTTGTAAAGAATTTCAACCTTATAGGATATAGCTTATTCTGCGCCAAAAGATGAAATACTTTTAAAATGAAATTAAAGTTTGCTTGAAAAAATTAATCGTTTGTATATGAAATATTGTTGTGGCGCATTCCACAAAAATTCTTTGATCCAAAAATAGTCCAAGAAGTAGTTGTTTATCCTTTTTTTTTTTTTTTGATAATTACACAGTACAAAAATCGGCAACGCTGGTTTCACAGAATTTAAGAAATTTTTCTACAATACAAAACTCCGAACATGTATTCTATGAGAGATAGGGAGAAGATATTCCTTATAGCCAAAATTCACAAATTCTCAGAATATTTAAAAATTTTCTCTCGTACCTTAAATTTACACATTCTTCAAGAGGGACGAAATTGGCTGCGATTTTTTTATAGAAAAAAAGAAAATTTTCTTTATAGAAAAAAAAATATAATTTAACAATTTTGTTTAATGTATTATTATTATTAGATTCATCTGGTGTCGGACAGTTAATAATTAGTCAAAAAATCATCAAGGAAGCAAATCCCCCCAGTTCTACTTCAACCGCTGCTTCACCCTCAACTTCTAGTGGCACCTACGTCATCAATAAACCGGGCACATTTCTGCAATCTCAACAGATGTCTGTCAACAAACCTAACAAATTTGTATTTATCAATCGTAATACAATGAAACCCTGTCCCAATATCATATCACGCTCTAGTCTCTCCCAGCCACTGACGAAATACACTAAAGTCGTTGTAACAAACCCTAAAGCAGCTTCGACTACGATAGTCCCCAGACCGGGTACTCATTTTACAACCACTTGTACATCTCCAATTGCTTCAACGGTGAAGAAAATCAATTTACAAGCTTTAAATCACGGCACTACATCTGGTTTAACCCCAACACGTCCACCAGGCATTTTAAATCTGCAAACGAAAAATTTACCTCAAATTCAAATAATCAACAACCCCAATGCCACTTTTGTCTCCACAGATAAACCACAAATACGTAATATTGTTGTAAAGTCGGGAGGACTTAAACAGTTACCCTCTCATTTAACCACTCAATTGTTAAATCGTAATTTAACTGTTAGAAAATTACCACCTGGAAGTGTAACCATTACTTCATCACCTGTACAAGCTGGACCTTCAAGTGTTGTGGCTGCATCTGATTTTTCTGCTTCGGTTGACAATGCATTATCATCCTCGCCTGCATCATCGTCCTCATCGTCTTCCTCCACGACCATACAGACTTCACCAAAAATTATTACCTTAAATCCCATTAATCGTACTACTCCCACTTCAAAAAGTGATTAAATTTAAAGAAAGTTAGTTTAGATTTATCGTGCTTAGAAATACAATTTTTCGGCCCGTATTTCATTTGAAAAGAATTCCTTACATTGAACTGAATTCATATTTTTTTAATTTTGTTTTTATACTTAAATAGTTGTACCTTTAGTTTGTAATTCCTCGAACATTATGTTAGTGTATATTTATGTTGTTTGCATAATCTAAAATATAAATAAAAACTTATAATAAAACTTAAAAACTGTCTTAAATATTATTGTCTACCTTAATATGTGGACCTAAAAAGAATAACAACTTATAAAAATTTCACGTTTCTGAGTGGGTGTAGCCAACTTTTTTTTTCTTTTCGCTGAATTGCCTAAGATTTAAGGTAATATTATGAACAACATATTTCAATGATATTTTGGCAAGCAAACTATGATTTTCTATTAGCACAAAATTATAAAATATGTGGCTAAAACGAAATATTATAGACCATTTATTAGAAAATAGGAACTTTTGAACTTGAACGGTTGATAGCGGTTATCACGTTGAACATACATCGGTTGAATTGACCCAATCAACAATACGTAAAAATAACAAAATTTTAAACTGACCCAAATTTCCAGCGAAAAATCATCTTCAGTGTTGAGGCCCATTTCTGGATAAATGTGTACGTCAACAAACTAAATTAAAGAATTTACGACTTTGCCGAGAGATCGTGCGATTTGGCCCCGTTAGACTTTTTCTTGTGGGGGTCAAAACAAAAACAAAACCCATGACATCGGTTTAATTAAGCCTGATTTATTCGCAAGTCATGAGAAATTTTACATTTCGAATGAGCGCAATCCAGCGAAGGCCCGGCGGACATTTCCACAATGCTATATTCCATATCGGCGTTTCAATTAAAATATTTCGATTATATGTATCTACACATATGGCCATGTTCTAAAAATCGAATTCGAGTGTAATTAAAATCGAACAAATTGTCAAAATTATCCTGTTTTTTTTAAACTTTGGGTACCAATTATCTTTACCGGAACTATTTTACCAATAAAAACTGCGGTCATTAAAAATAAAATAAACTAAAAATCTCTTTCGATTTTAATTCCACTGGATTCGATTTTAAGAACATATCCGATACTTTGTTATACCCTCCACGCAGTGATGCCAGTATAAATTTAAACAAATCCCTACGTGTCCTAAAAATAACTTTTTTCCTACAACAAAAAAAAAAAAAACGACGAATATTCGGGAACATGGCTTGGACTAATAGTATACGATTTCTGTTAACAAAATATGTACTTCATTATACTTATATACATACTATTTTATTTGAAAAATTTTAATTTTTAAATGAAAATAACACGAATTTTTAGACAATATATAAAAAATAAGATAATCGGGCATGTTCTACAAATCGAAATGAGGTGGATTTAAAATCGTAAAAATTTTGAAAACGAGCCTGTAAAAAAAGTTTATAAAAATATTCCCTTTTATATACTTCATTTTTTTCCGATAAAGCGGGGAGGTTACTCTTAATAGCGGCAGGTACCGCGACCAGGTTAGGTCTTTTTTACCCACTCCCCTTTAGTTGGCCAAAATACCCTCTGCTTCCCAGAGCAACCCAACCAGTTATTTTGCCGATATAGCATCGATTTGGGACGCATTCACTCTGCTATGCCCCAAATGCCTCCTGGCCCATGGCAGCGCCGGGCACTCACACAGTATGTGCTTCTTCGACTCTTCTTCGTCTAGACACAGTCTGCATTCCTGGTCCTCTGCCAGGCCCATCCGATACAGGTGATACTTGATCGTGTGGTGACCAGTCAGGTTAGCCGCCAACAGTCGCAGATCCCGTCTGCCGAGACCATTTGTCATAATTACATTCCCGGGAGAGATGAATTCCCTTGTCTGACGAATTCCCGGAAGCGATACCCAGTATCTCCTATGTTCCGCCAGAGCTCATTCCCCCATGAGGGACCAACTCAACCCACAGAAGGGTCCGGGACCCATCATCCGAACGTTAAAATCAGTCCTGGCAAGCTCATCAGTCCCACTATTACCCGGGACCTCTGAGTGCCCCGGCACCCAGCAGAACGTTACTCTGTTTCTTGTCCCCAGCTCATGTAGCCTTCCTCGACACTTCGCCACCAACTTCGAGGACATTTTCCAGGAAGAGAGTGCCTTAATGGCCGCTTGCTATCAGTAAAAATCACAGTACTGCCGCCAACCATTCCTCTGTCAAGAATGTTGCTGCAACACACATCAATGGCGCAAATCTCGGCCTGAAACATACTGGGTGATTCGCCAATCGCCATCGAGATTCGTGTATTAGGTCCAAAAACCCCTGCACCCACTCCGTGCTCCGATTTGGACCCTTTCGGTATACCAATGTAATTCATGGTTCCCCCGACAGGAATGCACATACAGATAGGCCCGGAGGCACTTCCATCAAGCCGGCATGCCCATTGACACCAGCAAGTCCTGATGTCAGCTTGATCCTAAGGAGACTCGACATAGCAGTCCTCCTTATATGGATGTGTAGTGGTAGTATACCCATCATAAACTCAAGTGCCGCCGTTGGACACGTGCGCATTACCCCCGTCAGGGCCAGACACACCATCCGCTGCAGCCTGTTGCACTTTTCAATTGCAGTCACCTGCTGAATCTTAGGCCACCATACCAAGGATCCGTAGGTGATTATCGGTCTGACCATCGTTAAGTATAGCCATTTTACCATACTGGGACTAAAGCCCCAAGTTTTCCCAAAGAAGCTCTTGCATGCCCAAAAGGCCCTAACCGCCTTCCTGAGGGTCTGATCCAAGTGCGAGTTCCAATTAAGCCGTTGATCCAGAACAATTCCTAGATACTTGACCTCATTGGATTACTCTACCTCCGTTCCAGCCTCTCAAGCCTATAGTTATACCTTCTCGTAAACGGTATCACGACCGCCTAGTTCGGGTTGATATTCAGCCCCCTTTCATGGCACCACCCGAGAACCTTGTCGAGAGCACCCAGCGTCACATCAGTGATCGTGCTTTCGAACTTCCCAGTCACCACTATGGCCAAGTCATCCGCATAGCCAATGGCCCGAAGGCCATATCCTTCGAGGTTTACCAGCAGATCGTCAATTACCAGGCACCATAATAGAGGGGATAGCACCAACCCTGTGGACAACCCCTAACATCACTGATGCTGACGCTAGTGTCGTCCCAGGAGGCGGTGATTCTCCTACCCCTCAACATAGCCCCAATCCAATTGACTGTGAGCTCATCTATCCGTTTCCGCGCCAAAGTATCCGTAATAGAATCGTAGCTCGTGTTATCAAAGGAACCCTCCACGCCAAGCAATGCACAAAATGCAATTTCCTTATAACGTTGTGCCTTCTCTATTTGCGCAACCAAATTGTGCAATGCCACCTCAGTCGACTTGCCTATCTGGTAGGCAAACTGTGTTCGGTGTAACGGTGTGGAAGCCTGTAGTTTTTCTCTAAAATCCCAAAATCCCCACTTCCCGGTATGTCAAACCTCATATGTTGATGGTCCGATAACGAGGCCTCATCCGTAACCCTCCAGTTACGAATTGAATCGCGCAAAGCGCCGCTAACCAGTGTGAGGTCCAATACATCCTCTCTGATCGCATTAATACTTTATACTTTTAGTACCAATTATCTTTACAAGAACCACTGTTAAAAAACAGGAAAAACCACGGCCAATTTGTAAATAATTGAATTCAAAATCTCATTCGATTTCAATTCCACTTCATTTCGATTTCTAGAACATGCCCGAATATTTTAAAAATTTCCTACATTTGCCTTAAAATAAAAAATCTGTCCTTTTTTCCCTACGCTTGAAATTTTCCGAAAACATCCCTACAAAAAGGGAAAATTCCCTATTATTGGCATCACTGCCTCCAACAATAGTGATGAATGAGGGTATACCAGGGCTGCCAGACTTGACAATTTATCGTCATTTTGTTCCGAAATAAGCAAAATGCCATTTACTGATATTTTTCTAAAAAGTAACGTTTTAGAAATTTTTTTTAAAATTTTTTATGCCGAAAAACTTTGGAGTCGGAGTCGCGAGTTTTCGTGGGTACTACGACTCCGACTCCGGTACAAAAACCTCAATTCCGGCTCTTCAACTCCGACTCCACAGCCCTGCTCCAAAGTCTGAATAAAGCATTCCATTTTCTGGCAAGTTCGTTTTTTAATCTTAGAATGTTTAACAGCCGTACTTTAACAAGAGCTCAAGACGAAACGTTTTCTTTCGCTTAGCTTTAACGCTGATATGCAATAGCGTCTACGTTGTGTCACGAACAGTGGTAGTAACTTTCTTTCTTGATAAAATCCACAAATTATAAATAAAAGTAGAGATAAGAACGCTAGATTGACCAAACAAAATATCTAAATTGTCATTAATTATTAACAATAGCGGCGAAATTCATTATTAAACAAGCTGCCAAAATCGGGTGCCTGAAGGACATCTTTAAATTATTCTTTTCAGAGTACAAAAACAACACTTTTCTTATCTTTCCTTAAATCATCATCGAATGAACCTTTTACGACTTTGTCTAAATCATATTTTCAACAATTATACGGCGAGCATTTTACGAGGTGTAAGATAATATCTACAAAAGTCTCATGCGATTCATGACATGACCGACTCGTTAGATAATCTATGTGCAATGAAAGAATCTCACTCGTGTTACAGGTTTTTCCATGTGAGGAATCTTCTACGAATAAAAAATGCGGCCACCGACGATCAAAGACTCTCTTCATGAGAACACCAGTAGCTCTTACACGATTGAAATTGCTAGCTGGGTATGAAGTACATAATTATGTTTTGTTTAAAAACAACTAAATTTTAAGTTGTCCGATTTCTTTTTAACGAATTTTCGATACTAAGTTTGTCATTCTGCGTGAACATTCAAGACCCCATAGAGTACAGTTGAACCTCGATTGTCCGGTTCGGACGGTACCGGACTAAGCACGTAGTATACAAATACAAAAAATTACAATTTTTTTTTCATTAAAACATACAATTTAAGTCTACGAATTACAATGGTATTTTAAGTTTGCACGTTTTACATACGTTCCAAAACTATATTTAGCTCAATTATACGGGCAATTTAATAACTTTAAATCGCATAAAACATAGGTGTCCTGTTAATCGAAATAGCAAGAAGTTTGGCAACATGAAATTGCAAAAGTATGCTTAAGGTAACAAGAATATTTTTTAGATCGCAAGCAAAACACATGAGTTTCAGCACACCTTAAAATAAATCGATCGTTTTAGGATAAAAAATCGTGCAATTGTCCGAACATGATCCATAAATAAAAATTTCCCAGGAGTTTTTCCTTTCTACAATTTTTACAGTTAAAATTAAATAGAAAAAATGGGAACAGGGAAAAAACTTCCGGTTAAATTTAATACAGGTATAATAGCGGTATAAAAACGAAGCACGGAGTAAAGATGTTAAATCACGGAAAAAAGAGGTTGTAAACAAAGCGAGCAGCATTCCGTGTAATAGGTATAATCGGTTAATAGAGGCCCATTCGGTTCATTTGGAAATTGTTATGACCCAAATGTGGAACAAACTCCCTAAAAAATCGATATTTTTGTTACAAATACTAACATAAATTGGTGACAGAATGCACCGTTACTCATTAAATTTTGCACAAATTCGTTTTATATGACTAGAAATCATTAAACTTACTAACTTTCGTGAAGTTCAGTACACAATTTACCATAGGCTCTATATAAAGCCCACTTTAAGACGCTTTATACTTTAACAATTACATACTACTATTTTAGTAAAATCTGCTCCGCGCTAGTACCAAAGTACTAGAAATCACACCACTAAATTTTGTAAAAATTGGTACATAATTTACAAAAGGAACCAAGTTCGTTCTCGGAAAACTCGCCTAAATCGTAATGAATAATTCTACTGCAGTAAAAATTTGCCTGTCATAGTTTTTTACGATAAGAAATGACGCTTATAAATTTTGTAATGCTTTGTCCATAATTTACCATAGACCCCATATAAATCGTACTTTTAAAATAGACTTTAATGAGCCTAAAACCGCAACGAATTATAATACTCTGATGTCGGTTTTTATTACTATTCGTTTTAATATAAACATAAAGTCTAATCCTAAAAAAGTCTTTTCTAGGTCGAGGATATCATAGACTCGGCACAGCCGAATATAGCACTTTTACTTCTTTTATTTAAATTTAATGATTTAATTATTTAATGAAATAAGGCAAACTTTTTAAATTCAAAACTTTTAATGGAATAATGGCTTTTATTACTGGTCAAGCTGATGTATATACATACATTAAATTTTCGAGTAATAAGTAAATAGACTCTATTGTATTTAATTAATCAAACTTCGTTTTTTTAATGTATTTTCTTATAATTTTTATTAATATTTATTGTTTTTTTTTTTTTTAATTTTTTTATTTTTTTTTTGTAATATGCATATACGGCTACAATAATGCATTATAACTGACTTAATATTTTTTAATTAAATGGATGCCATAAATAAATCCTTTTTTTTTGTTGTTTATATTATTATTATTTTTTTCGTTTTCATTGAAATTTTTAATTATTCGTGCCATAAATGTATTGCAAATCAATCAGTTAAATATATTCACTGTTGCATACTAAAAACTGCTTAAATTAGTTGTTATTTTGTTATTATTATTAATAATGTTAATTAATTTGTTATTTTGTAAATGTTTTATTTTATTTTTAATATTAATGACGACAACATTAATTAAATCTAGAGTTAATAATAATACGCACAAAAACATTTATAAACTAAATAATTTAATATTTTTAAATATGTTTGCTTTTTGTTTTAATAATGTAATAATAAAATAAAAATAAAATAATTGCTGATTTTTTTATATAAATTATAATATTAAATAAAAGTTTAATACTCAAAAAAAAAAACAAGAAGTAAGAAACCTAAAATTAAAAATATTAAAATTATAAGTAATTAAATCTTTAAAATAATATATAAAATTTTTGATTTCATTAAAATTTAGCAATGCTAAGCATTTTTAAATTACATATAATTAAAATAATAATTAACAACAAATTTAGAATGTAATTAAAGCGTTGTTTGTAAAAAATATTGAAGAGGGGAGATGGTAATTTAAGTATTTTCTATGTTTTAAATACAACTCATAATAAGTTTTCGGTGATTTAAACAAATTGTTTTAAGAATATTAATTCATTTTAATTTTAAAAATGCAGAAACAAGTTTTTGATTAAAAACTGAATATTAAAGGCAGCAGAAGTATTTATGTATGTTATGACATGTATCAAAACCATTAAATCAAGGCGAATTCATATAAGGTGGCCTCCTCGGCAAATTCATAGAAAAACACCCTATTACACAACTTTACCAATCTGTAAAAAATATGTAACCTAAAAACACGAAGGAAATTTGAAAAAGAAGTGTAACAATGTTCGGTAAAAAAGAATTTCTTATTATTCTTATTTTCACTTGCTCAATCTTAAAATTCGCCTCTGCATTGCTGATGAAAGACTAAAGAGGCCACTTAGTTTTAAATTCGCCTTGTCATGCAAGCATAATAAATATTAACCTTTAAACGTAAAGTTTAATAAATTGTATACCGATTTTAAGTAGGGAACCCGTAAAGAGTAGGCGCCAGTTCCAGGGCTGCATAATTTAGAAATGTTATACATTTGCTTAAGGTAATTTTCTATAAAAATCTCAAAATCTTTAAAAACAATTATGAATAAAAATGGGAACAGGAAAAAAAATCCCGGGGAATTTTTATTCATAAATGTGTTGATTATGTACATATTTACATATCGCACATTTGATAATAAAGAGTCAGATCTCAAAATTCAGATGTTTAGGAGAGGCAAAAAATGGCCTTAAAAAACGCGGTTGTAATTTTATAACAAAATTGAGTTTCACAGTAAAGAAAATCCTTTTTTTTTTAAGTTCATTGGCTAATACCGCGAAGAAACCAGAGTTTCTGGCGGGAATCGAACCCGCAACCCCGGCGCTGATAGACTAGCTTACTACCAGCTAGCCTACCGGGGCACTCTTAAAATAAAGTTTCCGCCATTTACAATTTCATACAAGTTATTGCTGTAGTAGAAGTTCTAACAAATCTGTGGTAACATTTCTCTTCTAAAAAGTAAGTGCTGGTTCACACTCTTCAAGTTTTAGCTGTCAAGTCTTGAGCTTTTAGGAAAGAAGGGAAAAGAGAATGCCACATCTTTTCCCCTCTCTCCTAAAAACTCAAGACTTGATGAGTCAAACTTGACGAGTGTGAACCGGCACTAAGAAATGGGAAAGAATGAGATATAAGAAAAACGAAATTGTTGCTTATATTGTAAATATGTATGTATGTATCTTTAATGTCAATACATTTTTAGTTCGTAAAAAGTCCCATAATTATCCATAGATCCATTACAATTTACTTTTGGGGTAGGGCAGGGGTTCTCGCTGATTTCTAAACCCAATTAAGATTCTATACTCCTCTCGCGGGAATTTTCAGAAATTATACCGTTGTTGTGGACTCCCAAAGTTACGTTACTAAAAAAAATATGATTAGAGAAATATTTGCCACAATAAACGCCAGCCAGCACTACTTTAAGAAAATTTTTATTTACTGTTATTTGGTTAGACTAATCATAAGAGCTTTAAAAAACTGCAATCAATTGACATTGGAATTGAAATCATTCCAACCAAACTGATTAAATTTTTTGATTTCGAAATTAAATCTGGTCAAAATTGCATAATTTTGTGATTGCAATCATTTTAAAATCTATTCTTTTTAGAAATCACTGATAGCAATTATGTAATTTGTGTGTGGATTCTGGGCGCGACCAATCGGGCCTGGGGAAACCGAACGGACTGCCGCGTATCAAGGACGCTGTGGCCGGTGCTTAGGAAGTCCGATTCGGGGTTGCTGCTGCGCAGGAGTAGGGTCTGCGTTAGGACCATTATAGGAAAGATCACGGGCCACTGTATGACAGGCAGGATGGCGGTAAGGATGGGATCCGACTTGTCGGATATGTGCTGGTTGTGTGAGGACCGTGAGGAGTTGGAGACAGTTGAGCACTTTTTGTACCACTATCCCAGGTTGCAGGGCAGCAGGCTGAGTTGGCTGGGCAGAAGATTAATGGGCGAATAAGAGGATGTCTTGGGTTGCGGACTCGAGAATCTGATAGGATTCGTAATGGGGATGGCCTGGCTGCGCGAGAGGAGACTGGGTGCTAACCGCACGTAGGACGAATTTGGTTGAGTAGGATTTCTCGCGGGGTTGGTCCGAAACCTTCCTTTCTATCTATCTTTTAATTCTGACTTGTGCTTTCGCTGTTTATTTAACCTACTTTCTATAAACGAGGCGTCTCAATGGACCATACTGGTCTCTGGGTGAAGGTGTGAAGGAGACTTCACACCAGCCTTTCTACCTACCTGCCTACCTAACATTTATTATATAAATTTTCATTTCGAATGTGTATTCTAAGTCAAATTACAATTTTAAATGCTTTTATACTTTAATAGTCTTATTCCTTCAATATTTTCTATGCACTACTAGAATTTTTCGTTTGTATATTTCTGATAATTAATTAATTCTGATATTGCATATAAAATATACCTGGAAAATATTGAAGGAATAAGACTATTAAAGTATAAAAGCTTTTAAAATTGTAATTTGACTTAGAATACACATCCGAATTAATATGAGAATTTATATATATTTTTAAATGTAATTGCTCGAAAGAATGAATTCTTTTGCACATTAAAAAGAGGCTATAATATTTTTGAGCGATATATAAATTGATTTAAATAAAATTGTTTCAACCTTTTTTATCGTATTGATTTTATAATTTCAAATTGAAATCAAACAATAAATTTTTCGATTTTTAATGCAATTACAAAATCGATTGCAATCTTTTATAGCTCTGCTAATCAATAAAAAAATCTTCATTTCCATGTTTTATATGCTATTTAAAAAAAAAAAAGTTTTAACATTTTAACAACATATTCGATTCTAATTACATTCGCATTATTCGAAAGATCGTGCAATGTTGTTGCAGACCCCAAGAGGTCTGCTACTCCAATTAAGAAACTCTTGTGGTGTATCATATCGCACTTGTTCAACAATAATGTATTAACTCAAAATTTAAAATTTTAGTTTTACGTCAAACATATGAAACCAAGCGTTTTATTACCAAAAAGTAGACAAAATTGCACTATATTATTACAGCGCACACAGGGACAAATAATTGTAATCCATCGCATTAGTTTTTACGTGCGTGAAAAGTATTATTATCTGTTACACGCACTTATAACTGTCAGCAGCATCTATGTATAGCGTTTATTGTTGCTACACTACAATTTTTTGTAAATTAACAGTTTAAAAGCTTTTAAATATATTTTAAGCATCAGGTATCTAATTTAATTTGCAGTTATTACTAAAATAAAAATTATATGTTGTGTAGGTATAGTATACTGTTTTTATTATAAAATACATTGAACAATTTCAAACGTCAACGTTCGCATAGAAAACTACATTTAAAACAAAAACAAATTTTCGAATATTGTTTTTGTTTTACGAAATCGATGAACAGGCTGTTAGTACTATTAATAAATAACAAATAAGTTGTTTCACATATTAAATTCCTTAACCACTTCGGACATAAATACATAATTTCAAAAAAATTCTCGGATTAGAATAATTCACTATTTAGTGTTTTTATTTTGTATTTCGTATTTTAAATACACAACTTAAATGTATTTTGTATTTTAAATCCACGAATTGAAAGTATTTTGTGTTTCAAATACATCAATGCATGTATTTTGCCCCCCAACACTGAATATACTATTATTGAACAAGTGCATTATGATAAAGCCTGCCCTGGGGGTAAATTATTACGACATTCAAATTCGATCAAAATTTCCATTCAAATTGTATTGTAATTTTGATCGA
Organism: Pollenia labialis; assembly: GCA_949318255.1. Taxonomy (NCBI): domain Eukaryota; kingdom Metazoa; phylum Arthropoda; class Insecta; order Diptera; family Polleniidae; genus Pollenia; species Pollenia labialis. The sequence goes on along the minus strand of OX439143.1, from coordinate 135,667,822 downwards.
TATCAAATTCAGTAATTTGGCATGAAACTCAATTTTACAAATTGAAGAAAAAAAAAAACAAAAACTATTAAAACTAAAAAATAACAACAATTTTAAGAATAAAATGGCAAAAAGATGTTAGGAAATATATGAATATTGTATGGATCTATAAAAGGTGCTGTTTTTTTTTTAATTTAATTCATAAATATTTCAATATTTTTTTTTCAAATATAATTTTTGAAAAATTTTAATTTTTCTAAACTTATTTCAAAAAAGTGTTCAGAATTGTTAAAAACAAATACATAAAATAATCAAAATCGGTATTTTTTTCTCTTATTTGTTTTATCTTTTGCATAATATGACTATCAGTGCAATTATATTTTAATTTGAATATATTTTAATGTTTTTAGTTTATATACTGTATATATTTGTTTAATAATCATTTATAAATAATATTTCATTTAAATATTTTTCTAAAAAGTTCTGTTTGTTTTTTTTTTTTATTTTTGTATTGGTGGAAAAAAGCAGTAGACAAAAAAGTTTTGTATTCGTTTTTTTTTTTTTTTTTGTAAAATCTATACAAAAAAATCTTATTTTAGAATTTGTTGTAAATTGTTTTTGTTTACTAGCAAAAAATGTTGTTGTGTTGATTTTAAATTCAAAAATTATTTATAAAAAATTCTGTTTAATAAATTTTAGATTAGTTCTGTTTTGGGTTTTAAAGTTATAATTTTATTTTTATTGTATTCAAGTGCGTTTTTGAAACATTAATATTTGAAATTTTTTCATTAATATTTGAATATTTTTGTATGTGTAAGTTTTACTAAATGTATGTATATGTGTGTGTGTGTATTGGTGTATCTCTGTATTCATATACATATGTAGATCAATCTATGAGGGGTTATAGAGTGTAGCTTAGTTAAAATTATGGATGATTATACATATATATTATTATTTGAAATATGATTTCATTGCTAAACAAATGGATGGATATTTATGACTGACTATGATTTTTCTTCTTTTTCTGTGTTTTATTCCTTTATAACATAATTTGAATTCGTTTGCTTTAATTAATCAATATAATTTTAAAAATTAAACAATTTTCTATAAAAAAAAAGAATTTCAGTTTTACTTTAACTGTTTTTATTTTAATTAATATGATTTTAATACTTTTTCTCAATACGCTTTTTAGTTAAAATTATAAAAAGCTCGTTTTAAACTATTTTTTTTACTCTCAGTTTTATTTACACTAGTTATTGAATTATTTTTTTTATAAATTTCTATTTGTTAGAATAATTTATTAGAATTGGTTTGTTGTTTTTAAAGTGTTTGTTTTTTGTTTAATAATATTTTTAATTTAAAATTATATAAACATTTAAATATATATCACACAATAATTAGCAAAATATTTAAATTAAAAATGGTATATATTTCATTATAATTTAAGAAACTATACGAAAAAAATAATAATAATAAACTTAAAACTTTTTCAAAATAATTTGATTTCTTCTTTATTGGTTGGTTTATTTAAAATATTGCCAATTTTGTTTTTTTTTTCTTAATTTTTATTTTAAAATTGTACTAAAATTAGTTTTTGCTTTGTTAAATTTTATTATATTTTATAACCTATCATTATAATTTCTTTTTTTTTATAGATTTTTAAACTTTTTATTTATAATTTAATAAGAAATTTTATTTTAATCATTTCAATTCTTTTTTTTTCAAACACATAATAACAGTTGTTTTCTTTCCTTTTGGTTAAAAATTTGTATTACATATATTATTTAAGGTGCTAATTTTTTCTTCCCGAGAACAAATTAAAACGATTTATTGAAAAATGTGCGATTTTTTTTGTATAAAAAATTAGGAATTTGTTAAATTTTCTAGGTTATAATTTATGTATTTTGGTTATGTAACCCTAAAAGAGTTTTAAGTTCAAGTAGTTGCTGCAACAGAAGGCCGGAGCCTAAAGCGAAAAGTTGTTGTTGTTAAATAACAAAATATGAAAATTCAAATAGATTCGAAAGAAAACGATTTCGAAGTACTTAATAACAATTTTTATAAAATTACACTACGAAAAGAAATATCTGAAAGGTTTTACTGCCTATTTGCGATGTGCAAAAGAATCCATTCTTATTAATTGTAATCGGAATTTTTTTAAAATACAGCAGCAGGACAGTACAATAAAATTGCTAAATACCTTCTCAGATTTATTTGAAAATATAAGAATAAAATATAAACAAAAATATATTTGTTTTCATTTAACGATATTGTTAACTCTCTCTTTATTGTCCGTGCAGCTTTCGCTTAAACTAATCGAACTAGAAAAACTCTTTCCAAGGTAACACAAGTGTTGTAGGCGCTGTTTAAAGACAACTTGTTTTAAATGTATAAAAGAAAAACACAGATTTAATGTAGACGCTGATTAGTTTTGGGTAGAGTGCCCACAATGCGAACACGTCCCAATGTACCCATATTGCCAGTGCTGTTGGCACCAGCAGCAGCAGTAGCAACATTACCAGAGCCAGCAACATAATGTTGTTGCATCATGTGCTGTGGATGCATTTGTAGTTGCATGGCAGCTTGTAATTGTTGTTGGTGTTGCAAATGCTGTTGATATTGTTGGTATTGCAATTGTTGTTGTTGCTGCTGTTGCAAATGATGATGTTGATGCTGCTGTTGTTGGTGTTGCTGCTGTTGTTGTTGATGTTGCTGCTGCTGTTGTTGTAGCGTTTGCTGCTGGTGCAACGATAGCTGCTGTTGTGGCTGGTGCAAACGTTGCTGCTGGTGTTGTTGCAACTGCATATGGATTTGCTGTTGCTGAGGCATGGGCTGTTGCTGTTGTTGTTGCTGCAGCTGAGGTGCATGCTTTATGTCATTGCAATCGCAAAATTGTGGTGGTGGTGCCAGAACAATATTTTCTGTTACCAGCCCGTCATCCGCATGTTGCACTGAAGTTGCGGCAACACCACTAGCAACAGACGACTTTGAATTCGTTGTCAGTGACATTTCGGAATCACTGTCGGCCTCAATGGGGGGCGGTAGTTGCACCAGCGAAACGGCAGCTGATCGTGTTGCTCTTTGCATGGCAATAGCGGCAGCTTGTTTGCGGGTCAACGAGTTGTGTCGCTGGAATCCTTTGGCTGGTGGTGAAGGACTAAGATCACCACCATCATCGGATCGCTGTTCCTCCTGTGAGTCTTGTGTAGGCAATAAGCCGGTCTTGTTGGCAGCCATTTGCTGTTGCTGTTTGGCTACTATGGCGGCTGTTGTGGCAGCACCGGCAGCTGCGGCTGCCTTGGCCTTAAGAATTTGTTGCAGATGTTGTTGATGAGCTATTTGTTGTTGTTGCTGCTGTTGTTGTATTAAAATCTGCTGCTGGGTGGCAATTAACTTTTGGTTGGGATTCATATTAGGTTGAGGTTGTGGCGTTTGTTGCTGAGCTAAACGTCCTGCCACCGAAGTTTGGGCCTTAGCCACGACCTGTTGACTTTGGGCCTGCAGTGTTTTGGGCCCTTTCGACGCAGACATTTGTTGCTGCTGTTGTTGTATGACTGGTGCATGTTGCTGTTGCACCATTTGCTTAACCGTAACTGTTGTAGGAATGTTTGGTATGGCCGATGTCACAGTAGTGGCTGCGTTGGCTTTGGCTTCAAATGCTGCTTTAGCATTAGCAACATTTGTTTTGGTAGTTTGCATGTTGTTGCTCGTTGTTAAGGAGTTGTTGCAGTTGGTTGTGGTGGCATTGCTGTTGTTTGTAATTGTTTTGTCCATTTTGGCAGCTGTTGTTGCAGTAGTTGTGGCTTGTAAACTGCGATGTTGAGACGGTGGTGTAGATTTCGCCGGAGTTTCTAATTTATGTTGCTGTTGTCCACTTCCCTGTGTTGTTGTTTGTTGCATAGGTGGAATAGTTGTAGTAGATGTGTTTGTTGTTTTTGGCAGTTTTGTTGCTGTTGTTGTTGTGTCAGTTTCATCTTTACCTTGATTGTTGTCGGGTATCGTTTTTGGCTCTTCATTTATAGTAACACTTGGTTTTTTCTTTATAGTATCTGTGGATTTGGCTGTTGTTGGTGTGCCAGTGGCAGCACTGGCCGCTAAAACTTCTTGATCACTACTTACGCCCGAAGAACTGTTATCGCCTTCCTCTTCATTGTTGTTATTATTCTCAACATCATTATCATTTTTGGCGGTTTCACTTTCATTCGAAAGTGACTTGTCTTCGTTTTTATCAAAACCATTGGGCGATGACTTGGATGTTTTCAAATTGCTGCGTATACGTTGAATTTCATCCACCGAAAGGGAATGCGAAATTGAGGCAGATCCAGAGCCGGAGCTGCTACCGCTATGAATAGAAAGAACAAATAAAAAATCATCTTTTGAAAAGAAACAAAGATCTAATTCTTTTAAATTTGCTTGAATTTTAAAATGATTGAAAACAGACTTTCTAAATTTGCTGAAAAATACTTTATCAGTTAATGTTAAAATCAAAATTTGATATAAATTACACCATTATTCATAAAATATTTTCTAATTTAGAAACTTTTGAATCAAAATTGATTTCGAAAAAACAAGATACTTTAAGAAATGCATTCATGTAACATTTAGGCTTTTATTTCAAACGAAAAGAACGTTTTTCACAATTTTTTTCTGTTTTAGTTTTTCCACTCACCTTGCTTGACTATTTCCACTTGTTTCCGGCACATCAATTAAAGCAATCTTCTCGTTTAACTTGGTATTACGTGCCACCAATATTGAGTTCTCATCTTCACCATCTGATTCGCTTAGACTGTAGTCTGGTTCGGGAATGGGTGGTGCTGGACCAGTGGCAATATTTGCTGTTGTCATACCATTATTGTTGATGTTGTTGTTATTGCTGCTACTGCTATTGACTTGTGTTGTGTGTTGATTGATGCCACCACTATTTTGACCAGTTTGACTAACTGCATATTGGTTGGCGGAAGAGGAAGTGTTGTTTGAACTGGAATTGGTACGTGCTAGAGATGAGGGTTGAGCATACTGACTAATTTGGGTTTGTTGCTGCTGTGGTGGTGGTGGCGGTGGAAGTTGTTGTTGTTGTTGCATTTGTGAAGCAATAGGTGGTGCAAAGCCCAATGCTTGATTCGAGTTATAATGTTGTTGACTATTTTGTTGCTGTTGTTGATTAGATGTTTGTTGGCGATTCTGTAAAATATGTAGACAAATTAATAGAAACTTAAAATTTTATAGATTTTTGTGTTTATTTTTACATCTTGTGTCTGTCTTAATTTCCAAGCTATCAGCTCCTGTGGCGAAGCATAAATTTTAGCATTTGCTGAGGGTTTAAAACTCGACTGTACACCGTCTATGGCGGCCGCGGTAACGGCATCGTTTTCTACTCGTTTCTTTAGTTTTTGCTGTAACGACAATGTGCTTTCATACTCTGAACTTTGACGCGTTTCCACCTTGACTACCTGACCCACAACGGGTGGTGGTGGCGGAGGATGTGTTGGTGGTGGCAAGGTATTTAATCGTAACATTGAAGCATGTAAAGTAGCTACATCATCTTGTGAGTGATGACCCTTACCCACAGCCGCGGTCCAAATGGAGGAGGAGGATCCACCAGCCGTGGCATTAAGATCGGGTGTTGAGTGAAATCGTTTCAAATCACGGGCACCAGTTCCTACAGTAGGAATAGCACAAGGTTTGCCTCTTAAGGTGCCGTTCTTAACTTTGGCCTTACGCTTCATTTCGGCCACACTGCCATATACCAGGGGACCCTTTAGCGGAGAACTATTGTTGGCTGGTGGCGTGGCTGCTCCACTATCAGTTCCGGATTGGAAACGCGAAGTAGTCATCATGGTAGAGTAACGATTAGAGCTATCTACAGTTTCACCCTGTTGGCGTTGAAATAGTTCTTCCAATTCGGCGGCAGTAATGCGACTTGAAGTAGGTCTAGCCTTAATACTAGCGGTACGCAACTGTACTGGTGTACCTGGATGGGTAGGAGTGGGTGTAACTATCGACTCGACCGAAGAAGATTTTGTATGAGGAATTTCCTCATCTTCCTTTTCGCCTCCATTCTCCAAACCAGCCACCATAGATTTGGCTCGGGCTCTGCCTACCGACAAGGTTGTTTTAGGATCTCTGCGGGGCGGTAAAGGTGCCGGACGTCCCTGCCTCTCAGAACCTGCTGCATTAGGTCCCAAAGACATTTTGCGCGGCAAAGTGGCACATTGTCTATGCGAAGTTTGTGGTGTACTGGGACCCGAAGACATATGATGCGTTGGCATATATTGTGGTGTAGCATGCATTTGGTTGGGAAACTGTGGCGAATTAACTGTCATGGATACCAAAGCCCCTGCGGAACGTATCATTTCAACAACTTTTTCATGTGAAGCAGCACGCACATCTTCACCATTGATGGCCAATAGAAAATCGCCGGGCTTTAGACCGGCCATATCTGCAACACCGCCAGGATCGACATCGTCTAGGTATTGTAAAGCCGGAAAACGATCGGACGGCTTTAATTGCATTAGTTGTGAAGAGGCTTTGGCGCCGCGCAATATGAATCCAAAACCACGTTTGGCTCGATGTAAAACGACGGTACGAGGTTCATTAAATGCACTGGAATTTAAATTAAATCTTTATAAATGGAATTTATAAAGAAATGAATGATGAGTAAAAAAGAGTAATTAGAAAATTTTAGTCAATTAACGGAGAAATCTTATGATTTTGTTCCGTTATGATTTTTTAAAGAATTTTCAGAAGGAATCTTATATGAATTTGTGAACCGATAGTTTCCGAAAATTATAATGTAGCGTAAAATAAGATAAAGGTTTTTATTTAAGTCTTACCTTTTCTTTACCCTGGGCGCTGTAGCACTGCTATACTGACCAACCTGGTGATGATTACCACCTCCTAAAATTTTCATAGACATATGATTCTCATTCATGCCATGGCCATTATTTAGAGCTTGTATTGAGCCATTACTATTCACTGACAGCGAGGGCGACTGATGATGTATGAGACTGGGTCGTGGCAAAGTACCACCCATACTGCTGCCTATACCACCAATACCAGAACTGCCGCCTAAACTCAACTGTGGTGAACCCTGGTGAACAGACGATGCTGCAGGCGAATGTTGATAGGGCGATTGATTTGGATTCGCTGTAGCAACATTTGTAATATTCTTTTGGCGTAAATTCACCTCTTGCACACATTCCGCAGGAAAGAAACCGGACTGGTTGGTGCCCCGAACGTAGCCCTCTAATAGGCCACAATCAGTAGAACCCACCACTTCAATAACATCGCCTACCTGTAGACGTATATGACCAACAGAGTTGCCTGCATAGGGTTCCATGCAAACCACCGTTGTGCTAGGGTGACCTATTGAGCAGGCAGCAGAATCGGAATTAGTACCAACTCCCGATGAGTCGCTTATAATATCGCTGGTATCGCCAAGAGATTTATCTGAATTACATAGAAAAAATATGGAGATAAAATCATGATATTATTTTTTGTCTACAAGAAAAAAAGCAAATTTATTTTAAATCCAACTCATTATGTTACGTGTGCTGTAACCTTTTTAATTTGGTTGGTTTTTAAAAGTGACCTATTTATTACTATTATTTCTGTTTTTTTTTTTTTTTTTTTGATTGGACAAACATTTTGGCTCAAGTCCAAAAATTTGTTAATATAACGCCTGTAAGATCTTAAAGTACGTTATAGTTTCACCAACAAAAAAAGGTTTAATGTTTTAAATGTGGCATGCCATATATGAATTTGGACAATTTGTTACATTTGCAGAGGAAACAAAGTAAAATGATGAAAAAATAACATAAAAATATAAAATATTTTATTTTAAGTTTCATTGATTGTTTTTGCTGATGTTTGTATTTAAAGATATTTTGTTGCAACAATTAGGAAAAGTAAACATGCAATTTCTTGAAACAACACAAATAAGATAGACACTCAAACGCACACACACATACATAAATACACTGCCACACACATACACTTAACTCTATCATCCACAGATACACTCGACTAAAATCTTTTCGAATATTTGAAGTAGAAAAATTAAATATTTGCAAAGTGCTACAACATGCTTCTTCTAAATATATGTAAGTAACTATTTGTTGCAATCTTGCTTCAAGTTTTCGTCCTTCTTAACTTGCCGCTCACAAAACTTAAAGTTGCTATTAAAAAGTTTTTACTGCTGGAGAGAGTTTTTTTCTTTTATTTCTAAAATATACTCTACATGTGAATTTACAGAGATAAAATAACGATACTTATCTTTTTTTCTAAATTGTTTTTTTTTTAGTTTTAAATGCAATAAGTTACATAAACTTTGGTCAGAAAGTCTTGGTTTTCTTTTATTGGTTCAAAGTTTTTAATTAGATATGAAATTTAATTAAGACTTATCGCAAAACTTTTAAATAATTACCCTCTTATTCATTAAAAATAAAACAGTTTTATAAAAGGTTTATTAAACAATTTTTCATAGAAACTTCGTTTCATAAACTTTCGTGTTAGACCTGTGTTACTTTTAATGAAAAAGGTTATTAAATTATTAGATAAAAATTCACCACACTGTATTTCAAATATTTAAAAGCAACAAAATATTTTTTTTTACTATTTTTTTTAAAGTTTTGCAAAATTTTTTTATTTAATCAATTATTTTGCGAGATTTCATTAACAAAAGTTGCAAAATATTAACCCCCAAATTCACCAATTTCAGTTATAATTATTTACACTGTGCGACAAATGGTAGGGGTCAGTGGTCGGGAAGGGTTCAAACTACCGGGGAAAGTTATATCGGTAAAAAATAAGTTATACGTGCCCCGGCTTTTCGCTGGGTCACGTCTAGGTTTGGTTAGATTAAGAAGGGTTATGTGCCCAATGGCACATCTCCACTCGGAGACCAATGCGGTCCATTGTGAATCCCCTCAATGATAGCAAGAGAAAAGCGATGCACCCCAGTTCGTCGTGAAATCTAGCTCCTAGCCACTTCTGTCTGAGACCCTGCATCCTAGGACAATGGCACAATACGTGCTCGATTGTCTCCAGCTCCTCAGAATCATCGCAAAACCTGCAGAAGTCCGGTATGGTGTTGTTCCATTTTCCCGTAAAAGCCCTAACAGGACAAAACCCTAAAAGCGTTCTAAGACCGCCCCTGTCCATTCCCAGTAGAACCCTGGTTGCCCCCGCGTCTAATCTGGGCCATAGTGCCATAGACACCTTGCAATCCGTTCTGTTCCTTCAGGATCGGAACACGGGCTTTACCCCCTGTCCCTTACCACTAAGTCCAGATTCAAGCCCCCTCTCGCGAGTTCGTCTGCCACCTCATTTCCATCAACCATACAGTGCCCAGGTACCCAACACAGCCTTACATTGAATGACTCCATGAGTTCCCTAAGAGCATTCGTACACCGAGCGACCAGGCACGATCGCACCGTATTATTTGTCAATGCCCTAAATTTTGGTCATAACTTTTTTGTATCTGAACCGATTTTTCCGAGTTTTTTATAAAATATGTTCTACTAAATATGATATTTTGGTTTATAAGTCATATCCAACGGACGTATAGCAGCCCTAAAATTTAGGTTTTTATAAAAATTTTGATGTTTTTTTGCCCATTTTTCAAATCGATACATATCGATTCCTAGACGCGACCCATCCAGATTTTGACTGTCGCATAGTGTTATCAGTTATAGCTGTCAAAACGTATTGTTAATAAAAAGTTTAAGTAATAGTTAGTTTTAACTGAACTTGGTGAAACTGGGGGTAAATTTTTCTAGTAAATTTTCGCACAATTTTCAAATTTAACAGAAAACTAAAGTCAAATTTCACTATTTTGTAGTAAATTTTACTACTTTTTAGTAAAAATTTTACATTTTGTCTAAAAACTTTTTTTTAATTTTCATTATTATGAATGAAACCACCACTAGTGGTGAATTAAGGGTATTTTAAGTTTGTCATTCTTTGGGTGTGTGTGACACGGTAGCAAAGTTCTATGGTGAATTAAAATTGCCAACAATTTCTACGCTAATGTCAAAATGTATACAAGCCCCTAGATCTAGTGAAATTTTATTCACCTCAACAGTGTCAAAAATTTACTTCCATGAGTACTTTGCTACCGTTTCACACACACCCTTTGTAAAACTTTTTCAACTTAGACCCCATTAAGTATTCATATACATAAATTCTGGCTCCTAGAGTAATTCTAAGTTGATTAGAAACTGTCCATCTGCCTGTTTTTTTCTGTTTAAATCACGCTCACTTTAGAACGACTCGACAAAAAAAAGTGTCAAATTATTTCTAGTTCTCCAGTACGATCAGTTTGGTTAGAACAAAAATTATGGACCCAAATGTGGAACAACCTTCGTAAGAACTGGATTTATCTGTTACAGAAACGGGATAGTGCATCAACATGTCAAAATTCCGAATTTCCTTTAATCCCGAAATTAAGAATTATGAATCACCGAACTTTATTATTCAGAATTTAGAAATCTAAAATTCCCAATATCAAATCCCGAATTTAGAAGCTGTAGTTAGCGCAGCTGGTGTTTGTTATACCATCGAGGAGAAAATCCTTGCCCTCAGCCGATGGCACAAATATGCTTTCTATAGCGCAATTTTTATAACCAACACAGTTCGTTTACACGGAATATTAAAATTTAGAGCTTTAAGTTTCGGGATTTTGAAATTTGGGATTTTAGGTTTCGGATGCCTTCATTCTCCTTTCATAAACTCCTTTTATGTATCTAAAAACCATACCAAATTTTGTGAAGATCGGTCCATAATTTACCATAGGCGCTAGGTAACGGCCACTTTCTTTCCTGTGGAAAAATTTGGCTTAAAAAAAAAACGTACTCTCGGAAAACACTTTTTATTGCGCCTAAACCATAACAAATAATGCTATTGTAGTAGAATTTCGTCTGTCATACTTTCATAAGACTAAAAAACACACCACCAAAATTTCATAGTTCATAATTTACCATTTAATATTTTAATATGTACGACTAAAACTGTATACGGAAAAAGATTCTCCAAAAAATTTTACTAATTAAAGCATTAATCATAAATCAGTTTTAATTAATAATTTATTCAAGTGAATTAAACATTTAATTGATACTATTAATTTGTTTACTGGTGCAAATTAAATTAATTTTTTAATTAATATAATTCATTATAACGAATAATGATATTGTCGTTAATTTTGTCCAAAATAGCTTTGTATGGCTGGAAAAAACACTATGGAATTTTGTGATAATCGGCCAAAAATTTATCATAAGACCCATATAAAGCTGCCAACCGAAAAGCAATTTAATATGTACGTTGAAAAATTGTACTTCTTTATTGAAATTTACTCCAATTAGGTTTTATTAAGATAAGTTCATAATTTATATGTCCTATGTAAAGCCTGCTCCTGAAATATTCTTAAATTCGGTGGAAAGTATCAAAGATTCTGCAAAGCACAGTTTTCAAATTTTCGCTAAAAAAGGTATCGTTGAAGGTGACCACATAAAAATTTTTTTTTTCTTTGCGTGTAATATCATATTGAAAAATGTCCTTTCTCTGGGTGTATTAAAACGATCTAGATTTTTATCGATGTATCATCTTCATCGATTAGGACCATTTATGGAAAAAGGCACTCTTAGGTGTGGGTTTCGAGTGGGCAGTGTCATCGGTCCATATTTCCTTGCGAACGATGTTGGCCAGGCCATCACCGACAACGGCGGGGTCTATAGTTCGATGATTACCATATTGGATGATGAGCCATGTGGTTTCCAAGCAGCTTATGCCGCATTGGACGTTATTAACGAGTGACTTAGGTCATGATTATCTCACAGGGAGGTGATAAGAACTGGCCAACGAGATCGTGCGATTTGACCACTTAACCTTTTATCTTGTGGGGTCGAAGCCAACCATGGCTTAAATTGAGCCCTTATTATATACACGCAGAGAAAAAACATGTTTAAATATGGCCACCTCCAACAAAACGATTTTTAAAGAAAATTTTAAACATATTATGTTTAGTATAACCAAATTACTGCCACCGACAACCATATTATGGTAAAATTAGTCATCTATCAAGAATTCACAACCATGTTATGGTTGCCTCTTAACATGTTATGGTTAAATATGACAATAATATGTTTAAAAATTAACAATAGCATTTTCCTCTTTTTAAAGAGCAACATGCTATGGTTGAAAACTAACCATGCTATTATAAGTGTTAAACATATACATATTAGTTATTTGTAACCACAACATGTTCGGAGGCAACCATAATATGGTTGTGGATTCTTGATGGAGAACTAGTTAAACCATAAAATGGTTGTCAGTGACAAAAATATGGCTAAATTAAACATAATATGCTTAAAATTTTCTTTAAAAATAGTTTTGTTGGAGGTGACCATATTTAAACATGTTTTTTTCTCAGGGTGTACCAGCGTAATGAAAATTTAGACATTTTGGATGCACGCCACCCACACAGACTTTGGTTATTTAAAATTATAAAACGGAAGCGCTTAGTGAAAGACATTTTATATAAAGTGTTTAAGTTCGAAAAAGGATCAAATCGGCCTGATATTTGACCTAGACCCTTATTAATGTCTCCCCCAAAAAATACTTTTGAAGCTGTATTTTTAACACAAATTGCACAACTGTATTTTCACTGAATACTTTTTATATGTTTCTCTTATGCTAATCCCGCAAAGCTCTAACCTTGTCTGCAGGAGACCAGAGTCTCTGGCGGGAATCGACCGCCTCACTTATTGACTAGCTAACTATCAGCTAGCCTACCGGGGAATATCTGTCCATTTTTTGATCTGGTCCCGTTTATTTGAACTAATGGCGGTTGGTATGGCGATTCTGCTCGGCTGAATATATGTAGCTTAGTTACTTTTTTAATGATAATTATTTTTTGAAAATGTTAAAAATTTTTACTACATTTTTGTTTTTTCGCAGATCTCTGCTTTAAAAAAAACCTTTCGAGAAATTTTGCAAAATTTTTATTATCTTACAAAAAATTTGACGAAGTCTTGCTATTTAAAAAAAATTATTTTAGTAATTTTTAGAGTAAACTTTGCAAAACTTCACTATTTCGTATGTTTATGAAAGATGAATTTATAAAACGTTAAAAAAGTGTGGCGAATTTTTTTCGTTAAATTTTATGCAAAATTTTTAAATAATTTCGAATTTAACAACTGTTTCAAGTTATTAATTTTTTTCACAAAAACTTAATTGCAAAATCTAAATAGGCCAATTAAAAATGTTTAAAGCAAAATACGGAAATATTTAAATTAAATTAAAATAAAAAAAATTTAATCAAATTAAATGAATACCTGTTACAATGCTGATATCATCTTCATGTGAACGATGACCAGATGATCCTTCAGATAAACTCGAACTTGCTGAACTGTATGGCATGTGTTCAGATGGACAGGGTGAGGGGGGTCCATGATGACCACACATACTGCTGCTATTGCGAGTCAATGTACCCATTAGACTACCACCGCCAATGCTACCATTGGCACTGAGCCAACCAATGCCCGAACGTCGTTTTGGATTGTAACGTGGTGGTCCGCGGAAGGGTACTAATGTATCATATTTTTCAATGTTTTGTTTGTTTAAAAGTTTTGAAAATTGGGAGGGGAATTTGTAAGTTAATGATTTTTATATTCAAGGGGGGGTTTTTTTTTTTGTTTTGATTAGTTTAAGGCACAATGTGGCACATGTCTTTCATATTGGTATTCAGATTGTTTTTCTATTACTTTAAGAGAGAGAGAGAGAGGGCGAGACATAACATTGCAGGTGTTGTTTAAAACGTGAAGTGTAAGTGAATTTATTGCATTTAAATTTTGTTAGAACTTTAACACAGAATAATTTTTCAAAAAATTACAAAAATTTTGAATTTTAGATTCTTATAATTCTTTTTGAATGATATTTTCTTGTGTGTTATTGAAAATATTTCTAACTTTTACTCAATCTATGAAACATACATATTTTAAATAATTTTTGCTAAATATTAATTTCTTCACATTAAGCATATAATTTTATAAAAAAAAAATTAATACTAACGGTCAATTTCACCAAGTTCAGTTATTATTTACTATCAGTTATAACTGGGAAAATCATATTGTTAACTGATAGTTAAAGTTAACTTTAGTTTTCACTGAACTTGTTGAAATTGGCCGTAAATAGTTTAAATGCTAAGTTAAAAGTTAAACTTTATAATTCTCATATCGGAATGCATAATTTAAAAAAAAAAATGACCTAGATACTGAGTAAAATATACTTTTATTAAAATATTTAACATTTATAGTCAGTTCCATTATTATGTTTAGCTTTACGCCCGCACCATCATAGTGGAGAGGGTATTATTAGTTTTTTCTAGACCTACCTTTGTGTATATATGTACATACTTAGAACTCCATAGCATAATTTCGTGTTGTCCGGTCCATGATTGCCCGTAGGTCTCAAACAGGTAGGCTCGCCAGACGGTCTTGATTTTTCTTGATTTACAAGAATTTTTACTGCTCGTCAAAAATCAAGAAAAAATATGTTTTATCAAAATTTTTTAAAGCCCAACATAAAAACACGGTAATGTTTTTTTATTTTTGTTTACAGTTTTTCCTAAGTCATCGTCCAGACTGGCAATTGTTGTTGCAGCAATTATTGAGTTTAATGGTGAGATGGATGAGAGGATTGGAATGGGTACATTGTACCCATTCCAAAAAAAAATTTTTTTTCAATTTTTATAGGTACCCCAGCATTTTTTGAAAGCTTATAGAGTAGAGTATTTTTGTGATTTTGTTCAGATTTTTCGGAAGAGGTTTAGAGGTCGCTTTAATCGACTCGATTTTTTTGGAATTTTGCTCATTACCATTAGCACGATTTTCTTTGTTACTAAGTCAATTTTTTTTAAAGAAAACTTCTTAAGCTTTACTTCTCTGTGCAGATATTATAAGGTTTGGTTATAATTTTGCTCATTTGGGTCCCCTTAATGACATTTTTTTTGTAAATTTTGCATAAATTTGAAAAATAATGCTTTTTAACTTTTAAAATTTATATTGAAGTTAAAAAAACTAATGATTCAGTTTAAAAGATTGTTTTAATTTTATAAAGGATTATTTTAGGAAAGTTTTTTTGTCGAGTTCTTTTCGAAATCATGATTTTTTAGTAAATGTCAAGAATTTTGCAAATTTCAATCTGGCAAGCCTTCAAATAGGGTACAATCTACTTAATTTGTCTGCGGTGTGACCGATTATGCTCTCTTATTTGTTTTTTTTTATTTCTATGCGTTTTGATGGGGTTGGGCTTGCGATATTTGTCTCTATTGTATTGGTTTCCTTTTACCAAAAAATGTATGGGGAAAAGTAAAATTTCCAGGGAAAAAACTGTTTACTTTTTATTCACAATATAAAAAATAATCAGAATCAGGTTAATTTAATTTGATATTTAGTTTACTATTATCACTGTTTTCGAGTATAAAGTAAAGTACCTGCGTGTACAGGTACAGATAAGTAACGTTATGATTGTTTAAGTGAATACATTCATAGTCATATCTCAAAAAAAAAAAAAATAGCAAAATGCGATTATAGTTTTTAAAATGTATCCTACTAAACAGATTTAATTATATTTTGCTATAACTTGGGTTCAGTTTCAGATATAATTCTGATTGTACGAGAGGAAAGATACGCTCATCGAGCCTAAAGTGACTACAAAAACAAAAAAACCATAACTACAACAGAGTGACTCCTTCTAATTTTTTCTTTCCGACATTTTTCCCGAACATTCTTACCCCTGTCTGCATTCCTTATGTTTTAAATTTAATGAAATTGTAAAAAAAAATGACCACCAAAGCTTCTAGGATGCCCCAGACGGGTCAAATGTACAACCGAACCCACTTTATTTTCCATCGCACCCATACAAAATGTACATTTTTTATACAGTTTTTTATGAGAAATCCATAATACACAGGGTTGGATTTTGTATGGGAGCCCCCTTAAGGAATGGAAATAGCAGGTATGCTTAAAACAAATGTTGGCTGTCAATCTAGTTCGATAGATAGTGTGCACCAAAGTATATTTGAATCCTCAGTTAGAGCGAATTTTTCTTGGCTTTGGTGATCGGTTAGTTTGAATCAGATAGGGAAAATGGCTCTTTTAAGGTTGTATCTACTTTCACAAAACATGTACTTTTTAAACCATTTTCAAGTGTCTTAAAGCAATATACATATTGCAATTTGTGCTTGATATAAAATGTATCTGGCAGACTAAACAAAACAAGCTAGCAAGCTGAATTTGACTCTAATATTCTCTACATACAAATGAAATTTGCTCGGTAAAATCAGCCTATTTATTAATGTAGCGCTTACACAAAAATGCTTATGAAATTAAAGTTTTGGCATTTGGCTGAAATTTTACTTAAATATTTGTTTAGTATCCAAAGTTTTCTTTAGAATGTTTTGAAAATGGGCTTGTTTTATATATGCAGTTCTCAGACAGACAACAAAACAAAAGAAGACCTACAATGTTTAGATGCACATACATATTTTTTTGACCATATTTTTTTCGAAAACGACTAAAAAGTTGCGGTTAATGTAAATGGCATTCAATACCGGGCAATGATTGAACATTGTTTAAGGCCCGAAGTAGAGAACAATCCAGAATTCCGGTTACAACAAGCCACAGCTTGTCCAACTATGGCTCTTCTGTGCGAATCTGGCAATCAAATAATTTGGCAATCAAATAATATCGCGTTTTTCTGATTTTAATTGGCCATCGCGTTAGCCTGATTAGCCGAACCATCCAACAGCGAATATTTGAGAAAAAAGGAAATCGCTGGGACCTGAAATTCTCAGGGGTGTGCCGGAAATCGCAAACGCAAGAATTTGGAAGTTATTTTTAATAAACTTTGAAACTAATTCTTATAAATTTTTGCTTAAAATCCCGTTTAATAGGGAACTATTTGTTTAATATTTGTTATAAAATTCTTTTATTACAAAAATCTTATTAAAAAACGACGTTTTAAATTCTTGCGTTTTACGTTTGCGATGTCCAGCACACCCCTGTCTAAGAACAATTATGGGAAATGCTCTGGAAAGAGTACACCAGGTCAAAGCACACAAAAGCCACCATTTGAAAGGTATTATCTTCGAAACATAATGTGAAAGTATTTCCAAACTATGATCAAAATTTCAATTAATGCCAACGTCATTCATCAAAAAAATCGGTCAACAAAATCGGAAAGAAAAGCTATTCATTAAATAAATCATAACGTTACTCATACGCCACCCTGTACATATGTATACAATTTAAGATTATTTGTCTAATCATTTTGTCAACAATGTTTACGACCGAAGGTTATTTCAATCAGACTTGCTTATAATGATGGTAGAAGCCTTAAAACCAAAATATTTAAAAAAATTGTTAATTTATTTATTTTTAACCTTTAAATGAATATTCACGAATCAATACAAATACATACATACATATATTTAATTCAATTTTACGGACTATTTACTTACGTTTATGACAACTTGTTTTGTGATGATTTTAAATATAATTTGCAACAAATATTTAATTAATACAAAACTATTAAGTATGTAACTATCAAAAAGACATTCATAATATGTGAAATGTAATTTAAAAATTTTATAATTAAAAAAGTCAACACACACTACATTAGGGTACACTAAACAGGTAAACGCATCCGCCCAGCTGATGGTTTGTTTTTTATATAAAACTTAGCTACTTTAAATAGCAAAGTTTCATATAAAAAAAAAAAAAAAAAAAAAATTGTACAGCCATAACTCTCTCGGATGCATATACCTAAAGAATGTGTCTTGCACTACATTCAAAAAAGACAATATTGAAAATGAAGAAAACTAAACAGACAGCAAAACTTGTTTCGTTTTAAAAATCGGACAAAATGGTATAGAATCTTTGATAAATTCTAATGAAATAATGAGCTTTAAATAAAAGTACAATAAAAACAATTTATATAATAAATATGACAATGAAGATAAAAACATACACATACTATTCGAGGATTCACAAGGTAGTCATAAAGTTGTAAAGTCATATGTCTTAAAATAATTACAACAAATATACACATATGACTGCTGTGGGCAACCGCTTATAATTTAGATTTCTACTGCACAGTTATGACGAATAAATGAACACAGCATTAAATTTTTTATTTTGTGTGAAACACAACAGCATTTTTTTTAAACAATTGCAAAATATTATTTAGAACATTATGATGATATGACTTAATAGAACACCTTGTGAATCCCCTATATATGTAGTTGAGTATATACATATGTATCTAATACTTTTATATTTTTTATAGTATTTGTATTATATGTACTTATATACATAGTGACAATTTATTTATTTGCTTAAAAAACAAAGAGAAAAAACGAGCAAAAATATCAAGCAACGTAACAAAAATTAATCATACATATACATTACGTTTACGTTTACGACTGCATGTTCAATGGTCAAATTGTCTGGGTGATTGAATTAATAACCCTATTCACAATCTTGCGCAAATCGTTTTGAATCGTAGCATTTGCGAAATGGTAAAGTATATTTCTATATTACACCAACAAAATATACAGCAATGCACTTGCTACAGTTGTTACACTTAAGACCAATAGTTTTTATTTACTCGACGTATGCAACACTTAATTGCAAACCGACAGCTGACACTCAGTCAACCAATTATTAATCAGCTAAGAATTTCGTGTTTTGCAACACACATTGCGAAATTTACAATTGATAGGAAATATTTACAATAGCATAAGTTTGCAATCAAAATGCACAAGTTTGTGAATAGGGCTAATGAAACGTTTGCGAAAAATGGTAATTTTGTATTTTGAGATATTTTTTTTTTTTTTTTAATAATGCCGATTATTTAAGAATGTGTAATGTGTCTACTCATGATATAGGATGATGACAATGACGTTGACACAAACGATTAAAGGGGGAAAAGTCAAGGGGTATAACAGTGACATAAAACATAAAATAATCAACTAAAAAAACATTGTTTGACGCATAAAAAATATAAAGTTATGTTTTAGTTTTAGCAAAAATGATGTTGTATGATTCAAAAATTAAAAAAGAAATTAAATAATTCGTTTCAATAGATTGAGTAAAAACATAAAGAGAATAAAAGCCATTATTACAGCTTGACGTTAGTTAAAGGTAGGATTTTTTCAGATGTATAAAAAGTTTTCCATGTAAAGCTGTACTCTACTTTAACCTACCAGGTCGGGTGAACTCGCCTTTAACTTATCGTTAACTTAAGGTTAAAGTAAAATCGTAATAATGGAAATCGTTTTAAGGGTCCGACAAAATCATACTTTTATTTAACACCAAGTTGTAACAATGGCCCTAAATATAGTTTTGTTTAAAATATTTTCACCAAATTTATAAATTGTTTTTTATTTATTAATTTATTATAGAAAATAAAATTGCAAGATTTGTTAAAAAAATTTGTATGTAAGAATGTAGTTTTTTATATACTGATTAAAGTTCTAAGAGATTTTGAGCAGACAACCCAAACAAAAATATATTGCCGAAATTTCTTTATATTTGGCTTAACTAGAAGAGATACAAAGTTAATTTAAGATCATAAATATATGGTCTCTATAAACGGTCTATTTGGTAATTTCAGTTGGCTCTATACAGTATATTAAATTTGAAAGTTCTCCGGAATACCATTTTTTTTTCTAATAATTCGATTTTTAGGAGTTTTTTTTTTATATCGTACTGGAACTTTTTAAAAAAAGTGTTTTTATTTTTCGTTTTTTTTTTAATTTTTGATAATAATAATATTTTCCAAAAAATGACAGAATAGCATCAGCAGATTAAAAAGCCGCTTCCCCTATAAATATTATAACATAAGTTACAGTTATCTTACGGTACTCACAAAAACAACAATTTAGCAAAAGAGAGTTAATTTGCACCATTATATTCATCCCAAGTTTTAATGCTCCATCCCTAGTTTTAATATTAAAGACGAGTAATGCCAGGAGGGGAAGGTTACAATAGATAGCAAATGTAGACTTAGAAGCATTACTTGATTGAAACACAAGTCAAATGCCAGACAAACTTGCAGTGTAATACAACTGATAATTACACCTGCTCCACCATAATGGGGTAGATCTAACGATAACCGTCTATCCGTCCGGCTGGCAGTCCATTTTAACCTTGGGCGCAAGCTACACGTTGCAATTGCAGGGATAATTGAATTAAATTTGGTCCGCGGGTTTTATTTTTTACAAGGACCAGGCCCATGTCTAAGTTTTCCGAATCGGTACATAATTTCGTTTAGCCCCCATACAAACTTCTTTCCAGAATAGAGCCTCTTTGCTTATAATTCATCTTATTATGTTAAAATTAAGGCTAAATTTAAACTGACAATATTTTATTACAACCTAAATCATCCTTCCAAATTGGAATCTGTCCATATTTAACCAAAGTTTCACACCCGAAAATAGATTTTAATGTCATAACTTCCTTTTAAAAGTTGGTATTGATAAGAAATTATGCAACGATAACTTTTAATTTTAAAGCTTTTATGTCACGAATAAGTTTTGTGCTTCAGAACTGTCAATAGGTCCCACATAAACTCACTTAAATCACTTTAAGACGAACAATTATACGATTGTTACCCCTATTTTCACAACTTACCGATAGCGAAAGGCAGGATCTTATTGGTCGTATAAAAAGTGTTCCATTATAACAATTTAATCTGGTGTAGGGTGTCAAATGGTCGGGTTTGAATGGCTATATTTTCTCACTTGTTTTTTTTTGGGTTCTATTCAAAAGCAAAACAGGAAAAAATTAATAAAATTCTTTAATACATCGATCGCATTGAATGTGGACCGCACCAAAGTGCTTTATTTTCTTTCGTAGACTTCCTTTCAGAATAAGGGTTTTGGTACAATAGAATTCTTACATTCATTTGTCATTAAATTTAAAACAAATCAGTCAATTATTTTAGCTTAAGCCCATATCAATAGAAAGATACTTTAAAAAATAAAAAAGTTGAATGCTTTAAAACTGTCAAAATCTCTTAGATTCTTAAAAAGTATTGATTGATTTAAGATGATTTTAAAATAAAATAAAAAAAAATAAAAAAATTGCAATGAAGTCTCTTGGGGGTTTTTTATGAATGATAAAAAAGTGATTTTAAATGAAATGTTTAGGATTTCTTTTTAAGGTTACACTTTTTAAAGTAAGGAAAAGAAAAAAATTTACTCACCCGCTTCTTCAGTTTTATAATTTTGTATAATTTCAGCCAATTCCAAATTACCAGCAATAACGGCAACCTGTTTTTAAATTTTTTTTAGAAGGAAAAAAAATTAAAAAATTATTTTAATTAATAAATAAAAATATTGAAAATTTTTTTTTACTCAAATAATG
This sequence comes from Pollenia labialis, assembly GCA_949318255.1. NCBI lineage: Eukaryota > Metazoa > Arthropoda > Insecta > Diptera > Polleniidae > Pollenia > Pollenia labialis. The sequence goes on along the minus strand of OX439143.1, from coordinate 135,646,415 downwards.
TTTTAAATTACAAAAAAAAAAAAAAAAACAAAACAAATATATTACAAAGAAATTTAATAGAACTTAGATAAACCCGTAATTAATTGAATTAAAAAAAGAAAACCCATTTTTTAATATTTTAATAGATTTTTTTCTAGTGAAGAATAAATAAAATGTTGTAAAATTAAACAAAGACACATTTTTCAAACAATTAATCCTGTTTAGAATAGAGCAGTAAATACCTGATAAGGAGTTTGATTGGCATAATTTAGCGCACCACGTTGGGCACCACGAAATAGAAGCATTCTAGCACAAGCCTCCTGATTGTTAACAGCGCATACATGCAATGGTGTATTACCGGAAGCATTACGGCCATCCATGTCCGCACCATAAAACAATAAATGTTCCAAATGCGGGACAAGACCGTGACGACAGGCCTAATACAGTTTTTTTTTTTTTTTATTGATTTTATTTATAAATATAGTTTATTTTATTGGTAGATTTTGTTTTTGGTGGTAGTAGTGGTAGTAAAAGTGTTTTTTTTTTATTTAAAGCCCCAATATTAGGAGAAGATTTATTTGGAAACCGAAAATAGTGGAAGATATAAAAAAATAAAAAATCGTTTGGTTAGCAAAAATACATAATTTTAGGAGTGTTTTTGTTTTTTATTTTTATAGGGGGTTAAACTAAGTTTTAAAAAATAAATAAAAAAATGGAAAACCAGAGTACAAAAAGGAATTCAGTTTATTACTTTAAATTTAGTATAATTTACTAAAAAAAAGCAACATTGTTCAATTTATTTAATTCTATTGCTTTTTTGAAACATTTGGCAGCATTTAAGATTATTTGGAACATGGGAAAGCAATAGCAACATATACATATATTCCCATTAAATGGGCATGTATATAAAAACACTAGCGGCACAAACTAAAGCAACTCAGAAGTTGTTTTCGTTGGCGGAAATTTTTTCTAATAAATATGGAAAATCACAGCAAAAATCTGCAAATCTCACACTGTAATTTTTACAACGAAAAATCAGCAAACTGCAGAGAAAAAAATGCTAAAAGTATTTGGAAATTGAAGCTATTTTAAGGCCTATTGAAAATGGTGAGAATCGGTACATGATTTCACATATAAACTTCTTTCCGAAATAAAGTCTTTGTGCCCGTAAGCGATTTTATTATGTTGGGGTTAAGATAAAATTTCGCGCTCAAATAGATTTTAACAATCTTAATCATCTTGAATAGATTTATAGGAGTCGGTCTATATTTATTTGACAATAACTTAAATACGAATGCCACTCCCGAAAAATCGTTTAATGCCATAACTTACTTAAAAATGTTAGTATTGATACAAAATTTGGCGACGATAACCTTTTCTAAAAGTTATGTCATGCAAAAATTTTGTGCTGGAAGCTCCAGAATTGACCATAAGTTCTTCATAAACACCTTCCCTGAAATCACTTTAATACAAAGTAATGCCATCTTTGATAATGAGAAATAGATAATATTTAGCGTTAATAACTCTTATAAAAATTTTAAACTCATAACATAATTTTGTTCTGGAGGGTCATCGGGGAAAACTCTCAAGAATTTTTTAGTAAATACTATGGTTGGGCTTGACCAACAAAATTTTCTTTCTTGGTTTTATCATTTGCAGAAAAGAACACTATCAATAGCACCTCTAACAAAAAAATTGTTAATGAACATTTTTAAACATATTTTGGTCAATATAAGCATATTATTGTCACTCTCTCATATTATGAATGCAATTAGTCCTCCATCAAGAAGCCACAACCATATTATGGTTGCCTCTTGACATATTATTGTTGAATTTGCCAATTACTTATTTACAAATAATAAATGTTTCTCTTTTAATTAATAAAAGCATCATTCTGTTTTCCAAGAGCAACAGGCTATGGTTGAAAAACAACTATGCTATTATAAGTGTTTACAATATTTTTTTTTATTATGGAGGACTAATTTAACCATAATATGGTTGCCGGTGACAATAATATGGTCAAAATAATATGTTTAAAAATGTTTATTAAAAAATAAAAATAATATGTTTAAAAATGTTTATTAAAAATAATGAAAATGACTTCATTGCAAAATGTTTTTTCTTTGGGTGTTGAACTGACACTTCAGTAGAAAACTTATATTTAAATTACAGCAGCGTGTTGCTACATTTATCCCATGTTCCCATTTACCAAATGTTGCTAATTTCCTAATTTATTTTTAATATAAATTAAAAAAAAGAAAAAATAGCACACCATCACCAATCGTTATAGATTTTTTGATTTTAGATTTTAATTTAACTTAATTTAGTTTTATTTTTAATTTTCCAAACTACTTTCTTTGTTTTTTTATAAAAAATTAATATAATTTTAGCTTTAAAAATGATTTTAGTTAGCATTACATTCCTGTTTCTTTAACATGTTTGCTTATACACTCTGTTCTTCTTCAGATGTTTATCAGTTTAATAAAAATTTTCCATTTACTTACCTGATGTACTTCATTCCAACCTTGATTATCTTGTGTGCCTAACGAGGCATGATCGTGTAAAAGACTTTCCGTTATTTTTGATTCACATTTTCGCGTTATGGAAATGTAGAGGGGTGTAATACCACGACCATCTTTGTAATTTGGTGAAGCTCCCAGTTCCAAGAGGGTGCTAAAGAAAGGATAAGGAGAATTTAGGGCGGGCATATAAAGCGACAATATGATTTTTTCAAAAATAAATTATATAAAAATTTCCAAATTTTTTTTTCTCTTAAAAACTCTCCTCCATAATTTTGATTTATTTATAATTAAATAATTGTTTTTGCAAAATTTGTTTCATATTCAACATTTTTTATTTTTCGAATTTATTCTATGAGCTAAATTTCAGTTATGTATTTTATAAAGCTTTTTTTTGTAATAGTCCTTTTTAGGAATGACATTAAAGGAATAGGACTATTACAAAAAAAGCTTTATAAAATACATAACTGAAATTTAGCTCATAGAATAAATTCGAAAAAATAAAAAATGTTTTTAAAAAAAGTTAATCTTTTTGAAAATGTACATTTTGTTTATTTAAAAGTACTTTTTTCATAAAAAATAGCCCAATTATAAAAAAAATTCCACGGGAGATTTTTCCTTCCATTTCCAGAAAAAATGGGAGTAGGGAAAAAATGCCTGAAGAGTTTTCATTGATAAACAAGGTGGGGCAAAATATGTAAATCCTCCAATTTTGTTTTTGAATAACTTTTTTTACCAAAAAAAAAAAAAAAAAAAAATATGATTTGAGCTATGGAAATCTTTATTTGGACCTTAACAATTTTTTCAGTGAAACGAAACATATGATATTCGCTAAATGGCTACCGCCAGTATTGATACACATTTGTTCTGTTTATTCTAAGACTTTTCGCAAGATTTGCGGTGTTAACTGTTAATGTCCTGTCTAATATTCGTCTGAAGGGCTGCTATTGTCTAGGCCTTGTTGGCATAAGCCCGCGACTTTAAGTACCCTCAAAGAAAGAAGTCTGGGATGGTTAAATTGGGCAATCATGCTGGCCCTGCCACAATTTTCCCTATACACCGCCCGCGTAAACACCGCCATACAGTGGCTTTGAGTAGATCTAATGACATTTCGTGCATCATACGCGGATTTTAAGTGCCCCAGAAACGAAGATATTGTTTAGCGACGTAACCGCTTAAATGAAAATGCGCCTTCTTGCTCACGATGATATTCACTTTGGCGCAGTATAGCGCTACATTGCATGTCTGTTTGTATACTTCAGCTGTCTGGTTCACAAATGTCGAATATGATTGACGAACGACGCAATTTGAAAAATTATAATATCTTCCGATTTATATTTAATTAATTAAGAAGAATACACTGGCAACACCTTCCCAGAGGGTGATTAATTAAAAAAACCTTTTATTTAAACAAAATACGTTCTTAAAATAAAAGCTGTTCGTTTTTGGTATCAGAAAAGCAATTCAAAATCTTAACGAAATTTAATGTACTGTAGTTGTAACGTACCATTCATACCGTTATTAGGTGGCATTTGTAAAGCAGTGATGTTCTGCTTGTTTGTTATATTTAATGCAGGTATTTTTCGCTTTTTTTTGGTCCTTTTTTTAGTATGTTTATCAATTGACTTTTTACAAAATAACTTACAATGCAACATATTTCAATAAACAATTATAAACACATGTTCAAATGTATTAAATAAAGGAATGTACGCATGTACATATACACATACAATAGAAATGTTAAATACATATATAAAAGAATTTTAATTATAAAAAACTTTGATTTGCGTATGCACAATTACAAAATAATATATTTACAATGTACATTGTACATCTGTATGTATGTGCTAAAAAATATTTGTTTATTGTAAATCTATAATATAAATAGAAACTGGGAATTACTTCCTTTCATAGGTTACTTTATTATGTTCAAAAATTTTTTTTTTTTTTATTTTTTCGAATTTATTCTATGAGCTAAATTTCAGTTATGTATTTTATAGCTTTTTTGTAATAGTCCTATTCCTTTAATTTTTTTAGAATTGACTTTATACACTAACATAAATAAGGTAACCTATGAAAGGAAGAAATTCCCAGTTTCTATTTGTTAAAATAGTTGAGTTAAATACATTCAATTTATAAAGTATCACTATTCAGTGTGACACAAAGAATGCTGACGAAGGCTGTAGCGGGCCAGAAAATGCATTACATTCTGCTGGTGTCTAATAATTGTAAATTTTTCTGTACATACAATATACTTCATTGCTATCCAAAGGACAGCTAAGGTAAAATGTAACAAGAAGATACAATATAATAGTCTGGTAGTGTATAAAGTCAATCCTAAAAAAATTAAAGGAATAGGACTATTACAAAAAAGCTTTATAAAATACATAACTGAAATTTAGCGCATAGAATAAATTCGAAAAAATAAAAAAAAAAAAAAAAATAAAATTTTTGAATATAATATAAATAGATATCAAATATTAATTTATTAATATTTAAATAACTTTTTACTTTTACTGCTCAGCGGCCACCATTTGAACATTTTTAAATTCCCATCGCTGGGTGTTTCTTTTTTACTCATGTATTGTGAAAAACTTATGACACTTTTTAAATGTTTTAAAAGTGCACCCAAGTGCTAACAGTACGGTACAGTACGTTACGGGTACCGCAACGTTCGCCTAAATCAGTTTTTTTTGCAGAGTACGTTTATATAAAAAGAACAAAACCTACTTGAAAGAAAAACCCTTTTTCCTAAGAAAGTACTTATTGAAAAGGTCATTCAAAAAACCTTTTTATGGCATTAATATGATATTTTCATAAAATGGTATATTTTTTATGTAAAAAAAATTGTATTTAATGTTAAAGAGTTCCTGTTTAAAAATCTATTGCCTGTATTCATAAAAAATATTTTACATATAATAGAGGCTTAAAAAACAATTTTTTATAAAAATTATCTTTAATAAACATTTGTTAAATTTAGTAATCGTTTATGAATAAGAAAAGTACTTATTTTGCCAAAATAATTACACCTTTCAGGAATGTTTTGCAGCAATATACTTTTCCCTTAATAATTTTCTTCATTTCAGCACCATTAAAAAAAAGCAAAAAAAAAAGAAAAAAGAAACTTACGTTACAGCTTCTAATGAATCCTTTTCGACAGCTCGATGCAATGCTGTAGTACCATCTTTGGTGCGATAATCCAATAAAGCACCACCATTGACCAAAGCAATTAGCAATTTATTTGGTTTTTTAGCACCAGTGGCCACAGTCAGTGGAGTTTCACCACTTTCGGGACAATGAAAATTCGGGTCCAGCCCTTTGGCACACATTTTAGCAATTTTCTCCACATGACCGCCATTGATGCACTCTAAAAAACGACGTAAATTCGCACGGGTATGTAATGCCTTCAATTGGCGTTCATCTAAATTTAACATTTTATAAACACGACGTTTGTATTTAAGCTGAAAATTTATGATATAATTAATTTATTTTTCTTTGTTTTTGTGAAAAGTGTTTAAAAATTTGTTAAAAGCTCACCTCCAAATAGCCCACCGGGCCGTTAAATGGATAATCGCCCAAACGTCGCTCTTCATCCAAAAATTTGCCAGCCTTACCATTGGAGGGTGGAGAAAAGAGACCATAATTAAAGCTCTCTTTCAGTTCCTGAAAGTAAATAAAAAGTAATAACAAAAGTTAGTAAATGATATTTGAGGTACTTAAAATTTTATTTAGAATTAAAAGAAAAAACAAATTATTCAATGCGCTAAAAGTTTTATTAAAAAAAAAATAATTTATTTTCAATTGTGTAAATTGATTCGCGTTTTTGATAACTTTTAATTAAATTTCTTTTGTTTGAAAAAGCATTTTTTTAAATTCTTAAAGTAACTATTGAAAAACTTTTAAATATTTGTTTAACGCTAACAGACATCTTTTTTTTATTAAATGCCAGGCAGCCATAACTGTCTTGCTTAAATATGTCAACAATTCTTAAGCGAATAAATATTTCAAATTTACTTAAATTTTTAGGCATGTTTTAAAATCACAAAAAAAAAATCACTTGTGATTTTAAAATCACAATTATTATTTAAGGGTGTTTTGATAACCGCAAAAGTTTTTACTTGGCTTAAAATGGTGGAAAAAATAAGCATGTAATTTTAAATCGGCGGCCACTTAGCTGAACGGTTTAAAATCACAATTATGGAAAAAGTTTTTTTGTCCAGAACACCTTTCTTGTGATTTCAAATCACTTTCACAAAAAATGATTTTCAGAACATGCGTGATTATAACACCTTTAGAAATTAACTTTTATTTTTGATCGAAAAAAATTAAAATAAAAAAATAACTGTTTTTTCATAAAAAAAAAAAAAAAAAAAAAAAATAGCTGTTATCATCTGACATTTATGAAAAATATAAATAATTAAGACCAGTAGGGTGAAGAGTATACTTATAATATTCGGAACTGACGATCTTAGCACTTTTAATTGTTTTAATTGCGATTGTGTTCAGTTGGGCAAATCAATTCCGTTTGCTAAGATTTGTTCCTTTTTCCATGGGAATAATACAATTTTGGTGATTATATAATTTCAACGGTATGAGCAGGCTAAACAATGTTTATAAATAAACGTACAAACATAAGTACACAATTGGGGGATTCACAAGGTGTGCTATCAAGTCATATCGTCATAATGTCCTAAATAATATTTTACAATTGCTTAAAAAAAATTGTTGTGTTTCAACCAAAATAAAAATTTTAATGCTGTGTTAATTGAATCGTCATAACTGTCCAGTATATATCTAAATAATAAGTGGTTGCCCACTCAGTCATATATATTTCTTGTAATTATTTTAAGACATATGACTTTACAACTTTATGATTTCCTTGTAAATCCATCAATTATAAATTTTTTAAAGATTTTGAGATTTTTCTTAATATAAATGATAAATGTTTGACGCGAAGAAGACGGCTAGACCGGAAAGAGAGAAATATAAACCAATTCAAAGAAAACCCAACTCTAGTCCCTGTCCAGACTAGCAATGTTGCAGTAACTCTTGAGCTTGTGGGTGAGAGAGGTTAAAAGATTTGTGAGAGGTACGATTCTAAAATTTCATAATATGGACGCTAATGTCATTTTAAAGCAACATTTTTAAAAAGTGCAAGTCTGGACGATGATTAAGGAGGCTGCTTATTTTGTTGTTGTTGCTGCTCACGTACGGAATTTTTGTGAATTTTTTATGTGCTTTTCTCTCGCCCTTCTTTCTTTCCATTCTAGTCGTCTTCTATGCTTTTACGGACTTGTGTACAGAAATATATTTAATGTTATGCTTATAAAACTAAAATATTTTCGAGGGAATGATGAAAGGGGAAGCAACCCATTTTACCCTTTTATCGATGTGTGTATTTGATATTTTCACTTTTTTTTGTTATATGTGAACTTTTTCCAAGAAAAGGGACCTTTTGTGTGAAAATAAAGTTTTGAGAAAAACGCATCTTATCTTATTCCCTTGTTATTACCCTTTTAGGTACTAGAATCCACTCTTAAGTCCAAACCCGTTTTTTAAAACACTATGTCCCTTTTTCGGAGAAGGTCACATATACTAGATACTTATGATTAAATCATTTTAAGCATATAAGCAAGTAAGAAATATAAGTTTCCTTGGCGAATTAGTTAAAAAGATAAACAAATACATGTGAATACGGGTTATTTTTTGCTTAAAATTTACTTCGCCTATTAATTTAAAACCTTATCTACTCTACGTACTACAGGGCATTCTCACACAAAAAAAAAACAAACTAAACGCAATATTGTTTTAAGACTGTTCGTTAAAAGCAAAGGGAATCGGACTGTGAGTTCGTATAACAAACCCATATTGCCACACAACATGTGGGTTTATCTTTAAATACTGTTGGAACAAAATTTTTCGTACCCGGCCAAAAGGGAGGTGGCTTTTACAGTTTGTAGAAATTATTAAAATGCAGTTTATCATTTGATTGTGGTCCTGTACCATCATGTATGGTCAAGCCGCAATTTAGGTCAATAAAACACACACTATTTTTCAATAGTTTGAACATTTTTAGAGTATTTGATCATGTATTGAAGGTGCTTGTGGGAGTTTAAAAATGCAAATACAATTTTTTACTAGACAAATGTATATTAAAGGTAAATTCTGTAATCGGAAAGGCCTTTGATTTTAAGTGATTATTTATTGCATAAATTTAAACAAAGTAAATATGTGCAATAAACACTTTTTAATTATTTTCTTTATGGTTTTTCGTTAAATCAACGATTTTTCCAATTTGTGGTTGTAGACAGTTTTTGCAGTCAGTTTAACTATTAATAGCTAAAAGAAAAAAAATGAATAATAGTTTATAGCTTTATAAATTACTTACACAGAAAAAATTATTGCGGAATTATTTTCAAACAAACGCTTGCTTGAAAATTTTTTTTACTGATTCAATTAATTTTTTTGTTTGATTTTTATTTAACCAACAAAAATGTTGACAACTAGTCAAAAATATAATATACGCGTAATTGGTTTCAGGTTTCCGTAATTTTGTATGAAATATTTAACGCTCGAAATGTCAACTATTTCTAGCAAAACACAAACAAAACCAAAACAAAGTGGTTAGAACTGTCTAAGTGTGAAACCACCTTGTATTGAATTCGCCTTGGATGAAATTTAAATCATCTATTTACAATAATTGCATTTGTATATACATTTTATATGTAATATAAACTAAAATTTCATACTAAAACTTTACTTTCTTTAGGTTATTTTAAATCATTAGCTAAAGTATACTTAATAGAGGCTTAAAAATAACTTTATTTAAAGCATACATTTAGGCTATTAACTGAAAACTATTAATTTGCATAGTGTTCTCAACTTAAGGGATTAAATTTTATGTTTCTTTATTATAGTCCCTACTAATTTGCTTTTAAATAATAAATTTTAGATATTAAATTGTATATTATCCCCCAACATAAGTAAGACGAGAGCATGTGTTGTAAACGTGGAATGAGTGATGCCAGGACATTGATTAGCATACATTTAGGCTGAATAAGTTTTGTTCAAACCTCGAAGAAAGGCACGTTTTTTTTTTTGCAACATTCACCACCTTTAACACCTCTTTAAACACTTTATACTTTCTAAAGTGGTCATGTATAATTATAATGCAGAGAATCACATGCCACCCACCCATCATCCATCTTTAGCATGTTTTTAAATCACCCCGTTTTCTTGAATCGTTTTAATGGCAAAGTCTACTTTGAAACATGTGACGTATCGTAAATGTATGTATTTGATATCTATGCTTTGTGATAACGACAATATGAATTAAGAACAAATAAAAGAATGAAAGAAATTGAAATATATGTGTGCATACAAGAATTCCATACTAACCAGGAAGTCTAGGGTGTACTCAGGTTGAATTTATGGTTCTTTATGGTTGTATTGTAAAACAATGTAAATCGTTGGGTTTCTGTTCTACTTGTTTGTTTTTTTGTGAATGGAAGACATAACGAAATAACGACTTAAGCACGTGAATAGTAGATAATTTTGTACAGACCTCGGAAATGGTTGAAGGGAGAGGAAGTAGAAAAACATTTAGTTAAGGGCCAATTGAAAAATGTTTATAAGGGTTGCATAGTAGAGAGAATAACTAACATGTACTTATTTGTATGTTTGAATTTCAAATTTTTTCGAATTCAAGTTCAAATTTAACAAAAAAAAAATAAAAGTAATTTTGTAGGAAGTTTGGCTTAGTTGCCTGTTCACAGTAGACCTAGTTTAAATCATGATTTTTTTAACATCAGATAAGAAAATTATTTTAAAAATATTAAGGGAGTTGGTTTCATCTTAAGACCTTGACACTGCTTAAAATGATCAAAATTTATTTATTAATATTTAGCCCAACAAAGCAAAAAAAATTACAAATACTTACAATTTCAACAAGTTTATTTTAAATTTATTTGCAGCGTCGAAACTTATTTGTTTTCGTACAAAAACTTGACGCACAACTAAACTATCGACAGTACTAATATAACACAAATTTACAATCCATAATCAATATTCGAAAATGGTTTATCGAATGCAACTCATAATAAGGGGTCTATGATTTTTCTAATGTTTAGATATTGTAAAAAAATATTGCACAACTCTCCGAAACGTTCACCCCCTTTTGCAAGTATTTATTTACTCAGTAACACGTAAAATTCTTTTTAAGTTTCCTCCTAAAAATCTGCCTTATAAAAATACCTTTTAACAAATTTTACAAGAGAATAATTTTAATACACATTTCCTTTGATTAATTTTTAATTATACTGTTTTAATTATAGTCTTCCTTCTACATTTGCCTCTACTTTATTTGTTAAATAAATAATTTTTATTTTCATGTTGTTGCATTTTTTTCACTTTTAACACCTTTTTTTATGTGATTTGCTCCCTAAGGTATGCATTAAAATTATATACATATATATATATATGTATATATGTATATGTACATTTAATTTTTTTTTGCTTTTATTTAATAAATTATTCAAAGCACGGAAAAAATGGTTGGTTGACATTATTGCGCACTTGCTGGCTTTTACTTTGTCTGTGTTTTATTTGTTTTCAGTCGTTTTTATATTTTGTTTAAGCAAACAACAACAAAGTTTATACTTTTATTATGCCACACGGTTGCATTTTTGATGTTCCCTCCTGTTTGGTATTCAAATACTTTATCTACTAATGTACCCTTCATAAAAAAAAAAACTGATGTCCTGCTCCTCCTTTCTATCTTGCTCTCACTCTCATTTGCATTTGGCGTTTTGTTCAGAGTTAAAGTCTCAAGTGCATAAATGAGTTACTTCACATAAATTGTTGCGTCAGGTTTTATGATGTGGTCGTTGGTGATGGCTCTAGAGGTGCTAAAAGATTCTAACATTTTAGTATATTTGTATGCTTAAATTGTTTTGTGAAAGTTGTGGTGAATTTTTATGGTAAATATTAAAATTTAATCACCTGAGGGAGGTTTTTAGATTTATATCATAATAATTAGAGATTTTAAAAACAGATTTTGGGGATTTAGAGAAAGTGATAGATTATAAGCAATTGAAGGAACTATTATTTTTAATTGTTCGAGGTCGCTTTTCGCTTTTACTTATCAAACAGCATCAAACGCCATGATGATTTTTTAACATAAAATATGTGTGTAGTTCACCTGTCCAATCTCACCAATGTGTGTAGTTCACTTGTTTAATCTCGCCCAAATTTCGCGTATTTTGATCCTAATTTAGAAACTTTTGCTCTTGCCGTTCTCCAGATAGGTTTTTTGCTCATACCTCATATCATTTGTAAATTGATCAGGCTGAATTTCAATAGCAACCGATTCCGGTATATGTGTGACATGAATATCAAACTTTTTTTTTTGGAAAATTTTAAATTTTAATTTTCGGATTCGAAGGTTCATCTTAATTGATATTTACTCCTTCGAGAATAAATGGTAACAACTATGTAGTTAAATAAATCTTTAGTTAAAAACTTTTGCAATTTTAAAGGCTCCTACAAGATATTTATAGGGAAAATTAAAGTTTTTATATAACTTTTATTTGTTGCAATGTTGCTTATTACATAAATAATAATTATAGTTTAAAAAAAAATGGTATTAAGAGAAAAAAATATCGAAGACGATTAATGTTCTTAATCAGTAACCTTTTGTCGAAGGTTGCTATTGCTAATTAAAGTTTTATATTATACTCACTTTATAATGTCTTTAGAAATTCTTTACACCATCTGTGTGACTTTAGACAAACGTCTGTAAATCTACTATCACTCAAGTTTATTTAACCCTCTTTACTAAATTATTCAGCTTAAATAACCATGATGTTGCCTTCTTTTCTCCCCTCAATTTGAATACATTTTTTAGAAACCCCCTAAAGTATGCTTTAGAAATCCCATATTTTTTCACACCCCAGTATATACTTGGAAAAATACGTAAAGTAAAAACAATTTTTATTTAGTTTTTGATTTAGTATATTTTTCTTATTTTCCCCGCATAGCTAAACAAAAACTTTTGCAATTTTAAATTGTACTAAAAAGCAGGTGTGAAAAACAAAACGAAATTGTTTGATAAAAGTTTAGATGGTACAATCAAGGTATTATATTTTTTTAATATAAGTTTAATTGTTTGTACAGAAAATTTCAATTCAACACAAAAATAACAAATAAAATGAGGTTTTGGCTGCAGTATTTTAATTTATATTTTTTCTGACATTTTACTGTCCATTTTTGGGGTTTCAGAAGTTTTAATGACATTTATAAAGACAGTGTTGACAGACAGTGCGGAAATACTGCTAATTCATATGTTGGTCTAAAGTGCTTAAATATGTCAGACTAATTGGATTTTCCTCATTGTTTTTTTTGTAAAATGGGTAAAAAACTTTTCAGATATTAATTAAATTAAGTTTGGAAATTGTGATGTTATATTTTCTGTTATAAAGTAAATGCTGATTTGCTGATTAAAAATATAAAACTTTTTGAAATACTTGTGCTACTTTAAAAAGAGACTATTATGGATTGTCCTAAAAGTAGGCTTTACTTCATGTTACTCTGCTTTTAAGTCAAAATAAAAACTGTTTATGGAAATGGCATAGTAAATCCTTAGGGGCCATCGATAGAGAATTTGCTTGGTTCATTTATTGGTCCCTTTGTGATAAGCAAATCTTTAGGAAACATTTATTATATATTTAATATAAACATTAATTTTTATATTTAGTATAAAATTTGCAAAGAAAAATTAAATCAAAATGGATTATTTGCAGGCATCCATATATAAAATTCTTTAATTATTTTAATGCAAAATATTTTTTCAATTCTTTAAATATTTCTTATATTAAACCTTTTTTTATTATTCATTTTTTAGAAGTTGAATTTCTAAAACGAAACGACAAACTTTAATAAAATCTTATATAAAAAAATGTTAAACTTTAGAAAAAACCCAGTATTTTTCAAACAAAATAGTCGTTACGTTTATCGTTCCATCTGACAAAATTATCATCTTAGGCTTTTTCAAAAGAACATAAGAATGAAAAGGAATAAAATCCTTTCGAGATTTTCATCGCCATAGTTAAACTTTATCGAGGTTCACACTATGAACGTTTTCTTTCAGCAAGTCTGAGTTTATTGATGAAAGGAGAGAGAAGAATTGCATGTTCTCTTCCCCTCTCACCAATAAACTTAGACCTTCTAAAAGAAAATGTTCACAGTTTGAACCCAGACTTAAAATTTTTAGATTTCTTTCCACTACACTGTACAACAAGGCTGTTGTTTTGCTGTTTTGTTAAGTTTTGGGCTCTGGTTTGTTCTTATGAAGTAAACATTTATGGCTAACATTTTTTGGGGAAACTTAACCTCTTGTAAAATATAGCTTTCAAAATGCTCTACCAGAATTCATTGTCAGAACCCCGTTATTTTTTGTGTGTTGTACACTTTTGGAAAAAAGCGACGTATAAAGTACAAAGGAATTTAAATGTTTAGATGCATTTTAGTTAAAAAACATTTTAAGCCTAAAAAAGCTTTTTTTAAATTCGTATTCATAATCAGCATTTTAACTAATAAGCGTTTTACCGTATTTTTTAATTGGATTGTGGCAGCACAATCTCTTCTATTTGCCACTTGAATCATAATGATCCAAGACAATGGTTATTAATTCATACTCGTATCTGCAATTTTTGTTTGTCGGGTGTGAGAAAAAAATTAGAAATATATAATTGTACGATAGTTTCTCTTTTATTTAAAAAATAAAAAGTGTTCAAAAATTATTTAGTATAAGTGCGATTTAAACGATGATTTTATTGTTGATTAAAAAGTATTCAAATAACGAGTTTTATTTAATTTGTTTTGATCTTTATTAATTTGTTGAGCTTTAGTTTGTAATATTTAAAAAAAAATATAAATTTTTCATATTATTAGAATGTGTATTCTAAGTCAAATTACCTCAAAAGCTTTTATACTTTAAAAGTCTTATTCCTTCAATATTTTCCAGGAATATTTTCTATGAACTATCAGAATTTTTCGTTGATATTATGGTTATGAATACGGCTGTAAAAATATATTTTGCTTTATAAAAAATTTATTTTAATTTACCTGAAATTACTTCTTTTATACTTTTCTTTCTTTAATTCAAAAGCGCTAGGATTTTAAAATGTGTATTTTAATGGGTAACAAGTACTTCATATTTCTTTACGACTTTTTTAAGACTACTATTTAAAATTTCTATGTAAAAATAATTCATTTTTCCAACTTTATTCACTTAATCATTCATTAAGGAAACAAAGGTAGTAAAAGAAGAAAAAAATTAAAAGATGAGAAAAAAACATATACCGTGCTCAAGTCGAGTAGTAGAACGTTTCAAAAACTAAATTAGTTGTTCGCGTACTTAAAACAAAAACTCATTGATTATTAAAAGAAAAAAATGTATTTATGATGTGGATGATGTTCTCTATGCTGTTTAATGAGTGTTCATTTGTACAATATTTTCTTTCATGTGTAATTGTGCAATTTAGTTTTATACATTTTCAAGTTAAAACGAGCATTTGCAGCTATTGATTCCACAGTTAAGTTTAGCTTACGATTATTCATATGAAGTTGATTTTTTTTTTTTGGTTTTCTTTATTATTTGAAATACCCTACATAAAGCTAGGGGTCCACATCACGCGTTCTACGCATTTCCGCCTCCTACGCATCTGTCAGAAAGAGTAGAATATTTGTTGTTTTACAACGCAAGTTACTTGCAGAGAAGCGTAGATTGTATCGACGCTTGAAATGCATAAAGTACGACTACTTTCTACTTTTTTAAGTCTCACCAGCGGCGTTAAAAAATTTTATTTTTACATGCAGTAATGCCGCATAAAAAGCGTTTCATGTAAATTGACGTTTAAAACGCAAGTAAGGTAAAAGAGACCCGCACAATTCCATTTGAATAAACATTCAAAACATTGAAAAATTTTCAAACTTTATACTGAAGTATCGCTTTCACAAACAAATACCCAGGAGATGGGTATTAAAAATACTCTCGAAATTAACATGAAAATGAAAAATACTCGCAGCAATGAGGTAAGGAATAAACAATACTCACATTCCTTTTTTTTATTGCAAGCTTAATTCTTTACATGCGGCCACTAAATACGACACTCAAGTAAACATTACAAATTCTTGCAGACTGCACGAGGTAATTTTCAATTACTAGGAGCATCAGGAAAAATTGTAAACTGTATTGAAAGACTTTGAAAGAAACTAGCACTGTCTGGAGTATAATTCTTTGAATTCTTATATCCTTACCACATTATTCAAATTGTGAAACGAACAATAACGCAAAGCATTTTTCATTGTTTGTATGGGGGTTACGTGAAATTATGGACCGGTTTCCACCAAATTTAATCAATCTATTTTTAAATTTATTTGCGACCTGTACTTTGCGAACAAGGTTAACATGAATGGACGGAAATCGTTAGATTAATTTAAAGAGTGATTCTGAGTTGATTGGTTTACTAAAAGGTGGCTCTAGAACCAATATTTTTATATGTCACATACATCAGAACAGAACATAAACAAACCAGTGAAATGCGCATAGAAGCTAGCTTTCCCTCAACAATAAATTTCAGTGTTTTTATCAAATATGAAAAACTGGGAATTTAGCACGTCATACGGAAATCGTATTAATAATAAACATTTTACTATTTTCCCAAAAAATTAAAAGAAACTTTTTAATACATTTTGCGAAATTTCCCTACTTCTCAATACATTTTGATAAAAGATTTTGTGAAATTTCTTATTGCAGCGAATTTTAAAGCTGTAATAAGATCACGATCACAGGGGGACTATATCAAAAGTCCATTCCGATAAATTGGAATTTATTCACTTTGGTCCTTTTGTTTTGAATTTTTTTAGATCAACATCCTGTTTTACATATTTGCAAAATAAATCAATAGATTTATTGACTTTGGTTCTTTTTTTTAATTTTTTAAGCTCAACATCCTGTATCCTTTAGCGCCTCTAACAAATAGCTTATGCCGACCATGATTCTATTTAAAAGTTTATAAATGGACTTAAACAAATCTACAAAACCAGTTTTATTTGGAAAACATATAAAAAAAAAGTTGCAGAAAACATGCATTTGAAATACAATTTTTTTATCTTTTAATTTTAGTACTGAAAGTCACACTCACACATTGATGCATATGTATTCTCGCATACACACACACGCACACACATTCAAATCCACTTCTCGATGAGATGACGATGCGATTGTTAATGTTCTTTACGGTTTTAGGACAATAACCATAGAGTTCGTGTTTTATTTCATTTTCTTTAACAGATATTTACAATAGACATTTAAACGAGGGTTGTCTAATAAATGTTTTTTAATTTTTTCGATGTGCTTTTAGTAAACTTAAAGAGACATTATGAGTGAAGCGGATATACTAAGAACATATTTTGCCGCAAATCCTTTACATTTGGCATAACTTTATGTCTAACTTTATGCTAAATACTTTTTTGTATGATATTAATTTGTCGACTTAAGGCGTGATAAGGTGTTGCCTTTATTGAAAAATAATTTTTTAAATTATTGTTTCGAACTAGAAAAAAAAATTAAGATAAAGATAAGTGATTCTTAAAGAAAATTGTTTGTTCTTAAAAAAAAAAAATTTTAAAAACCAGATGAATGCGACGAGACGCTCATTGAGCTTAAAGTAGGGGCTAAAAGGAAAAAATTTACAACAAAACTCTATAACTGTCACAGAGTCACTCCTATAAAGGTAAAGCATAACATTTCCTTGCCGACAATGTTCCTCAAAATAATAAGCCCCTATCTTTATTTCTTAAGTGTGCTCCCATACAAAGATAACCATTTTATGAAATTGTGAAGTATGGGCCCACATCTCCTGGAATGCCCCTAGACGCGGCAACCCCACTTTATTTTGCATCCACAACATTTGTTTCTAACATACCTTAACGATTTCTCCATTCCTTAAGAGACTTAAATACAAAATTTTCAAAACAGACAAAAATACAATACAGAAAAATTCCCTTTACTACCAAGGAATCCCACTAGGGGGTTAAAATGTCAATACATTTTTTATTCTAAACGTTTTCTTAAACCTCTTAGGGGGGCTCCCATATAAATATGGGGGTTTATAAAATTCTTCAGTTTGTACAAATTCTTAAAACTTTTACAATATAATCAGGACATCGTAGGCTAATGTCGGTTTAAAAAAAACCAAAAATATTAGGTCTAAGTTAGAAAGGTATTATTGAAATGGTCACTTTCGGTTTCGTTGTGCGGCAACCATGCAGGGTATTAAAGAAATGGGAACAGCCGAATATGGCACTATAACTTGTTAAACCAATATTTTGGATTTCGAATCTTTAAGGAACTTTGGAATTCGGAAGAGAGAAATGTAGGCATCATTGTGTTTTGAAAATTTTTTAGAAGGATTAAAGCAGTGGTGGGCAAAAAATACATACTGCAATATTTCCGAATGTATTTGGAAAGAAGCAAAAATTTTACTTTTAAGTTATAATTCAACAATAGGAGAGCAGAGTGAGAGAGAGAGAGAGAGACAGCTTTATGCTGTACGTGCGTCAAGTTGCCGTTTTATGTTAGAAATGTTTGGAAAAAGAAAATGTGCCTATCACTGGTTTAAGAGCTCAAAATTATAGGCTAAAGCTACGGTCACACTTATTAAATATTTGACCAAATAAGCGTAACCCCAACTTTTGTTAACAGTTATTGAGATCTAATATGGTCTTAATATCACAAAATAAATTAATTATACTAGTAGACATATCAATGAATTTTTTTTTTAAAAGATGTGGTATTATAACCAAAACAAATACTGGAATTGAAAGAAATAATAATTAATTTTGCTTGTTGGTCCCGTTATGTTCGGCAAATATTTGACAAGTGTGACCGTAGCTTAAGAATTATATATACAAATTTTCTCTTCCTACTTCTCATATCACCCTCGTAAGACTAAAATCGTCATATAAAGGCTTTAGGCCAGACTTTAGCCACATGGCCTTTGATGTATATAAGAATACTCTCCATAATGACTATACAAGCAGTATCATATTACATACATACAAAAACTGACAGCAAAAAAGACAAAAAAAAAAAACAAAGAATAATAAAAATTTTATAAAATAAAGAAGAACAAAAATTGCAATACAAAACTGTCTTGGCATGTTTGCTGGCATTGTGGCACTGTGCATGGAGTATTTGGTAAATTTCATAAAAAGCAAAAATTCCTTATGGTCGTTCTTGATGACGTTGTCACAATTCATCTATACAACTTTACAGATGCACTGACACATTGAACACATTGAAACCAATACCATAGCAATTTTTACAAGCACAAAAAAGAGATACTAAGCAGAAATGTGTATCATTGAAATAAAGCAGAATTTTTATGGTCAAGCATGAATTAACGTACGAGAAGTTTTTAGCCGTATAAAGAAATCCTAACAATAAAAACAACAATTCATGTTTAAAATAGTAGTAATTGTGATCTCTTTAGCTACAAATAGGGTTAATGTTTGTTGAATTTAAAAAGAATCAACCATAAATTTACAAAATATTATTAAGAAATTTTACAATATTATTATGAATAAGGAATAAAAAATTAAATAGGCTTGCGATGCCTGGAGTGGCATTTCTTATTAAGTAACCTAAAAAACAGTTTATTCTCAGTCAGCAATTTATCTAAAAAAAAAGAACAATTTAAAATTTTTCGTTAAATTTTTTGTTAGGGATATTTATGATTTTGTTTTGCTTAAATATTTTTAATTATTTTTTGGTTGCAAATTGTCAATTTTTCTTCTGAATTGGAATATGGTTCCGTAAAACCAACTTATTTCGCAATAGTTAATGCCTTAACAACAATTTTAAATTAATTTTAGTTATAAATAAATAAAAACAATAAATATGTAAGTAAATAAATAAATTAGACAAAATCAGAAAAATTAAACTCGAATTATCAGTTACAACGAAAATTTCCTAAATATGTATTCTAGTTAAATAGCGTAAAGAACTTGGAGCCATATTGTTTCTACTACTTATGCTACCATCCCATTTTTTTTAGCAATGGTTGTCGTCGTAGGCTACGACTCTTAGCATATATTAAAATTCAAAGAGTAGTAGAACTTTTAAGTTTCGTTTGCTACTGTTATAAAGAGTGGTTAAATTTTAAGGGCCGATGTTGATTTTGAATAAAACACAAATTATTTAGGAAATATTGTCATTTCTTTTTATTATGATAATTTTGGTATGGTTGAATTGTGTATGGAACAAAGTATCGGCCAAATGGCCGCCGCGACCTCAGCGGCACACCTCCTTCCGATGGTTCAAATTTTCGAAGACAATTTGCTTGAAGAAAAAGTCTGGGTTTTTTCGTGCAAGAAGAAGAAGAATTTTATTTTCTCAAACGCTTTTCGTGCAAATTGGGTTCCCGAGGGATGCCAAAGTAGTAGGGCATTGCCAACTGGAGGATTTACAAGAAAACCAAACTAAAAACAGTTTCAGGCAATTTATCATTTTAAATAGTTTTTTGCTTCTGCTTTAAAATTTTCAAAATGTTGGATAGGGTCTTTTCCGTTTTAGGTTACGATATAAAAGTTAAGTCATTCTAAAAGTTTTGTTTAAGTTTTTTAATTAGAAATGTGTATGTCAACAAGTCTTAAGCCTACAATGCCTTTTTGTGCTCTTCTCAAATTTTTCAATAATAAAATCCCTTTATTAAAATTCTTACTCAAACCCTAAAAATATGCAACATATTTCATTAACAACCCTAAATTATGCTGTAATCATTTTAAAGAATTGTATTACAGTGTAACCTCGGTGAACGCAATAGAAATTTTTGGCTATTGCGATAACTGAGTTGTTGCGCAAACCATATCACAAATTTCTAATCATATTTTTCTATTTAAAATCTTATTTTATTTAAGCCAATCAAGAATTTTATAAAAAAAAACTAATATTAGCTTTTAATAATCATATTTATTTGATTGAAATAAAGAATAAAAACAGAAAAACAAAATATACATTTAATAAAAAATTAATAAAATATACATTCAAATGTATGTCAATTTGTACTGATGGTTTTTATCGAGTTAAATGTTCATGTTTTTAAGAGAAAAATTCTGAAATTTTCGACTGATTTTTTGTGCTTGTCATATTTTTTGAACTGCAATTTCACGAAACTTTTGCAATACCATTATATCCTCTAAAGAACTCCTATTCTCCTGTACGCACAAAATATTTGTCATTTTTAGAATACCGGTAAATCAAAAAGACTATTGCATTTATGCATATGATTTTACATACACACGTTTTAGTTTTGTATTTATTTATCAAAAACCAAACTAAAAAAAACAAAAAATGCTTGTTACTTGTTTTGCTTTTGCAAAGTTGTGTTAATTGAGGCTTTGTTTTTTAAAAAGTTGCGTTTACAGAGTCACCAATGTTACGAAATTGGGTGTTGCGTCAAGCGGTGGGTTGCGCATACCGAGGGTTGCGTTGATCGAGGCTACACTGTATTTTGATTTTATCAAGTTCCATTTCAAATATAAATTCTTAAAAGTTACTACAGTACTTTTCGCTTATAGTCCACTACTATAGTTGCACAACTTTTGTGGACTATAAGCGAATTTGGACTATAACCGATTTTTTATAAGCCATTTAATGGCTTATAACACAGTACAACACATGATTTGCCAACTCAATTCTGTGAACTGTATGTGAAATTAGACCCAAAAAGAAGAATTTCTGCATCATTCGTTTTGTTATAAGTGTATAATCCACGTTTTGGACTTTATTAAATTATTTTCTTCAATAAAACTGCTCTTTTTTAAACAAAGCAAAAGTTTATTTAAAACATAACCAAATTTTGATTTAATTTAAATAAATACATAGTTAAAACAAAAAAAAACATAATACAATAAAAACAAAAATGGTCAGATGAAGACACCATGTTATTAAATATAAATTGCGAAATTTGGTATTTATAATAGTTACCAGAAATGTAAATAAAAACATGTTACAAGTTGATTAAAAAAATATCAAAAACAGAGTGGACTATAAGCGAACATTTTTGCATAAAGAATTATATTCGTATGCTAAGAAAATGTGGCTTTTAAACGAAAATAAACTACATGCGAAATGGACCTTAGGACAAATAATTTGTATGAAATTCGAAAAAATCTGCATGTGAATATGACAGTTTTGGCTTATATCCGTTTTTGGCCTTTAAGCGGAATGGACTATAAGCGAAAAGTACTGTACATATAAAATGAAAACTATAAATCAAAATTTAACAAAATAGAAATCCCATTAAAGTCAGCTGTTGTCGAAAAGATTGAGGAAATAAGGTTCCATATGTCCTTAAAAAGAAATTCTTAGTGTATTAAGGGTGTTTTATGTATAAGATAACTGCAAATATGTTTAAAAGTAAAACCTTATAATTTCTTATAATAAACTTGTGGCAACAACTCAACAGCAAATACATTTCATCTCTTCTTTTTTACTGTTAATAAGTTAAAATTATGCTGCCTACGAAACCCCCAAACTGCACATAAATTCTAAACACAATGGTCTTAAAGTGAAAAGATTTGTGTATGTATTGTAAAAAAAAAACTTAATGGCCTTCATGATGACTTTTCTAATTAATTTACGCATAATTAATTTAAGAAATCTAGCATATATTTAGGGGATGATTTTAAATAGTATACAAAGCGCGATTGTAGAAGCAGTATTAGTAGTAGTGTGTGCAATTGTCGTAGTAGTAATTACTTTACTGAAATCATTTTGTAGTAATAGAAAAAAATAATTATAAGGAATGACAATACAAGGGAGGTTGAGAGCAAAGAGATTGAATAAAGCTTAAGGGATATATATTTTAACGTATTAAATAATACAATTTAACAAAATTTGTGTTAAACACATATACATACATACACAGAAAAAATTTTTGCAAAAAAATAATTCAATTAAATAATTAATTGGTGTACATTATTATTCAATTAATTTTTTGTTTGCTGCAATTAATTTTTTTAATCAAAACTGATAAAATTAAATGTTTGTGTATATGTGGTGTATTTTTTGTTTATGCAAATAATTTTTTAATTGACTAAATTTGTGTCCAATGACTCGAAAATACAAATCCGTTAATTAATATGATCAATTCCTTTGCAGGGGAAAAATTAGTTAAATATTTAATTGTCTGAACGAATTGTTTAATTAAAGTCGATTTTCTATTTTTTCTGTGTATATATAGTATATAATTTTTATATTTTGTTTGTGTAAACAATACAAGCCTAAAAGTATGCATGTGAGAATGTTTTTATGCACAAAATAAATACGAGGTTAGTTTGTATAGAATTTTATTAAAAATATAAAAATAAATAAAAAGGTTAAATATGTAACAAAAAGCGAAGCAATTTGGTGATGACTAGGCCAACCAAAAAAAGCACATGCTTATTTTTTGGTTTAGGTTAGATCACCTTGAGTTTGATATTATGATGAAACCATTATAGAATGAATTTTCAGAATTTTTAAATGAATCCTGGGCTCGATGTTCGAGTTCCTGAATTCATGAGTTAAAAATCACCAACATTAAAAAAAAAAAAAAAATTATTTATTTATAAAATGTTTGAAATGCAATTGCAACTTATATTCTAACTGTTTTCACCAAGAGATAGTAACGAAGACCTTCAGCAGTCGACAAAAATCATAACTTTGTAAAAAACAGAAATAGAATGAAAATTTTTTGCTTCAAGTATTTCTTATGTGTAGAAGAAAAGTTGGGCAAAAAGTTAGGCAAATCCGCTTACTACTACCTGTCATATACATTCGTTTCTGAGCCTGTCTGAATGTTAACGCGATAACTCGTGAAAGGACTGAGCTATAATCGTGAAATTTAGTAAATTTATACATATTTTAAGAGAACATGTTTACAAATACGACAACTTCACTTAATTTTTATATTCACTTTGGCCAAGATGATTGGAAACCATTGAAAAGAATTCAAAAAGTTCTTGGTCTAATACGATTAAAATCAAAACAATTTACATTTCAAAATATTTAAAGGTGGAAAATCAGCATGTGCCGGTTTTTAAATATCTCTCTTTCCGCTACTTAAGCTTAGTCCCCGAAGGATCACTACCTATAGTAAAGCAGAAAATGAAGTCCAAGTGGTTAAGAAAACTGTTAATTTTTAACTTGCCAAATTCCAGAAATTAAAAGCATTTGACTTTTTGTTAGGAAAGGCGTCACTAATTTTACATGTTGCTTAAATTTAATTGGAACAGATTAAAACTTAAAACCAGATTACCGAAATTTTCACTAATCGTTCAATCCTGCGTGACTATGAACGTTTTTTAATTTCGCTGTTTATTACACATTCATGGATATGGAGAATAAAAACCATTTTGCTTTCGTTCTTTAATGTATCAGATAATTTGGTTTTAATTACTTTTAATGCATGTGAAATGAACGTTAGCAACGCTGCTTATTCATATTTGTGAAGTTTTTCGGTAACTGAACTAAGTCATCTCAGACATGAATGAACAATAGCAAAATGATTTTCATTCTTCATACACAAAAAAATTCAACAAAAGCTTTAAAGTATTTACAATTTTTTTAAAACTTTTCTAATATATAATAAACAAGATTTTGTTTGTCGTGCGTAATTCCCAATTTTTATTCTTGACAAAAACAATGAAATTTATTGTTGATGGGATAAGCTATTCCTATGCGCATTTCACTGGTTGCTGAGGCCAAATCATCAGGAAACTTCCTCCAAAGATTTAAGAAAAACTTAAGATATTATACAAATAAAACTGTAAAGCGAATAAGATTTATAAGCACCAGTTTTTCTTCAAACAAAATAAAAGCTTGAAAAACAACAACAATAAACAGTGTTTTGTAAATTTTCATATTAACAATTTGTTTTATTAGTCGAAAATTATTATGTAAAAAATAATTTTCTGTCAAAAAGTTCCAAATCCAAAAAAAAAAAACCTATATTGTTTGTTTGAAATCTTTAAAAGAAGACTTGACGATCATTGAGAAACTCTGTAGATTGATTAAGTAAAATTAATAAGCCTTATTACGGTTGTCGTTGTTGTAAACGAGTGT
The DNA here is from genome assembly GCA_949318255.1 of Pollenia labialis. Lineage (NCBI taxonomy): Eukaryota > Metazoa > Arthropoda > Insecta > Diptera > Polleniidae > Pollenia > Pollenia labialis. The sequence continues at coordinate 135,621,746 of OX439143.1, read as the reverse complement.
GTCGTGTTTTATAACAGATTTAAGTAACACACATCCTGTGCTCTTTGATCTACTAAAGAAACGACCTAGTAAGTTGTTTACGAATACCGTAATAAGGGCTGAATAGTTAAGGATTAGTAATGAAATTTAAAAGGTGATTTTTTAAATTATGTCAAGTTATCGTTGTGTGCTGATTTTAGATCCTCCGAATGCTTCCAGATCGGAGGCTGTTGCTAAATAGGTTAAAATGGTTGAGTTGTAAATAAGACAACTGGTTGTGATCACTTTTTTATGTTTTTGTTCACCGCAATATAGCAAAGTTGTAAACCATTATACAAAAATTAAGAAATTGCAACTCAACTGAGTTGAGTTGTAAACCGTAACAGTGGCCTATATTTACAGATTTGGTTATTGGTGCTTTTTCAATTAAAAAGTTAATTGTATTGATCAATATTTTATTCAATATGATTATTGATTTGTAGTAATATTTTTCTGTTTATTCATTAATAAAAAAGAAATAATTTAGTATTTTTCATTCATACGGAATATCAAAAATTTGTATGTTTTAAACGTTTATACAATGACAATTCTTAATTCAGCTAAATAAACTAAAAACTGCGGTATTTGTAAATTCCAAAAATTGCAGGATTTTAATTTTAAATATTCCCAAAAACGGCATTTTTCATTTGGCATTCCTAGAAAATATATTTTCATCATTAATGGATGTTATGAAATTTTAACATTAAAAAAAGCATTTTTTGTTTTTTTTTTTACTTTTAACGCTGACCTCGTTTTCTACTAATGTTTTCATACTAATGGAAAATGTTTGTTGGTAAAAAATAGAAAAACATGAAAAATCTTTCTATGATTTCGCTTCCATATTTTAAGATGGTTGTTGTTACCTTTGTACTGATATGGGGTTTTAACCTTTTTAGTTCTATTTTGTTGTTGTTGTTGTTGCTGTTGTATTTTGTATTCCTTTAGAGTTTTTCTTTCAGTTTTTGCTGCAGTTCTCTTTGAAAATGTACAAAAGTTATGCATACACTATGCCAGACACTTACTATACAGTAGTATTTAATATTTGTTTTATGTTTATTATTATTTTATTTATTGTTTTGTTCTGGTTGGCATCAACAAAAAAAAAGTATGGAAAACATATTTACATACGACTTGTGTAAATAGCGTAGTATGATGTTGCTGTTGTTTCAAACACAGTTTTGATGCCAAATAGTAGACAGCAACTATACATACTACATATACATACATACATACATTCATATCCATATACATAATTTGTGCTACAGTTGCTGTAGTCATTGACCTTTAAATCGTTGTACAATACTGCTGTTTTGCTACCTTTCTAGCAGCAAAAGTATGCATATGAAAATATTTATGAGCAAAAAGAAAAAACGTATACGCTTTGTTGGCCGGATTTGCAGCAGTTTGCATTCCCAGATCTTTGTGTCTGTTTGTATGAATTGTATGACTATTATTTTGTATGATGAATTAAATATGAGGGCATGTATGAATGCTTGTAGCTAATGCAAATACTATACTGCACTGTTGTATTTAGGATTAGAATTCGTATGTTTTTTTAAACATAAAGATTTATGATTTTATGTAAATTTGTGACAAATTTAAATCATTTTATTTAAATTGAAGTTTATATTTGTACGTATTGGAGTTTCAATTTAGCAGATTAGAGCAATAAGGCCCGATCCGATTTTAACTTAAAACTTGGTTTCATATACGAGAGAAATTTTTCGGCAGTTTACAAAAACATATTTTTGAAAATTTTTAATTTCAAAAGTTTTTGTTATTCGTGCTCAATTCCCAGTTTTTATTCTTGATAAAAACACTTGAAATTTATTGTTGATGGGATAAGCTATTCCTATGCGCATTTCACTGGTTGCTTAGGCCAGATCATCAGGAAACTTCATCCATAAAGATTTTAGAAAAACTAAAGATATTAAACCAAATAAAAATGTTAAACGTATAAGACTTATAGCAACAGTTCTACTTGTAATAATATCAAAGCTTAAACAAAACAACATCAACAATAAACAGTGGCTTTATCTCATCTTACATTCCCCGCTACAATTAGTTGAAATTCTCTCAACATTAATTGTAGTTGTAAGTAGGTTAAGAAAAACAAAATAAAAACAACAACAACTTACAAAAGATGTTGTCAATTAAGTGTTTTTTAGGCCGTGCACCCGCCTGTTTATTATCAAAAAGTAATTTCAATTTTTGGGAATACAAAATTTTTAATTTCAAAAGTTTTTGTTATTCGTGCTCAATTCCCAGTTTTTATTCTTGATAAAAACACTTGAAATTTATTGATTTTTGAAAATTTTAGAAATTTAAAGATGGATCCGATCCAACAAAACTAATATTAGCGAACAATTTTTTAACATGTTATGATTACTTTTTCCATACCATGTGCGCAGGTAACCATAGTATGGTTGTGGCTTCTTGATGGCATACATTAGTTTGCATAATATGAATGCCGGTAACAATAATATTTTTAAAGTAACCCAGTATGTTTGAATATTTTTCGTTACTTTTTTTAATTCTTCAGATTGTACGTCCAGAATGCGCGTAGTAAGAACAGCAGCAGTGCTCACATGCTGGAATTGATTTTTGATCTTTGATTGATCTGTCGAATTAAAACCTGTTTTTAAATAAAATTAAATTTTTTGTTTTATTTTTTGTACAATTTTATATTTTATCAGGCTTAAAATACAACTATTAGCATCAGTGTTGCCAATTTAACATTTTTAATGCATTATTTTTAAGTCATTTGCCATGAGAAAAACTGATTGAGCATGTATAATATTTCTAGAATTATTTAAAAATGTCTACCATTTTTTAGTTCTTGTGGTATTTTTAATATTTGTAATAAGATCTAAAATATCCAACAATGTAAATGCTCATTTATGTGGATATAAACAAATTGAAATAAATATCAAAAAAGGAAAAAAAAATTTTAAAAATTAGTAAAACCTATTCGTAAAAGTATTACAATTATTGGATAAAGCACCAGAAGCAGGGATGATAAAGTCAGTACAATTGAACTTTTTTCAGTACTTTTTGCATTGCAAAATTACTGAAGTACTCCAATGACATATTTAGTATAATTTAAAAGTTTGCAAATATCAGAAGAATTGCCAAAGGCATATTGTCTACATAACATTCGTCGGCGTTACGTTAGAGGTGTGGTTGGTCATCGGTTGAATAAAAAATCAATTTGATTTGAGCTTTCAAATTGGTACGTGTGATGGCGATTTATTCTTTCGTTTTTAGTTTTCATATTGACGATTTGAAAGCAACAGCGAGCGAAGTAAACAATATTTTAGAAAACAAATACGAAATTCCAAAGCGCAATTTTAATAAAAAATATAAAAACTACCGGAACCTTTATTTATTTTCTTTTCTTGCTCCTCTTCTTACTCCACTTCATTGACGCCACTAGTGCTAAAAAATCGGTACTCATGTTGCCTCTATACAAATAGTTTCTTAATGGAGCTTAATGAAAAGTTGGTTAAAAAATTCTAGAATGTGCTGCGCACTGGTCTATTTAACTCAATTGTACGACCAGTTACAACGTGTATGGGCCGCATAAGGGCCCATAGACAATATCTTTTGAGCTTATTACTGGGTTAAACGTTTAATGCTAGAAATGTTGCAAATCATTAAAGTACCAGAATTGTTAAGAATTAATTTTAAATCAGACACGGAAAATGTAGCACAAAATTATAGACATTTAGTGTATAAAAACAAAACAGGAAATTGAAAAATTTTTTAGAATGTAATAGATTATTTGTATAAAAATTTTTCTAATTGTAAATAATTTTTTCTATTGTGACAATTGTTATTATTTTTTCATTATTTTGTTATTTTTATTGTTTAATTATTTCCCTGACGATGATACACATTGCTGTATCGAAATATTGGAATTTTTATAAAATAAATGTTATCTAATTTTTTATAAAAAAAGAAAAACCTCAAGCTTAATAAATAATATTGAGATTTTTTATATTTTTTATATAATTATTTTTAGCATTTATTCTAGCATTTTTTTTAACAAAATCTAGCGTTTTTCCTCAAATAATTTTGGCAACACTAGTAAGCATATTTGAAACTTTTTGGTAGCAGTTTTGTGGGTTTATACTTTGACCCTATTACATTTTTTTTTGAAGTAAAAATACGTTTGCTAATGTTCGTTGTTTTTTTTTTAAGTTTTAAAACGATAAAGGGTGTTTGCTCTAAGCAAAATGGTCCATCTGAGCAGCTATTAACAAGCTATTCATGGCCACAATTACTCTTTTGAATAATATTCATACAAATCGAGGTCATACGGTGCGTACAGAATACGCCATCTCGGCTAAGAGACGTGAGGCGACCTGAATTTAAGAATACAACGCCGTTCTCAGCAACTAGGTCGCTGCTCATCCACTACATGGAAAATTTTGAGGTAAGCTAGCCCTTAATTCATATAAGATTCAACTGGCACAAGATGTAAAGTGAGCGGGGGCCATCAATTGCTTCGTTTGGTCGGGGAATGGGCTAAGAATCAATTGGAAGTCAAACTAGATGTTTATCATCAAAACATCTTCAGCGATGAGGCTCGTTGCTGGCTTAACGTGTAGGTAAACAAGCATAATTGTTGTTGGAGAGAGCACAATCCCAATGCGACCCCCACTACATCTCGAAAAAATCATTGTTTGGTGCGCTTAACATGTCGAAGGCGTCATCGGCCCATTTGTATTTATATCCGAAATCGGTGCCAGTATTACCCTGAATGGCAAACGCTTAAGGCAAATGATTCATGATATATTTTTTATTACTCATGTCACTACAAATCATTTGGAGTAAAAAAATTCCAAAAAGACAGCGACATATGCTTTATAGCTCGTAAAACCATCACTTTGTTAAATCAAATGTTTGGGAAGCAAATAATCTCAAGAAATTGGCCACCTAGTTCGTGTGATTTGAGACCTGTGGACAACAATTTGTGGGAATATGTAAAATCGCTGGCTTTTGCTGATAAACCAGCAGCGATTGACATTCGACGCAATATTGAAGATATAAGACTGGGTATGCTGGAACAAGTGGTGCAAAATTAAATCGACAATATGGCATTCTTAAGGTATAGTCGCGGAGGACATATGCCAGAAGTTATTTAAAAACATTAAAGGCCATTAAATTTGTCAGCTAATTAAAACAAAGATTTGGCTATTCCCTAGAACTTGTTGTGCTTAAGTTTTAAAAAAAGTTCTATGCCTCTAAGAAAAACATCCCTTATGTGGATAAAATATTGGTTTAGTAAAAAATTTGATTCCCAGACAATCTTTTCAAAAGATCTGAAGAATATAAATTTTTTTTTCGATGTTTAAACAATTATCACATTCGTCTACATTGAATGTAGTGTAAAATTTAAATATTAAATATAAAAAAAATCTTCATATTATTCGAATGTGTATTCCAAGTCAAATTACAATCCTCAAAAGCTTTTATACTTTTAAAAAAAATTTTAATTTTCTTAAGCTTTAAAAAATGTTTTACAAAGACGTCTTTCTAACCTAAACCACACTCCCCCCTTCCCAAAAAAAAAACTTTTAATCTACTTAATTTGTCTGAAAAGCCATATAAAAATTTCTTTATACGCCGAAAATGTCTCCCTTCATATTAAAGCCAATTAAAATTAGTATTCAAGTTAACAAAAATATTATCATTATTATCATGATAATTACAATAATTAAGCCTGAAAACTTTTTGTGTTTCAACAAAAAACCATATGGTTTTGTTTAAAGGAAGAAGGAAACCTTATGCTGTCAGATACAGCTAAATTATCACGTCAGTTTAAATGATTTGTTTTTTTTTTATTTTTTATTTTAAATTTGCCTAAAGTTGACAACACCAAACTCACTCAATCACATACGTTTGGTTGCAAACAACATTCTCTTGTCACAATTATTAAATTAAACATGTAACAGATACAAGACACAATTTTAAGGCGATGATTATAAAATAAAAAATGTATGCAACTAAAAAATTCGCACCAAGCATCATCATTATCATCATAATGTTGAAGAAAGCTGATAAAGAGAAACATTCTTGCCACATTCTTATTTGCTTTAAAATATAGAACTAGCATTTCATTATTTTTCTTACAGAGACAGACAGTCTTGCCAGGGAGAAATGTTTTTTGTTTTTTTTTTAAGACAATTTTATAATATTTTCATTCTGAAATTCTTATTAATAATCATTATCATTTCACTATAATTACTATAATTATATGAGAATGTGCTGTTTTACTTTAAAGAGAAATGCATTTCCTATTTATTATTTTCTTAAGATTGTTATTCATTCGTTTTTTATTTTTTTGCTTTTGTTTATAAACTGCAATTATATTTGCAATATTAAGAATATTGTGGACCAACACAAAATCAGCATTAATCAAAGTTTCAAAAGAGAAAAAAAGTTGTACAATATCAAGAAATGACAATTGTTGGGGACAATCGATTAGAAATATTAATGTTGACTGTTCAAATCAAATGAGTGAAAGAAAATATTGGCTATGGGAAAGATAAATTTCGTAAGCAATTTATCATGCTAATGGATAGATTAAGGATAGCAGCTGCGAAATTATGAGCGGCGTTGCCTGATTTCGCTGCTGGTAACTTAGCTTCAGTTGTGTTGCATATTTTTATTTAAAATTGTGATATTTAATAGCAAAAGAAAACTTTTACCCCGCACCAATATTATGCTTAACTTGGATTACTATTTGTGTCATGTTTTTTATGTGTCACTATAGTATTTTTTTTTTTTTACTTAACAATCACAACAACACACCAAGAACGCAATTCTAACTGTCACTTGGAAGAAAAGGTGGTAGAAATTTTATTCAGTACACCAACTACAATCACTCTTTGGCTAGAAGAGTCCATAAGCTGTGTGTTTTGTGTCCATCTTTGGTTTCTACTTAAGAATATTAAAAAGTATAAATAACAAACAAAATAACAACGCAAAGAAAACAACAAACATGTCCAACAATAGATGTTATAAAAGCAATTGACATCGGTTAGTACAGAAATAATAGTAAATAAGGAAAAGTTGTGGTTTGTTTAGAATAACTACACACTGGTAGAATTAAAAAATACTCTACATGGTAATTTGGTGAGGATAATATCGTAAGTACTGGCGAGGCTAAACTCTAAGCCAGTAATCCTATCTAAGTACACACAGAAAAAAATACCAATGTAAAATTAACATGGAAAAATGTTGATTGAGAATCATGTTAAATTTCTGCAAAAGTATGCCCTTTATTTAAATGTACCATTATTTCATATTAATTTTAAATGAAAAATATTAAAATAATCTTTAATCACGCTTATTAAATATTATTCACTTATAAAAAAATGAAAAAAAAATATTAAAATATAAATAAATATGGATTCAATATTGAATCCATAAAAACCTGCTTTATATTAAAATCAAAAGTTTATCTTGTTAAATTAACATGCATACATAGTTAAGTATGTTAATTTTTTTATTTTCATTCCTAAAATATGTTATAAAAAGAAGACAATTCCCGTATTCTTTTAATTATAATTATTTGGTTAAATAGTACATCAAGTTTTCAAAGTAGAATGATGACGCAAACCATATCGGGCCATTCTGCTGATTGATCTGTTAACAAAGGAGACTACAAAATAAGTGAAACATGTGTTACAGGGGTAAGTGCTTTGAATTATTCTTAAATAAATGTATATGTTGTCTCTGAAGCTTCTTCACACCAATTAGGTTCTACATGAAATTCACGTTGTTTCAACATGAAATAACTTTCATTCAACGTGATTCGGATTGTTGTTTCAATATGAATGACATTTTGCTCTAACTTTACTGCAATGTTAAATTAACATGAATTATAGTTATTTTAAAAGAAAAAAAATGTTGTTCGCATGCAATTATAAAATCAGGTTGAATTAACATGAAACACGTATGAAGCAAAATCACCACCGAAAAATTTTAAATCAACCTTGTTTTCGACGTTTTTAACTTGATTTTTTTCTGTGTGTAGGTTTTTTTAACATTTTTCTCCCCATCTTTAGATTTAAAAAGTCTTGCATAACTGATTTGATTATTCCGGAGATTCATTGCTTCCTTTAAAAGATTAAAGATTTAACAATTCGAAGCATTAACGGAAGGTAAGAAGGTAAGATTCCTAGGGCAGCCATCAAGAATACAGCTCAAATCGTTCGGTTGTCCCTTTGTAATACCCATCACCGATGCTCATCATACAGAGCAGTTGCTTAAAAGGCGTCAATGCAAAAATCAACCAATTCCTCCTCCTTATGAAGAGAAGAAGCAACATTAGTTCTATCTTAGAAAGATCAACCAAACAGACAAATACTGATTTAGGAAATTGAAACGAAACAAAGTTTATTATTCCTTTAATCCTTTATAGATTCTTCATCATTATAATTATTACCCAAAATTTACCTGTTTGAACTCAATTCATAAATGTAGGGTATTAATAATACTTGTTGTTACAATAGTGCTATAAATAAAAAAATTAAAAAAACCCGTTGCTTTCTGACAAATGGATGATAGAAAAAAACAGGCGTCTTTTAGGTTAAAACATGAATTGGATTAGACTTGTGCTTGCACTCAATTTTCTAATAAAGTGACAGGAGCTTATTTTTTTTGTTTTTTTTTTTTTTTGTAAATACTATAAAACTTTGTTTCATATTTAACTCTTTAAGAAAATAAATAAAAATATATCAAAGAAATATTTATGTATTTGCCTAAAGCTAAAATGGATCATAGCTCTTCTCAAAAAAGTAATTTATTTTTTATTTGGACTAAATCCCAACTTCCAAAATTCACTCCTGGCTCAATGAGTTTCACGACTGACGCTCGGCTCGGCAACAAGCGGCCACTCTGTTCGCACCCTAAGGGTGTTGATTTTGAGTAAATACCCAAATATACAGTGTTCGAAAATAAACAGAACATTATTTAGCGTTATTAATATATTTTTTTAGTGTTTGTGTAGACGAACACAACCCTTAATACCGTTTTTAACTTTTTTCAAGAAAGAGCCTAACATTATATAGTGTTTTGTTCTTTCTTAAAAGACCGAACAATTTTAGTGATACTGTAGACAAACATTATATTTTAATGTTTTATAATGTTTTTTTTTTTTTTTAATTGATAAAAAATGAATAAACAAACAATTTTAGCAACGAACGAAGCAGGAACAGCTTGTGTGTGTATTATGTATATGTTTTGTTTGTGCCCATTTAGACAGGGATACATTTGGAGGGGAAACATTTTGTTGCATCACCACAAGTAAAATAAAATTTAACTTGTCAAAATCAGCTCATTTCTTCGAACGCTGCTTGTGATGGTTACAAAAGTAGGAAGTTAACCTGCTTTTCGCATTAAACGCCTTAAGGCATCCTCAGCTTTTTTGCATGTTACACAGCACTAAGCTAAAAAAAAAACTTTGGAAGATACATTGTGACTTTTTGCTAACGAAAACGGGCACGAACTAAATTATGATTTTTTTTTCTTAATAAAAGTTGTAAAAAAGCCAACATTTATTAAGAAAAAAAAAAAAATCATAATGAAAATCAAGTCTTAGATAATGATTAGTAAAACGAAATTATTAAAAGAATATTTAAAACACAGCCGCCGATTAACTAAAAATCCTTTTAGCCAGATTCAAGTCAAAGAAACCATACTAAAGTTATACTGAAACACACTTTAAAAATCAAATCCCATTCTGCATTTTATGAAATTGTTGATCATATTTGAGACTTGTTTGACTCTTTTGGGCGATTAAAATAATCATTTATGTGCTAGAGTTTGAGTCGAAACTGACTGTTCATTCGTTAGAAAATGGTACCTCAAAATAATTTGCACACACAATCATTGCTTCGTGTATTTATTTATGTATTTATAAGAGTATTTTTTATACCCGCTTCTTTTTTTATTAACACTATAGTGAAGCATTTTTATTTGGCTTCAACACGTTAACACAGTATTTGTTTATGACAGCAACACTACAGTTTGAATATTTGTTCAATTAGAATTGTGTAGGCCTCTAGTACAAACTAACAATATAAAATTTTCCTTCTACTTACAGGCTAAAATACCACAACTGGATCTTATCCAAACAAAAGATATATGAAAATAGAACATCGGTTAATAAATCGAAGAAAATAATAGAAATTTTTAAAATTTTCCATTTTTAAAGGGTTAAACAACTACAATAAATGACAAACATCACGTTGTGTTTAATGTTAAAAAAAAAATAGGCAATGAACATAAAATCAGTGAAAAAAGTCACGAATAAGAATTAAAACCAAGAAACATACTTACATCGACCAACATTCACCCAAAAAACCAGAATTTTATTTGAAAACTCTGTTATTTATCTTCCTGGGCTATTGTTCTAACAAAAAAAAAAAAAAAATACAATTTTTATTGTTTTCTTCGCTTAAAAAGCAGACACACTGAACAACTTAAACAGTGTTGTAGATACTTTTGATACCTTTGATTTGAAGTTGAGTAGATTTATATTCATGATCTTTTTGCTTTTCAAGTTCATGATGTCTGTCGAGTTGCTGAGCGTAATAATCAACTCTAGTCACTCACTCATTCATTCATTGTTGTGGTCGTGATTTTAAGCGATTTGTTTGTTCTATTCGCTATTTTAACTTTTTTTTTTGTGAAAATGAATAAAAACTAAATTGTTTAACTTTCTTGTTTTTGGAATAATCATGATTTGTTTCCATTTGTTATTTAGCTCAAATACCTGATGACTGTTTATGTCAGCTTGACTAACGGTCTGTTCGACAGTGTTGTTATTTTTTTCTAATTTATGTCAGTGAGACTTCAGTGTTGAGTTGATGTTTTGCTAATCATGACTTTAATGTCTCATTTGTTGCAAAAAATTACAGAAATTATATAAATTTAAGAAATCTTGTACATGCCGAATAAACACTAGCGTGATTTCGAAAATGTATAAAAAACACATTTGCTTTTTACATAGAATCATGACAACGTTCGAAGTTTCTAATACAATTTTCGTTTAGAAATTTTCGAAAAACCAAAATAAAAAATTAAATTTTTTAAAAAATTTACTTTCACAATCTCTTCGAATAGAAATTAGACTTTTAAAATCTAAAGTGCCAAATACACTTGCCAAATGCTTTTGATGTACGTGTACTGGACGCATTGTTCACACATACTAACACATTTTTACTAATACTTCCACAATGCTTGATGCTTTTTTTGATAGGTGTATTTGGGCCTAAACAGTTATTTTCGTTTCGAAAATTTTCGCTTTGAGTTGAGACAAAGTTCGCCCTTGCATTCTAGAGATCGAAATTTTTATACAAAAATAAACAGTTTTAATATGAAAGTTTCACGGATAGAGGAACTACATAACAAAATTTATTTCCGGATAATAAGTTTGTTCCAAAGAAATTAATGAATCCGTCTGAAAACAGTTTATCTATAAGAAAACTTTCGGAAACGTTCGATATCGAGATTAGTTAAACACAATTATCTTTCTCAAACTCTGATACAAAATTTCCTTAAAAAAAATATTTAATTAAAAGAACAGTTCAACATTTTTTTAAGAACATTTTTGTGAGCAGCGGCGTTGATTAAACGATGTCCGTCCGTCAGTGTGTATGTTGAAATGAGTTTTCCGAAAGCCCCTAGGCGACTACTTTGTTTTACATTTCTTTCGCAAACGGTACGACATAGTTTGCTTTTAAAATTACACTTAGTCAGTTTACAACTGGCTGAGATATGAGCAAAAAACCATGATAACCTCTAATTTTTACGCAAACGAATTTACTTTTTGTAGCCTTCATATAGTCTATGAACTAAATTTTCTCTTTTTAACCGAAAACAAACTTGGTAAAGTGCAAGTAGTAAAAATAAACAAAATCAGTTGATAGGTGACCTAGATATAGACAACTAACTGCCTATTTCATTCCGAAATAATAGTTTTTGGACGCAAGACCACCCGTACCATAAGAGCTTGGCGATATTTTCTATTCATAAGGAGTATTAAATTAAAAAAAAATCGGTTCAATATTTCACCTGAGCTCCATGCAGAGGTACGCTCGAATTTAAGGTTTGGTTCGATTTTCAATACTAAGGCGAAGGGTATTTAATATTCGGAACAGCGGAATATAAGCCTTTTACTTGTTTTTTTTTATTATATGTATTTGTTAAAATTTAAAAGAATTTTTAAAATTTGTTATCAGTCTGAAATTAAATAATGTAGAATAAAATTCCATTCTTCATTAAAATTCTGCCACCAAAGAGTATGCTTTACAAAAAATTGATTAAAATATTCTCTTCTCTTTTGTTATGTTATAATTCCTTAAATAGTAGATATTTCTCAGTGACAAATAAACAGAAATTTTTAGAAGAACAAGGTCATAAATTTTAAATGCATAAGAAAAAAAAAATAGAAATAGTATGAAATATAGCATACATTTAGGATAATAACTGTAAAAGTTTAAAACCAACAAAGGTAAACAAAAGAAAACAACCAGAATACAAGAAGAACGATAAAAGAAAATGGCGAAAATTATGGGAGTTTTATGTTTTCCGTTTGCTAAATTAAATAATATTTTTATCTTACAAATCCTTAAAGTATGCTATATTTAAATATATAAAAGTTTAAGTTTTGTAATTTACAAATGGTTGTTACTTCTTTATAAAATAATTTGTATTTTTTTTAAATTTAATGTGAAAATAACAAAAAAAAATTTTTTAAAGATTATAATGCCTCTGGTTAGTTACACGAACATTTATTTTATGGCTGCTGCTTCTATTTAAACAAGCTTTAGCGTTTTAAAAGGCCAGGGAGGGATAGCAAGCGATTTAAAAAAGTTTAATAGTAATGAAATATTTACTTGACAATTTCTTTTACAATAGAACTTTAAGCTTATAGAATTTTCAAAAAGGAAGGATCAACTACAAAAGGGGGATAAAACAAAATCATAAATATTTTTATTTAAGTTAAATTCCTAAAAGTAGGCAGTCTAATGTAACAGAAAACATGTATTTAATGTATTTTGTATTAATAGCTTAACGTTATGCTGTTGTTAAGTTAAATTTAGTAATTCAATTTTTATGTTTTCTTTTGTCAATAAGTAACCAGTTCGTTTTTTTTAAAGCCTAAATGTATGCTTTTTTTAATAAAGTGTTGCTAAACTGAAACTAAAAGTATGCTTTGCTTTACTGGTTTTATAGTTATATATAATATCGATTTTTGTTTTAAATTTTCCAATTTCACAGCCATTTTACCACTGTAAACAACGGCAACTACTATTACATTTTCTAAGATTGTAGCCATTTATTCATTTCCCTTGAAATTTATAAACTTTTTCCATAAAATTTAATGCTATTTTTTTGTTAAACAAAAATTACTTTTTGCTTTTTATTTTTTCCATAACTAATAAAAATTGTTATAGTTTTGGATTCTTTTCACAAATGTTTTTAATTTTCTCTTGCTAGAGATTTCTTAAGAACGTAAATTAAATTTAAAGGAAATGTCAAAAACAAAAATAACAACTTTTGTACTTTAATGGAACAAATTTTAAGTAAAAAGAAATTAGCGGACCATAAATAATTTTCGTCAAAGTTTTATTTTTAATAGCAGAGAAATTGGTAACACTTGAAAATGGTAAAAAAAGTTAATTATACTGGTAGATTCTGGTAGAGGAACTAAAAAATGCACAAGCATTTTTTTAAAATTCCAACAAATGCCAATAAATAAAAAATTACAATCAAGAATCTTTATAGGTTTAAAGAAACCGTTCTTTCTCCATATTTTGAACATGATTCAAATCCACTAAATTGGAATAAAATAATAGAACTTCTTAGTTTGGCAAACCCAAATAAAAATTACAAGATCAGCGGCAAAATAACGGTACTCTATATCATTCGAAATTCCCTTTTAATTTTTTTTTTAAGTTTCGATCGTAATTTGATCTCACTAGATTGCTAAATTCTTTCCTTTTTTATGGTAGCCAAATTTTAGTTTAACTTTTTTTTTTTTTTAAATTTGTTTTATTATGGCTAATAAATCAATGAATTTTTAAACGTTGGTTTAGTTGAACTAAACTTAAATTCATATGTAGTTTAAACTTAATAATTGTAAATCAGTGCACCATATAACTATTATATGTAGTGCAAAAATTAGTAATGTGGCAGCTCTTAAATAAATGTTGTAAAATTGATATGGCTTGTATTGGTAGTTTAAACGCCCAATTTTATGCGTTTAGAGATGGTTTGAAATGCTTACTAAATTATAGATTTGCTGGTTAAAACACATTTTTTACCAGAAAGAGAGTGGGGAAGATTTTTAAGCGGGCACATTTAGGTGATAATATATTTTTTCTCCAGCAATTTTTGTGCATTAAAACGGAAAACTTATTCAAGCGAGAACTACTGTGCTTCCCAATTTTTCTATATACATATTGTTATTTATATGTTATATTATATGAATTATAGATAATTAAATTTTAATACAAATTAACACAAATTTTGAACTTCCATTTAAAAATTAAAATCAAAAACATTTCGGGGTTTCTTTCAATTAAATATTTTCAAATTGAATATTTCAACTGTTACAAAAATTTAATAATACCTTTTTTTTTAAATCAATGTAAAAAAAATTAGAGAACCATTAAATTGAATTCAATTAAAATTTGTTTTGAAAGCTGTATTTTAAAAATACTCGTTGAAAAATGACAAGCAAAAAATTTTGCCAGTTTTAATCTCATGCACTAAACCAAAATTCAATTAAAGGTTTCAGGTGTGAAAATTGCACACTTGCACTATTTATTTAGTTTAGTTTATTTTCTTTATTTTACTTTTCAACCATATTTTATTTTCAAATATTTTAGTTTTAAATAACGTTTTTGTTTTTAATCCATGTATGAGTATAAACGCTTACAGTTATACGTAAAAGTAAACGGACTGGTAACCTTTAATTACATTTAAACAAATAAAATTCGGTTGCTTTAATGTGAATACTTTAATTGCTTTTGGTCTACAAACTTGCAGTCTGGTAGAAGACATTGTGATAAAAAAACTAAACCAAAGACATATTTTCATAAAATTTCGTGTTCATGGTTTGATCGTTATTAAGGCAAAAATAAACATGTCAAAATTTTACATTTTTAAAATGTGTTGTTGCTAGTTTTAATTAAATTTTGTGTTGTCAATTGGGGTGCTTCCTGTTTAAACCAGGGCTGTGGAGTCGTCCGAAAAAATGACTAACTCCGACTCCGACTCCAAACGCTGAAATTTTTAAAGTGCGACTCCGACTCCTACTATAATCTTGATGCTAAATGTATATGAGACTCAGTGATGTTAACTTTTATTTTTTCATTAACGTACGACCTTCTAAAAATGAGAGTTTTTGAGAAGAAATTACCGTACGCAAACATTAATGTGCTGTTTCCAAATGACAGCCGATTGATTATGTAGTAAAATTTATATGAAGAGCACTTAGTCCATCGCCTGTCATAAAAGCTGTATTCATAAATCATTTATTTAAATTTTAAATGTGTTTTAAGAAGATCATTTTTTTTCGGAACATTTTTTTAAAATATTTCATGGAGTCGGAGTCGCGATTTTTTGTGGGTACTACGACTCCGACTCCGGAACAAAAACCTCAACACCGACTCCGACTCCACAGCCCTGGTTTAAACAAACATTTAAAGCAGGTTTTAGGAATAGAAAGAAATTTTTATATTTGTGAGACATGTCGGATATTTGTGCTAAATAGTGATATGTAAAGGAACACGCATTCAAATAATTTTCGACCGTAAATTAATTTTTTTTAAGTAGCATTGTTTGCCCCAAAAAAGCTCGTTGTTTCAAACACTGTTAACTCCAAATAATGTTTCATTCTTTTATATTTCTCATTAGTTCTAAACTTATAGCGTGCAAACTTGCCGCAAAACTATCGTCTTCTGCATTCATTCAAAAAAAAAGCAACAATTAAAAAATTAATGCTTGTACGAAATATGCTTGTGTTGTTTATTTCCAAAAACCAACAAAATGTGTGTTTGCCAAGCCATTTCCGTGGTTTATTTTGCCCTTTAAGTCGTTTTAATATTTTTTTTTTCGTACTCTTAATATTTCCAAAGGCGATCTCCAATGTGTTGCAAGTGAGTATAATTCAACATCACTAAATGCTTACAAATGTTACATTGGACATTTACTTTTTTCACACAGTGTATTCTTTTTTTTTTATAATCACAAACCAGGTAAAACATAAAAAAAAAATAAAGGACCAAACTGTTGTGCAGTCATAGAAAACAATAAAAATAATAAAAACTGCTAGTATTCTACACAGGTCCATTGGACAATAAAAAATAACTTTGTTTAAAAAAGTGGAGCAGGAAATCTAAAAAAAACTCCAAAAATATGGCATCAATATTTCTTTTTTGAACCAGCAAAGACAAAACCAGACTAAGGCGAATAAAATAAAATAAAAAAACACGCCAGGCTTATGGGATTTTACATGCCGGTATTTTTTGTTGTGATTGTGTGCATTTTTGACGAACATATTCGTCAAACATGTTATAAACGAGCCCTGAAGAAAATTTCTATAGTAAAACTGTACTGATCCAATATTGACTTTGTCAGCGGTACCTCTAACCAAAACTTAAGACGAGACAATGCTCTCCGTGCATGAGTCTCAAATAGAGTGCCGTATATAGTTAAACGCTATCACGTAGTCTAAATTTGCTGTTGGTCAACAACTTTACTTTAAGTTCCCACTGATTTTCAAAATTTTTGGAGGGATTACTAACCGTTGGTAAAACAATCGAAACTGTACTGTCCAATCCCTGTGTTTTTTGCACTGTATTATTTTTGGTAAACATATTATTGCTATTATTGATCATAATATGATCGGAGGCTTTTTTTTATCTTATAAAGGACTGACTTAACCATAAAAGTGTTGAAGGTGATAATAATATGGTTAAGTTATTCATAAAAAATATGTTTAAAAGTTTGTCTTAAAAAATAATTTTGTTAGCCGTAACCATATGAAAAAATTTTTTTTCTCTGCATATTTTTTTATGTATGCAACAAATTTACTTGTCGTTGGTTAATTTATATATTTTTTTTTGCATGCGGCGTTTATGTTAAATAAAAAAAAAATTTTATTTTTGCGTTGGACCTTTATAATGTGTGTTTTAGGATATTTGCAACTATTATTTTTGTTGTTGTCTTTGAAACAGGGAGGTAGTTTTAAGTTGTGTTAATTCTTTTTGTCACTCCACTCATTCATCTTTTAACACCCCCTGACAATTGCAAAAGGGGTCTTTAACTTGTCAATAATGCTATAAATGCGATTTCATGTTTACAGCGTGTATTTCTTTTATTAGCAATCATTTATTTGCAATTTTTATGGCTACGTGAGTTTTGCGAATTGTGTTATTGGAAAATGGAAAATATGTATGTATGTATGTTATAGGTTACTTGGAATTGTTTAAACCAAGCACAGAAGGAACAATAGGCTAATGAAAACATAGAGAAAGAAATAGGACAATTCATTCTAGCCCCCGTATTCAAAAACGGTTATTAAATTTAACAAACGTTTATTAAGGATAATTTTCATAATAAATTTGTTCTTTAAACCTTTTTTTAAATTTAAACAATTTTTATGAATACAGGAATAAGTTTTTAAAAAGAAAATCCGATCGATTAAAGTTTGCTTTTATTAAAGTTTTAAGAAAATAACATTGTAATCTCCTTTCGTATTTCTAGCCCAATATTTTGCATATCACGATTTATACTATTTTGTTTTTAAATTCTTCTTCGCTATGTAAATTATATCTGTATGTATATATATTGTTTTCTCCATTACTTCCTTTGGGAACATATAGCATCCACAAAGTATCTCGATTTAACACGATTTGTTGCCGGTGTTTTCGCGTCTTCCGATATAAGATTTCAGTCTTCTTGTTCTTGGAGTATCGTATCGTTCCATTGAGTATTGTTTTCTAGCCTTCTATCAGTTTTGTAAATCGGTAGTTGTTTCAGCTAAGTAGATTATTGGTCTGCTGTAGTAGGTGAGATTGTAAGACAGCACTGTCCCAGTTCTTGGAGTTTCGATGGTTTGCCTTGTATCAGTTTCTTGAATCGGTTACAGCCATCGCCCACAAAAACAATTGCAAAACAAAAACACAACTCTGTAGAAAAATAAACAGGACTACAGTTCCAGCCAGGTGGGACTGCCATCTGTCATTGCCTAGAAACAACGCCCACCATCTATTTCGGCTTAGCGGGGGAAGCGGAACCTTGATAATGGCCCCTATTATGAGTTACATTCGATAAACGATTTTCGCTGGCTATCGAATGTTAATTTGGTATTGTGAGTTGGCAGCGCTATCGAAAATTTCGTTGTGCATCGAATTTTTCAACGAAAACAAATTCGCTTTCGCCGGTGCAAATAAATGTAAAAAACTTGTTGAAAATATAACTATTTGTAAATTTTTTTTGTTCGTACCACATTCTTTATCAGTTTTGTTCGTTTTATGCAAGTCCAATGTCGTTAACAGCAATTGGAAACGCTCATATTTTTAATGGAACAAAATTCTTTTTTGACGACATGATTTGCAGCAAAGTTCAGCATGTAAAAAAGTGGGATGAAGCCGCACTGAAGCTAAATTATTTAACAAACAACCAAAAATTCCGTCGTGGCCAGGTTTAACTTTAATTTTATTTTTTAAATTTGATAACAAACATTTTTTATTTTAAGTGACAGCTGTTCGAAAATGTACTACTGTGAATCAACAAAATCACAATAGTAAATTTTTATCGAATGCGAGCCATAATACCAAATGAAAATTCGATCGATCAGGCAGCCGCCAACCGCTGAGAAAAAAAATATTGGTGCCTATTATGAACTAAATTCGATTTTCGACAGCAGTCGAGCTAGTTCGACCAATATTTTTTTCTCAGCGGTTGGCGGCTGCCTGACCTTTGCTATGATGTTATCATCTTTGCCGGGGGAAGGGGAGGTCCGGGGGCTTCTTGGATGGGTTGAAGCCACTTAATTTGAAAAACTCAAAAAACCATGATGAAAATTTTTATTCTCAAACTGGCGTTTTATTTGTGGAATCGCTAATGTGGCAATACAGTCATTTGACAATAAATTAATGGATTATGTTGAAATGTAAAACCTGCTGACCGCCAAGTCGATAGTTAGTGGGCCGCTTAAGAGAACCATATTGAGTGACTTGTAGTCGCTCGCTTAAGTTGTCGATCGACATTATGGACCAGGCTGTTAATATTGACATTAGTTTTATCAATATCAATGAAAATTTTCATAAAATGTTTCCCTTTTCTCCAAGTTCAATTTATTTTGCTCGATACTCGATATTAATGAAATTTTACAAAAAAAGGAGTTTGAATCATTTTGCTTTCTTGAGTATTTAGTTCACAGTAAATTTACCATAAACATTTCATTGTTTGTATTTTTTCCCCCATTCAAAAAATCATTTTGTTTATAAGTTATCAGAAAACATCGAATTTTATGACTTAAGCCGCAAAATACATGTGTGCAACATGCAACTTTATGAGTAGAATGTGGTTATAGAAAAAATGCATTAATTTTGGCCACAACATAATGGTCATTATGGGGTTTTAATGGTATAAATGATTTTTCTATGTTTTTCTTCTTTTTTTTTTGGCACCCATTTCACATCGAGTTGTGTTACAAGTCACTTAAATAAAATTAGAGAAAGCAAAATATTATAATGCTGCTTTTAATTAGCAGGGAGTTTGTAATGCCAGCATTTATTGCTTCAAATCAAATTTAAATCTCCAACACACACCTAAACTGCCAACTTATTTAACAACTGTAAGGTTTTATAAAAGTAATTAAAAAGTTAAGAAAAAGAAGTAATTAATTAGCCAACTACTTTGCTCATGATGCCAATACTGATAAGTTACTATAACAGTGGGTAATGATAGCAAGTTAGAATGGTATATTCGACTACAACGTATTTCATTACCATCAAAAGTATGGGTTTAACTAGAGAAAACGTACATAGACTACCGGATAATTTTTTTTGATGTGGCAAACAGAATATAAAATATCGGGCAAAATTGTTTTTTTTTTAAATTGCTGTAAAATATTTATATTGGATTTGGGTATTAAGCTGTCCGTTGCCGAAACGAAAACAACATAGTTTCAAAATAATAACGATATGTTGTTAATATGTGTACAAAATGTTGTCAAAATAAGAGTAATATGCAGTCAATAAAACATTGCTACGTTGTCAATATAAAAATAAATATTTCTCTGTGCCCCCTCTTGTGGATTCTATTGCGATTTAAATGAAAAAATATCTAAATGTATTTCTTGGACGTTCTTAATTTTTCCAAGACAAAATACATAAATTCTTTTACCAGACGATTCACTTTTAGTTGCACTTTTAAGCTCTACAAAAAATTTGAATTCGTTTATTTATGAAATCCGTCATGGGATCGTTAATTAGATGCCCGGGTTCTTTCCTGCAGACAAGCGTAGAGCTTCGCAGTGATTATCTTAGGGAATTTAAAAAAATAATGGTACTTAAATAGACAGACATTTTACTAAAATAAATGCCCTCCCTCACCGAATATGGCATTTATTAAATGCTTATCAAGGATTTAGAGTTGCGTTTGGTGAATTTTTTCTTCAATTCCCTTACAGATGCGGAAACAGATTTATATAAGTAATTAATATCCATCATGAGGCTAGGCCATATGTAGCCTCATGGTGGATGATAAACACTGGGTGATAAACAATGCGTTTACCATACGCCCCTCGAGTATGAGAGGCACCATCACACCCACGTAGTAATTTTAAGTTTATAATCCGGCAAAACTAAACTGCTTTTGAGGCATAGAAACAGCACCAAGAAAGTGGTAAAAAATCAGCCCTTTAATGGGCTTTTTACTACCATCCCTTCTCGCGACTTTGAGTTTAAGCCACAACAACCACGTGATCCCCGAAAGTTTCGCTGAAAATTTCCCTGAAATATAGAAAGAATTTTACGCCTTCAATCAATTGCTAGACCGGTGTCATGCTACCTGGGGCTACTGATTCTCGTGGCACCACAATATTGGTTCTCTGGTCAGCCGCGATCTTAAGGGATCTATCGATTTTGGATTAATTCCGAATCCCACGTATTGGCTGCACCTGATTTGCCCCGGAGGATGTTACACTGGTGGTCCCTACAACCCCCGTGGTGTTTTTTTTGCTGAATTTACTGAAATACTTTTTAGGTTGAAATCTGAAAAAATAACGATCGCAAAGTGATCGGCTAACAAATGAAATAACCATATTTTTCCTATTCCGTTACAGTATTTGAGTTGCGTTGAAAACTTACAGTTGTTAAAAAATTTGACTTAAAAATTTCTTCAATATTAAAACAATGGATAAAATTTTTTTTCAATAAAAATTAATAAATTAAATTTAAATTTAGCAGCTGCTTATTAACTTAAACTTAACACAGATGTTTGTTTTTAAACAAAATCTTTTAAACTAATACTATTTATTTCTTAAAAATTTGGCAAATTTTCCTAGAACTTCCAATTAAATAAAATTTTTTTTAAAGAATATTAAAATTAAAACTGTAAAGCAACTACTTTGTTCTTAACTATTTAATTTATATGTTTTTAAATCGGACCCAAAAATCTTGAGCAAAAAAAAAATAATAAATATTTTTACCATGTGCTGCTGGTACGAATGTTTAATCTTTTTATGAAAATCTGTGAAAAAAACTTGTTTTTTTTTCTTTAAACAAAACAAATTGTATCCTTTTGCCATTTTTTCTGCAGCACACGTGTGCACTAGTTTCGGTCCATTTTGCTTTATACTGGCATTGCTAAAGAAAACAATTTAAATATATTTTTCAAGGCAGTTCTGATAATTGGCCGCAATCATTGTGTGCTTGTGAAAATTGTTTTGAAACATATTAAAAATGAAAAATTTGCAATTTTTGTTGTATTAATTTTATCGAAATTAAAGCGCCCTACAAAAGATTTCTTGAAAAAATGTTGTAATGAAATATGGAAATAATTTTGAGAACAAAATTCAAAAATGTTCAAATTCAACACTGTTATGTAGAGAAGTTAAGTAAGCGTGACCCTTTGTACATCTTATAAAAATTAAGTTCTGCAAATTAATCTCTGAATGAATTAAAACAAACATAACTTAAAAATGGAAAAGAATTATTACATGACAGTTAACTTTCCCAAAAAAATTCGTATTTTATTTGTAATACAAAAATCCTGTTTTAACTTTAATTCGCAGAAATCAATTTTATTCCCATTACCGATTTATATTTTTTAATTTTTGATTTATATTTTTTTAATTTCTTTTATTATTTCTGTTTTTTATTTTTTCCCCCAAACTTTTGCTGTTCCTTATCTTTTAAAAAATCTAAAAAATTCGTTAAGTTGTTAATGTTCATAATGATGTTGATATTGTTATTATTATGTTGAATTTGCTGTTATTATTGCCAATATAAACAATGTTCAGTAGTAAATTTTTGTAGCTGCGTAAGAAAGACACACCCATGTATTGGCCTGGGTGTCAGTAGCAGTCTAGACCACTTGTTAACATTTTTTTTTTGTTTTATTTTTTCCAAATCCACACTGGAAACTTCAACTAAGAAAAAAAATATTTTTTACCAGTATTTAATTGTAAATTATTTGTTATTTTTAAGTTGTCTTTTATTATAACAATTATTTACGATTTACTAAGAGATTTTAAGGCCAGGCCATGCCAAGACAGTTTTTGTGCATAAATATTTTAATTTTGAGACATTTGTTTTTAGTATCTGTAATTTTATATGAACATATTATTTAAATTCAGTATACATTTTCAAATAAAGTACAAATTAAGAGATTTAGTGCATTGATTTTAAATGATAAAGTAGAATAGTTAAAAATTATAAATTCAAAAAAAGTTTGGGGTTCAATTTAAAAGTAAGACATTAATTTAGGGTTTTAAGATTTGCTATGGTTTAAAGCTAAGCTACAAGCTTAGCTAAGGGACATACATATACATATGTATGTAGATTGCAACCTAAAGAAATTTGAAGTTGATAAGGAATGTAGGTGCAACTGTCATCAGATAAGAAAAATTTGGCTCTTTTTGAAAATTAATTAAATTAAATTGATTTAATTTCTATTAAGAAGATTTTTGATTAGTATTATCAATTTTTCTAAGCTATTAAAAATGGGCGAAATTGCTTATTGTGTAGTTATAGTCCTTTTGTGAAATCTACAAGAGTAAATTTTGTCGTCTGAAAGTACTATTGGATTAAGAAGGTAATAATGAAATAACAATTGATACCTAAAAAAAAAGTGTTTCGAGAAGAAAAGCTTTGGAGTGGTTGAAGAGTCTCCATATGATCTAAACTTTTTTGTGGCGAAAAATTGATCATTTAGATGTAGAAAATATGTGGATTTAACGGGGTGCTGCCACTCAGCAAGAAACACAATGGATTCACTCTCACAGAGGAGTGCGATTCAACACCTTACTAGCCTATTTAAACTGATCAACATTTAACATCTGCCATCAATTTGCCACAATTTTCTAAGATGTTAATATCTTTCCATAAGAAAAACATAGGGCTAAGAACCAACATCTTTTAAATATGTTCCTATCTCATTGTATTCCATTCTACATCTTTCGATTATTTATGTGTCATCACTAGAAAAGTAGCAATAAATTCTATTATTATTGTGGCATCACTGACAGAATAACGTTTGCTTTGAAAGCATCGTTAACATTTCTCAAGTTTTTCCTTTTTTGCAAGCCTTATTTTGCTTTATTTTTTTTTATATTGTTAAACAAAATGAATTCTAAATTCATTTTTGTATTATCTTTTAATTTTTTGGCACTTCTGTAGAAAAAAGTATTTAAAAATAAATAAAGTTTTTTTTCAAAAATTGTGACATTTTTAATTGATAGTTAATGTTAGAAGTTTCAAGTGTGAACGCGTATTTCACATTTTTAACATCTTCAATGCGATCCTCTGAAAAGTATTCAAGTGTACAAAGGGCATAAGCGAGTTCCATTTATTTTCCCCTCTCTTCTAAAAACTCAAGACTTGACGAGTCAAACTTGACACATATGAACCGGCACCGAGTGTTTCTCATTTTCCACAGCTTTGATGGTAGATGTTAAATGTTGATCAGTGTAAGAAGCCTATAAATCTATTTTATGTGGGGTTTTTTGAATTCGAATGTTTACAGCAACAATCAGACGTAATTTCAGAAGCTTAAAAACAACATTATCGAGCAGAAATTAAATATTGATAACAGTTCAAAAACTGTAAAAAATTGGGAGCCCATTTGAATAAACTGAAATAAAAATATTTTTAGTATCTCAAAAAAATCTTTTTTTTATTAAAATTAAAATTTTTTATACACTCTTTTTAATTCAAAATGGCTTTAAATCTTCCTTGTTTCTATAAATATGCCCGCAAAACTTTTAGTTTGAATTTACTTTTTCAGCCCAATTATGAATAAAAATTCCCTGGGAGTTTTCTCCCTTCTCCCATTTTCCTTATGTTAAATCAATTGTAAAAATGGGAAAAGGGGAAAAACCACCGGGGAATTTTTATTCATAATTGGGCTGTTTATGTTCGTATTTAAGAAAATTTAGATCATATTTATTCAAAAATTGATTCAGCGAAGACGATACTCGAGCATTTGAAAGAGTGCTATTTATATTTTCTATATATCGCGCAGATTTTAACCAGACATTTGTATAAACTCCACCACTAGTGGTGAATGAGGTTTGACTAAGTTTGTCAATCCGCGTGAAACTTCTTTTAATATCTGGGATACTTGAAATGATTTTGAAATGAATTGAAATTGAAATTGTACAAAAATTTCTGGAGAAATGGTGAGGGGTGCACATAACACACTATATAGAAATGGTATCCAAAGGGGTCCTCTTATAGGACGATAGTGGTGGTATACGTAAAATATTTTTGGAAATTCAGAAAATTAAATTTCAACATATACTATTTTGAAAATTTACATAAATGAATTTAAAACAAATCACACTATATACAAATGGGGAGAAGGGAGATCTAAAGAGAACTATGGTAGTGGGATACCTGAAATAATTTGGAGTCTAAGAAATCCTGGTTTGAAAAACTTCATTAGTCGCTAATCGTCTCCAGAAATTTGAATTTCTGAAATTCCAAAATTATTTCAGATATCCCACTACCAGAATCCTTTTCTGACATTTTTAGAACCGGGAAAAACACTTTAGTACGCCTTAAATAGTAACGAATAATGATTTTTGAAGTAAAATTTAATTAATCATACTTTAACAAATAAGACTAGAAATCACACCAATAAATTTCGTGAAGATCGGTTAGTAATTGACAACAGGCCCTGATAAGGCCAATTATGGAAAGCTTGCTTTGAAATACGCCTAAAACCGCAACGAATGTAAATACTGTGAGGTCAATTAGTTTTCGGATAGGCGTCTTCTTTAAAACTCTTATCCGAAAAACAAGATGGCCAGATCACCACCACTAACCGGACAGGAATATCGAACATTATCGGTCGTATATTAATGTTTTTTTTATGAAAAGATTTTTTCACATAAAAAATTTTAAATGTTTTCTTTCCATAAATTTAAAATGGTTCATTAGCTGTTTGTGTTTATTTTAATATTGTCAAATTAGCAGCCAATATTTAAAAACCATCAAAATTTTAAAAACAACACTTCTTTATAAGTTCCTTTAAAATCCAAAATAAAAAAAAAACATCTTTAACACACCGTCATAAAGAGTGCAGTTTGCTCTCGTCCTGCCCTTAACATATCCAGTTAACAAGACACCAATTAACAAAGAAGAACATTTATTCAGAGAGAAAGAGAAAAAAAAAACAAAACTTGAAATGAAAAATAGTCCTATAGAAAATCCAACACAACTTTGTGAAATTTTTGTCCCTTGAACTTTGAACTCGGTAATTGAATTTTGAAAAGAAAATATAAAAGTTTTTGGACGTGTGGTAAACAAGTTCTATAAGGCGGCGAACATTTCGTTCATAAAAGTAGAGAACAATAAGACAAATAAAGCTTGTTATATTGTATTTAAAGTTTTCATAAACAAATGAAATAGTTTTCTAAAATATAAACGTTATAAAAAAGGAACACCCTTTTATTCTTTTAAATAAACTAAAAAAAATGCTAAAAACTTATAAAGAAAAAGGAAATAAAACGTATGAAAAATATAAATTCAATTGCAATCAAAATGCAATTGAAACGCGTAAAGAAGCACAATATTATTTTAAACTCTTTTTAGTTTTGCAGACATTCACAAACGCACAAATGTAAAAGGTTTCTTAGTGCAGGAGCTGAGCATTGGAATATACACCACCATTAACGAAGCACTTTCATATAAAAGCATCACTCGTGGGAATGGCAGGGAGAAGATAGAGTAAAGAAACTGTGATGAAATACGTGTAAAAATTATAAAAACGGCTCTGCAAAACTGGGTTATGTAATAAAGAATAGAAGGAAAAGGTTTCGGGTTAAATTGGTTTAAATTTTTACCTTTCGAATATCTTTAAACGCTGATTCACTCGAATAGTAATCAATTAAATTAAAGGATTTACAGTTGTTCTTCAGATTGACCGACTTTCCTTTTAACAACTCCTTTATCAAGGCAAGAAGCTCAATTAAGAGCATCAAAATAAAACGCACTGTATGACCTCTGTCAACTTTAGACGCAAGCAGATTGTTTCTAAAACCCACTATGACTAATTCACCCGTACACCGGAACATATCGCACATGATCCACAAGAAGGCACTAACTCAAAATTCAAATTTTTCACATTTGGGAAAAATATCATTCAATTCAATTCTTTTTCTTATGCCTTGAATAATAAATGACAAATTTGTTTTGCTACACAGAAAAAATTATTTTTCGAATTCAAACAAAAAATTTGTAGAATCAAAACATTTTTTGTCTGAAATCGGTCCTACAAACAAATTCGCATATTCAAACAATTTATTTGCATTTTGTTTACTAAAAAAAACACTGATTTTTTCAAACAAATAATTTACAGAATCAAACAAAAAGTTTACTGAAATTCATATAAATTTCAAACAAATAATTTTGCTGAATCAAACAAAAATTTTTTGCACAAGCAATGACGCGCACCCAAGCTATCACTGAAGGAGAAGAGAAGATGAAGGCAGAAGCAGAGCGGCGGCTGGCTTTAAGACACATGTTTTGTTGGAATAATTTTTGAACGAAGTCTTGTTTATACACACAATGTTTTTCTTCATCACTCACTGTTGCTGTATCCTTTCCTTGGCTAAAGAAGAAGAAATGTAACAAACAACGGCAGCAGACCGACTCGATATGTTTTTCGTCATCATTTTATTTTTGTATTTGATGTATTTAAGTAAACAGTTTTTAAAAATTGAATACGGGATTTTGTTTTTCATTCTTTTTTTTCCAACTTTGAAACCAACCAAAAATTAATTTTGTTTCTTATAATGTGGTGGTTTTTTCTGTTGTTGAAAAAGAATGAAACCTTTTTTTACCTGCTATTTTTTTTGTTTTTTTACTAATAACCTCGTCGCGCTATTTTATCATCTTTCTTCTTGTTGTACTATTTTAAAGCGTCCAAAAATAAACTGTATGTGTTTTGTGTTGTTGTTCTTATATTTCACATAAAGAAGTGTTGCTTACGATCAAATAAAAAATGCAAAAAACGACAACATTAAAGAGCGTTAAATATTTCATACAAAATTATGAAAAATTGAAACCAATAGCGCGTATATTATATTATTGAAAAGTTGTCAACATTTTTGTTGGTTAAATAAAAATCAAACAAAAATATTAATTGAATCAGTAAAAAAATTTGTAGAAATTAAAAAAAATTTCAAACAATCGTTTGTTTGAAAATAATTCGGCAATAATTTTTTCTGTGTACTGAAAGTGTTAAAGGAGTTAATACCATCTTGTTAAAAAGTGCGAAATAAAAGTTCAATAAGATTGAAAGCTTTTAATCACTTCAGGTTCTTGCACAAAAAAGCTTTTAAAAATGACTGCAAATCAAGGCTAACAATCTAATATGAATAATTTTCAACAAAATAAGCCTAAGCATATCGAGAGATCAGGTAATAAAATAAGGTTCTAATGTTGATAGGTTCTTTTTAGTGACAGTATAATATCCAATTATATTGAATCCTTTAAGCACAGTCGCAACGTAGGTTGTATTTTCCTGTTTTATCGTTTCTACGATGGGATGTGTTCTGACGAAATTAGGGATCTGGAATCCGAATCTTGTACATTTGTTCCCAATTTGCGTTTTTCCTTAAGAGCCTACCTTTTGTGGTCGATTGTATAACGCACTACAAGGAAAATTCGTTCTTTGGCCAGACTGTTCAAATGCAGAATACACTTTCTGCGGAAGTCTTCCCTCTCACCTTCAACATGAATAAGCTCAAATCGAATGTCCATAAACACTACTAAACTCTATCCTCCTTCCTTTAACCCATTTTCTTAGTTGCAACACAACGCAATGCTTCAGTAGGGATCATCCCCTGATGGCTGGTCCAAACAATAAATAAAAACCCTTTCTCCGGCATTGTCTGAGATTCAAGGACTTGAGACTGAAATGGTTTATTTAGTCCGTAATTATTTAAATGGGATTCACCCCTTCATTAAATCGAAAATGGTGGTGGAGATTCAATTTATGAGGTCTGTGCGATATTGAAACATGCCAACACCATAGAGCTGAACATCCTTGCGCCCGGCTCAAGGCCGGCTATGCAGTAAAGTTTTTACTGAATTTTAAAATTTGTGATTTCGAATTGGGGATCTTAAATTTCGGGTATATGACCCCAACCCAAAGAAGTATGCTTGTAACAATTATTAAATAAAAATTTCGAACTGAATCGTATAAAATGCTAAAGTTGATAAGGTTTTAAAAATACTGAGACGAATTTCTAGTAGTGAAGTATCCAATAATATTCTGGAGCGGAATTTGGAAGTTTTTGTCTTGCTATTCAAACGAAAATTTCTTTTTTATAGGAAGAAATTATGGTTCGATTTTACTTTTTCCATCCCACTGTTTGCGAAGTATCTTAGCGAAGACTTAAACTTAGTGAAGAATATCATCAGTAGAATAGTATATCGTATTCCAACAAATACGAACATGCAAACACTTTAGAAGAGCACTTAAAGTCAGACAGTTATTGTTAAAAATAAAAAGAAAATGCATCTTCAAAAGCGATGAAACAATAAAAATACGAGTAAAGAAAAACTTCAGAACAAAAAAAAAAAAAACTTCATATACGTTTATAGCATGCGCATGGATCTTCATTTAAAAATATTGGAACACGTTCCTTCACAGCTAAAACCCCCAAATAAGCACAAAAAAGTGACGGTTGTTGTGTGAGTGTGAGTGCGATGGTGGTTGGTTCGTAGAAACCATAGATAA
This sequence comes from Pollenia labialis, assembly GCA_949318255.1. NCBI lineage: Eukaryota > Metazoa > Arthropoda > Insecta > Diptera > Polleniidae > Pollenia > Pollenia labialis. The sequence goes on along the minus strand of OX439143.1, from coordinate 135,592,217 downwards.
TTTCTGATTTTATATCTACTTTTATGCCACCAACACTGCTGGTTTCAACCTTTTTAGCTAACAGTTGGAGCAATATTTAAAGCATAAACAAAAAAAAAAAAAGAAAAGTCACAAAACATAAAATAGGTATATCAAATCAGGAAGTTCTTAAAGATAAATACGAAAAACAGCTTTAAATTGTTTCTTCTCACAATCTTGGAAATAAAATGAATTTTTTTTTTCAACAGAAAAGTGGTAAAAATAAACATTTTGCAAATGTTGCTTAGAAAAAGAACAAGAATTTCGGTTAGAAACAAAATTGTTTACTGGATTTTATTTTTCTTCTTTCTTCTGTTAAATAAAACACCCTCTGGCATTTAAAATTTTATACGTTACATTTTAAATTTCATTATAAAAAATTGTAAAAAGTTATTTTTACAGCGAAACAAATTGTATAGTGTTGAAGAATTTTTCTGTCTTTTTTGTTTTTGTTAGATCCATGATTACTTAAGAAGGGAATGTGGGTATATTTAGTTTAATAATGTTTTTGAGTGCTTTTTACTATTATTTCCAGACCAGTAAAAAACTTTTAATACAGGAAACTTTATAGAACGATTTTGTAGGGTGTTTTTCTTAAGTTTTATACAAGACAGAAATATTTTTAAAATTAATTTGTTTTTGTTAAGATATGGTAAATATTATTTTCGGCATATGTCCGCCGAGTCTACGTGTTACATGGTCCATTTGATCAGTTCAATTTTTGACTACATTTTCCAAAAAAACTTTCTGTATGGAGGGAATGGTGGCTTGAATATTTGCTTCCAATGTTTCAAAAGTTGCTAGTTTGTCGGCTAAACTAATGACTTAACACAGCCCCATAAAATTGCTCGAACGAAGGAGCTAGTGCACAGGATCACTTTGAGATATACTGCCAAGCCCACAATGTCGACAAGAAAATGTCTGTCGCATATTTCTATTGAAAACATTACTAAAAAACTAAAATAGGTTTTTGTTTTTGTTGTCAATATGTCTTCCCCAAAAATAAGTAAATATGAATTACACTATAAAAAAGTTTGGGAATATGTATTTTTATTGTTGATTTAAAGGATGGGCTAAAACCGATTGAAGAAGCTCCAAATTTTTTGTTAATTTACTCATTCATCTTCAAAAACAGCATATTGTTCTGCTTGAAATTCCTCACTGGAATCGCATTAAAAGGATTTTAAAAAAATGCTGAAACCAGTCGCTACAAAAAAAAAGGTTTTTTTTTTGCTAAAAATTTTTATGTGGGGATTTTTTGGGGATTTCTTATAAAAATTTTTCTTACAATTTTTAAAAAAAAATTTTAAATTTGGTCAGTAAAAAAAATCAATAAAATAATATTAACTTTTTAAGGTTATTTTTTTGTAATTTGGGGATTTTTGGGTATTTTTTTTTAATTTTTTGTGGACAATGAAAAAAGTACCTGGCAGCCCTGGTGATATTTCAAAAGGTTTTGGAATCACAAATCTGAAAAATAAAGTTGTCTTCACGATATTTACAATGGACTACAAATGGCGGTGTAATGGGCACTACAGCATATTTATGGACGTGGCAAAAATTTTAAAACGAAAATACAACGGCCTACAGCTAATTTTTCCACAAAATGAGTTTTACTGCTTTACAAAAAGAAAAAAACAGTGTCAGGTTTTTGGTGTTCTAAGTAATCTGTGCAACATGTATTAACCCTGAGTGTCAAAAGCTGTTTACTCTTAAACGCCATATAAGCAACATAAGACACAAACCATGTGTAGAAGATACATCAGTTGTTGTGAATCCTACATTCATTATCGGAGTTCATTATATAGAATTCAGTATACAGTAGTGCTGGAAAACTATCGATAGCCTTAAAGTATCGAAAGTATCAATATCGATATTTAAAATACCCTTATGAAAACATGTAACATCAGATATAGGGGTGGTCCCACCATAATTGTAAGTTACACCTGAACGTCAAGTTGTTTACCCAACTTAATTTGACATTTCTTTGTTTCAGTGCTTGACAAATTCAACCATGGAGAGGTACACACCCATTTTACGAAAATGGGCGTTCAAATCAAAATACATTTTGTGAACTTCGTGATTTTTTTGGCAACATTGACATTGACTAAATGTGTGCACAATCGTTCATACTTTTTCGAAAATGTGGTTCCAACAGTATGGTGTTACTTGCCAAACAGCGAACGAAACAATGGCTCTTTTCCGTGAGAAATTCAATGGCCGTGTTATCTCATGTCGTGGTGATGTTAATTGGCCGTCACGATCATGTGATTTGACACCGTCGGACTTCTTTCTTTGGGGATATTAAAAAGAAAAACTTTACGTCAATACGCTAAGAACAATTACAGAGCTTAAGTAGAGATAATTCGGCACATTAACAACATTAAACCTCAATTATGTCTCAGAGTCATCGCATATATGGACCATCGGATAGAGGTGTGACACCGAAGCTGTGGCAAGCATTTGGTCCATATTTTGTTTCACGCATAATTGTCATAGGACCTTCTATAATAATATAAAATATTAAGATAGTTCTCTGCAAATTTTTTTTATTTATAATTTTCCAAAAACTGTTATCTAAAATAAAGTGCGAACATAAATAGATAAGTCTAATGTCTTACCTCTTGAACTTCGTCTGTTTTCACATACGAACAATGTTTTTCGTTTAAAGCTTCTTAGACACTTGTCATTTTTATAGAATACTCTTACTTTTCTTATTTGTTATATTAAAATAAAACAATTGGTCTTACTACTTCTTATTGGACTACATTTCCATATGATCTTTTTTATAACTTTTTTTTTTTGGCTGGGGAGCCATTGAATGAGATTTTTATTAGTTATAAGTGAAAGTATGTTTATAACTATCTATTAAGATTAAGTTGTATTTGTATTCAGGAATATATCTTTGTAATATATGTTAATTGGCCTAGGAGGCTTTTATATATTACTGTGAATGAAATAAATAAATAAATAAATAATTAAAAAAAAATATAAGATTATAACGAACTGTAGTCTGGAAAAAAATTAGTTTAGGTTTTCCTTCTCAAGTAAAAACATTCAGCCGATACTAATATCGATAGTGAAATATGAACTATCGATAAATATCGATAGTATCCCAGCACTAGTATACAGAACATTTAAGAATAATATTTTGTTATTTGAAAAGAAAATATCTCACATAGGGAACCTATGAGTCGTTATAAACCAAGTAGATAGATATTTATGTACACATCGCCATACAAATTTTGCACCATTTTAAATTAGAATTCCATTGAAAAATCTTTAGCTCCAGGGTTAGAGTTTTTTTTTTGTACGTACTACTGGCCTCACATTTTTTTCTTTTCTAAATATTCTTTCCACTTTATGGACAAACATCTAAAAGATACTAAACCGTAGAGAGAAAAAAAAACCAATTTGATTAGGTTCTAAAATAGGAAAATACAAAATTACAATAACAACTACAAAAATAGGATTACAATAAGGTTAAGAAGAAGATGAAGCATAAGAAGAAGAAAAAAAAAATATATGTATATGGCAAATGTTGGTTTGTTTGGGTTGCTGGTATTTTACTTGATTTTATTTGGTGTAAGAACATTTTCTATTTCTTAGATTTAAAAAAAAAAACATGGCTTTTTATATCTACAAGACTTAAACATTTGTAGTTGAAATGTACAACATGTCAACGCAAGCTTGATCATGTTATTTTTATAGCTTTTTCAGATATATTTTTTCGGCTGGTCTTAGGATTGAAAAAAATCGAAAAATTTTTGCAACAAAATATGGCAAATGTTGACAAGTACATTTAGATATAATCGTATATGTACATTAAATAATACCAAAATATGAGGGCGGTAGAAAAGGTGCTTAAAATAATTTTGTTTAACGATTTAAAGAAATTTGTAATTGCATTTGAAAAATGTGTTTAACTTATTAAATTATTAACAATCTTCCAGTTTCATAGAACATATTGATTTTGTCACCTTATCGGATTTCCCTCGTATTCTGTTCAGATTTTGGTGTGGTAGTTATTCATTTTTTATTTTTTATTTTTGGTGCATAAGTGGGTGTTTGAACATTTATTGAATCTTGTTTTCCAGCTCAAGTTCATTTAATTTTTTACATAAACAATTGCGTTTTTTAACTTAAAATTTGTTGTTGTACATGTTGCAATCAATTTAGTTTTTTTTTTTAAATTTTTTGGAAAAATATTCTATAAATTCCACATTTTCTTATTAGACTATAAAAATATTGCAAAGAATTTAAAAATTATTGGTTTCCAAAACAAACGATTTTCTTAATTATCTAAATGTAAACTACAAATAATTTAAAGAGAAATTGAAAATAAAAATGTATTTAAAAAAAATGGCCCCATCAGTATTGTTACGATTTAACATTTTGTAATTGAAAGCAAAATTACATATAATTGGAATTGGAATTTATCGATTACCTTAACATATTGTCTTAATCAAAAAAAAAGAATACAAGTAAGTTCCCCTTAAAAGCTTTGAATTAACTTTAAATTAAACACTTTAATGATATTTGGTATTACCTCGATACATTAACTTATTTAATCGAGCCCATTAAACTTTTCTTTAGTCCTTATCGCGCAAAGAAAATATATTTTTCAATATGGTCACCGCTAACAAAACGATTTTAAAGGATACTATTTTAAACATGTTATGGTTAAATCGGTGCTCCATTTGGATGCCACGACCATATTGGAATTTCCTCTGATAATGCCTATGGTTATGCACAACATTATTTTGTTTACCAAAAAAATCATTGAAGTGAGGCAACAATGTTTAATTGAAAATTATTTAATTGTCTTATTTAATGGAGACTTATTGCCCAAAGAGCCAATAATTACGATTAGTACAATTGCTTCCAATCGTAATTATTTACTATTAGGTAATAAGTTAATTAAATAATTTTTAATTAACATAAAGAATAAGTTTATTTTCTGACTTAAGACTTTTTTGTCATACTTCAAAGAAATAATTATATGGCTGTTTATCAACCACAACATGTTGCTTTGCAAAAAGAGAAACATGTAATGGTTAATAAACAACAATAAACATAATATTAACGGAGGCAACCATAATATGTTTGTTGCTTTCTTATGAAGGACTTATTTAACCATAATACGATTTGGTTTTAATAACAGTTCTTTTTTACTTACTAATGTAATCGGTTCTTTAACAAATAGTGGAAATTCTTACCTGAAATTAAAGAAATAGATAAATAATAAATTAATATAAGAACAAACTCAACGAATTTTTAAATTTAATAAAGACTTATATGTATATAAAAAAAATATAATAAAAAAAATAATCTTACTTATAAATCATACTTATAATAATAACTGCCTGTTTTTCAAAATACAATTCATATTTAAGCTTGGGAATTTATATTGATACAACAATGTCTGTTTTCAATATAAATTTCTTAACGAAAACTTTTATTTTAGTTTAAAAAAAGAGGCAGTAAGAAAAATATTTGAGACTTAATAAAGGACTACAAAACTTAATTTTCTATGATGTTAATATTCAGAAAAAATATTTTAAATCATTAAAAATGTTTATTCTCGATGAAAATTGTACCTTAAAAGGGTTTGTTTTATTTAAAAATCACTTAAATTTCGAACAGACAAGAATCTTATTCTAGTTTTTATAATTACTTAAGCAAAATTATCAAAGTAATTTCGTGGGAATAAAAAAAATGTTATATAAAAGATTTTGTTTAACGTGCTTAATTCCCAGTCTTTATTTTTGATAAAACACTGAAAATTATTGTGGATAAGCTGTTCCTATGCGCATTTCACTGGTTGCTTAGGCCAGATGGTCAGAAAACTTCATCCAAAGATTTTAGAAAAACTAAAGATATTAAACCAAATAAAACTGTTAAGCGAATAAGAATTATAAGCAACAGCTTTACCTGTAACAATATTAAAGCTTAAACAAAAACAACAACAATAAACAGTGAGTTTATCTTTTCCTACATTCGACACTACAATTGGTGTGCACGGGTCCCAAAAAGAGAACACTTTAGACAATATGTTGTGTAGGGTGTCAAATAATTTGGTTTGACCGATTAAACTTCCTAAGTTATTTCTACTTTTATTTTATATTTCCTATTGTATGTCGCTTTCTAACAATATTTTCAGTCAAACATAACACTTTTAAACTGAACCTTTAAATAATGTTTCAGCAGTATTGTAAGTTCCTTCTTCGATAACTAGATGCAAAAAAGTTATATAATTGCTTTTGTTGTTGTTATTATTAAAAATTTTATTTGTTGTTTATTTCTCCCTCACAAGTATTAAGTTGCTTGTTAATTTACGTGTTGCCATTTTGACATGTGTCACGTTACGTTGTTCACTTCAATAAATTTTGGCAATGCAAAAAAAAAAGAAACAAAAATTAAAAATATCTACAACAATGAAAACAATACAGCATGTCGAAACGTTTAAAGTTTAGTAAATAAATATAACAACAATGAAAAATCAAAAAATAAATAAAATAGACAGTAGAAGTGCAAGTAGTTTTAGTTTAGAAGCAATTTTAAACAATTAAATTCATTCAAATAATGTAAATTCATAGAAACAAATACATAAATTCCAGTTTCTATACAACTCTGTGTATTAAGCTTCAATGCTTGTTTAGCATGAGTGTTGAGTAGTGTACCTATTTTTATTTGTTGTGTTGTAAATTGTTTGTTTGTTTTTTGTTGTTTCGATTATTTGCAAGTGTGTAATTGTGTCAGTCTTTGATGAATTTACTGAATGAGTTTGTGAACTTTTTGGGTGGGAAACTTGAAAAATGTTGTGTTAAAACATGAAATAAATAATTCAATTAGAACATAAATAACAGCAACAGAATAAACGCCCCTAAAGAATTTACATATTTACCAAAATCAACACATAAATAACGAAGTATATAGACGCGTAAATACAGTGTTGCCAATGCTGCAATTTGTCATATTGTTAAGTCATTAACGCAAGAAAGTTTTTTTCTAATTTAGTTTATTAGACAAGTTTAAGGCAAAACTGTGTTTTTTTTATAAATATTTTAGAGCAATCCGATGTAATAAAAAATAACTTTAAATTTTTTTGAGCGCTGAAATAGTGATTCTGAAATTGTTTTTTTTATTAATCTAATCGCTTTTAACCAAAGAAAATTTGTCGGTTTGTCAGCTCCGGTGTAAGAATGGAGGATCTTTAAGGGAGAATTTAGTGCCTGTGGTTCAAGTCACAAGAGGGACTTTGCTGTTAATAACCAACAGAATCTGCTTTGTAGTGCAGCCTCAATAGTTTCTGCACCTAAGCAAGAGCTAAGTTGCCATATGTGCGAATATATTCATAAACCAAGGATTTAGTAGACGCAATGTGTCGACGTGAAAATTTTTAAAATATATCTATCTGATTCTTCTTGGTTTTTTATTTCGATGATTCTAAAGTAACTTGTGTGATCTTTTCGACTTTTCTTCGTTAACAACATCAAAATCTGCTACTTTATAGACTCTTAATTGATTTCCACAAGTGGCTTCCGATGATATTCTTAGTAAAATTTCATAAAAATACACCGTATTCCCAGCAAAAACTTTATTTTGCATTAAAAATGTGCAATCTCAAAAAGTTTTATTGAAAAGAGAGTGCCCCGTAAGGTTAGTTGGTAGTAAATAAATATTGATCGATTAAATAAGTAACTCTTAACTAATAAGTCAATATGTTGCAACAGAAATTAACTCGTTACTAAACATTGCTGCCAGATGTCAAAACTTTACGACGAAAAAAAGAAAAGATTTAATGCGCGTCAAGTTTAAAACAAAATTTTTAACTCAACAATATCATTGATCTGTAAACTTATTTTATTTATTTTTCAAGAATATTTTTTATTAAATTGCTTACTATTAAAACAATTTTTATTATGTGCATTTAACTGTTACATAAAAATATTACAGTATTTATCGCTTATTTGCACAACGGTTATAAGCATTCTACGCTTTTACGCATACAAGCTAATTACATTTAACTATTAAAAATAGCCGTAATTGATTCGTGTATAAGCATTTTGTTATATGTATATCCCGCAATTATGCATCACAATCTATAAGAATTTTAATAAATTGCTTATATAAAAATTCTCATATAAGCATCGTTTCAAACTTGAACCAAATACAATAAAAAACGCACAAAAATTATTTAATCAAAACTAAATTTCCGAAATTTTTATTAAACTTTGAATGTTCGTTGCAAGTAAAATAGCTTTTTTATGAAGCTGGTGACATTCAGCTTGTTGTTTTTATAAGCACAGTGTATGCATATAAGCGAATTTTTTTTTCAAAGGCTTTAAAAGCAACAAAGCGATAAAAAGTGTAGAAATCTGTATCTTCTTTACAATTTTTTTTTCAATACTTAAAGCAGTTCAACCAGGGGGGCTAATTTTTTTTAAGTCTTTCAGTCAATACCTAACGAATCAAAATTTTTTTTTCAGTGCTGTGATAACTCAAATAAATTCTTTACAACACTGAAAAAATTATTTTGATGCCTTTAGAATCGAACGAAAGCATTGAAAATAAAATTGCTTTCGAATCGAAAAAGTATACGATCACGACTTTCACTATAAGCCTTTATAATAATTTATTTAATTAATATTGATGCCATTTCGATTATGGTTTGATTATATACGTACGTATGTATGTATGTGTCGCTAATAATTAAGGCATTTTGGCAACACTGAATATTTGTGCACTTCTAACGCACATAGAAAAATAGTTTTTTTTAAATAAACTTTTTTTTTTTGGTTCAACTTTAGAGAAACCGCAAATAATAATTCTTTTTGTGTGTGGCACATATGAAAATTTGGGCCTATTTCAATATAGATTGATATTGTAATAAATTTTCTTTAATTTGAAACTTTACGTTTAAAACGCGATTTTTTTTTTAATTTAAGCAACTTAAAGAAAATATTGACAGTATATGAAAAAGGACTATAGAAAGAATTTTTAGAGGTTGGGTGCGTTGAGTTACGTCAAAATATTTATGAATGCTGATGCTTATTGGTGAAAAAATTTGTTTTTGTCTATAAAAACCGTAAAGATCAGTTCCACGCTTCAACGCTTTTTAATATTCCTTAAATCTGAAAGAAACAATGCTTTGGAAAAATAAACCAACACAAGATCTAGCGAGCTGATAATAGGCTATACAATTTGATTGTTACTGTTATTTAGCAGTGTGATTGTCAAATATCCCACTGTAAAATGTCGTGTAAAAGTAAAAAAAAAAAATGTTTTCTGTAATTGTCAGCTCGAATTTGCAGTGCAAGTCATTTATTTGTGCCGGCCATTATACATACATTAAAATCTATTTATTTATACATATTCTTAAAAAAATGAGATTTTTAATTAACTGAAATACAATTAAAAGTGAATAGCAATATAAATCAGTATAAAATGTGCTGTTGTAAACGATTTTAGGTTATGTCAGATGAAACCAAAAACGAACGTGTGAAAGCAAAAATTATAGTTCAACAGCGAGAATTACACCCACCTAAGTGTACGGTTTGGTGCGGTGTTTCATCGAAAAGGATTATTGGTCCTTATTTTTTGAAAATGAACAAGGAGTCACCGTTTCTGCAATGGTGTCAGATTTCGGACAATATTGGAAAATTTTTTAAGGCCAGCGGTGGAAAACCATCTGCAAGTATGGTTCGAACAAGATGGAGCCACAGCGCACACTGCAAGGGACACAATGGCTCTTTTACGGGACATCTTTGGTGAACGAATTATTTCGCGTACAAGTGATTTTAATTGGCCACCGCGTTCACCGGATTTAACCGCCCCACACTGTTTTCTTTGGAGTTATTTGAAAGGAAAAGTTTACATTAATAAGCCTAGAACCATCCAGCAATTAAAAAGCAATATACGCGACGAAATAAACAACATAACACCTGAAGTTTTGCGAAAGGTTATGGAAAATGTGTTGGAAAGAGCACGAATTTGCGAAGCAGAAAATGGCCACCATTTGCGAGATATTATTTTTTATAACTAAACCAAAAATATTCCCCATTTATATACTGTGTTAAAAAAGTTAATAATTATTTCTTAAAACAAAGTTATAACTAATTCAAAACCTCTCGTTAATTTTGGGCCACCCTGTACATGACGTCTTAGACCACCTTAATATGATAGATATGCCGCAACTTTAAACGAATTTGAATCAGAAAATAATAGAGGAAGTGATATAAAAATTAATAAATAAAATTTATTTCTATCAAAATATATAAAACTTAAAAATAACAGTTATTTCAGCCAAAAAATAAAAATCACAAAATAACAATTATTTCTGCAACAAAAGAAAAAATAAAATGTATACCTGCATTTTTGAAAAAAAAACCAATTAAAAAATCAAGAATTTAAGAAGACATGATTTTGTGTCCATGACCTGGCTCTCCTATATTTTCTTGTTGTACCCTTTTTCCTTTAAGAATTTAATTATAATTATTATTTTCAGTCCCTGATTTAATCGCCCTGCTAAATTAATTCAATTTAAAATTTTATCACTTGCACTAATTAGTTAAATTCATAGATATTTTATTTTTAATTCTTTATTTTAATTATAAGTACAAATATGCATTTGTTTAAATCCTTAAATTTTTTTTAATTAAATTTTTTGTAAACCACAATTTTGAAGCTAAATAAAATTCAAATTATAATTTTGTTTATGTAATCGTCGTTAATATTATTACCAAAATTACGAATATTATGCTTTGTAATGGAAGAATGTTACTATAAAATTTTATTATTTAATAAAAATTTACATAAAAGTTGAGTTTTCTCTTTGGTGGTTTAGTTTTTTTTCATGATTTTATTAAATAAAAGGAAATTTGTGTTATTTACATGTGTTATTTTAAAAATTTGAAGCGTTCTTTTCTGATGATGTTCCCTTTAAAATAAAAAAAAATGCTTCATGTTCAACACTAATTTTAAGGGGCATGAGTGCAGCACTAGATCAAGGCGAATTCGGTACAAGGTGGGGGCAAGTTTCGAGCCGTAAACACTAACAATGCAATACAAAAAACATCTGTTGTTTCCGTTGACTTTGGATTGTTGTAGTCTTGCAACCACCTGTAATTGAATTTACCTTGCGCTAATTGTACTTTATTGTTTAATGCCGAAATTTGTGTTCTTTTGTAAACGAAAAATATGAAACACTTCTTAAAGAGTGTCCCGGTAGGCTAGCTAGTAGTGAGCTAGTCTATCAACCCCGGGGTCGCGGGTTCGATTCCCGCCAGAGACTCTGGTTTCTTTCCTGCAGACAAGCGTAAAGCTTCGCGGGGATTAGCGTAGGGAATTAAATTTACTTTTTACATTTGTCCAATTCACAAGCTCTGTTATGGCTTATTGTTTAATAAAATACAACAAACAAATCGAACATTTCTAGGCCTGGCATAAATGCAAAATTTTTCAAAACACAAAAAAATCAATCGTATAATGAGACACCACTTTTGTATAAAAATTACCAACAACAAATATACAATATTGTATAATAAGACGATTATACAACGAATACGACGATACTACGAGCTTGTGAATTGGACAATTGTTTTTAACTTCTTTTTACATTTATTTATTATTTATTACTTAAAAATGATGACACGGGAGACACTACACTATGACTAAGGACAAATTTAATATGGTCAAGGACAAGACTTTACAGTGGACAGTTAAGAGTATAGAGGCTTAGACACTGATTCGGCTTCGTAAGGTTTATACAGGGATTCCCAGCAGCGGCAAAACTCAATTAGACCGAAATATTGGGCTTGCCGAACAATTTTCTTATCGCGACTTATGTTACAGAGATGCTAAGGGATCAGAGTCTCTCGACTTTGTACAAGTTTGTTGCAAACAACCATCTTCTCTGTTGTGAACATTTAACTTGAATTGCACATAGGACGGTCAATATGGCTCTACATCGAATTCACTAATTTGGTATGGTATTATGGCCAAAGCAAGCAAAATCCATGAATATTATTTTAGCCTCCTGCGACCATCTAATTTTATTACTGTGAAAATAGTTACATTTATTTTTATTTCTCCATCTTACTTTAATCTATGTACTATATTCTCTTTGATGATGTCAAACTTACAACATTTATAGTATTTAATCTTCTTCTTCGTTCTTCTTGTCTCTTTGATTTGAAATATTTTTTTTTAAGTTTGTGTTGTGTCATTTTGTTAAAGTTTATGCAGATTTAAAGTACAAATTTATGGTAAATAAAAATTAAGTTACTTTTGAAAAAAAAAAAAATAAAAAATTAAAATAATATTTGCAGGAAATCCAATGTTTTGTTGCGTTCAATTTGTAAGACTTATTTATATTTATGGACCGAAGGCAGACATCAAGGCAGACAAAATTGTAATAAAATAATAAAAGGAAATAAGACTTAAATTAATTTGTTTGCAAAGGAAGATATTTTTTTTTATTAATTCAAATATGTAAAAAGTTTAAGGACAATAATATTTAAATATTTCAAAAGAACTTTATCAAGTTATAAAAATAATAAAAAAAAAATCTAAATCTTTCTGCCATTTTTGAAAAATGTACACCAGATTATAGTATTTTAAACGCTTTATACAGTAACTTATTTCGGAGTGAAAGAACCGCTTGAAATACGAAACCAAGTAAATATCTAACGAGTTCGGGGGAGCTTAAATGAGAACCCCGTAACATCGACTTGCCAACGTGCTAACCAGCTTCAATAATAGAAAAATAGTACTCTCCACCGTGGTTCGATAAGCACAGAAGGTTATACAAATAAATACATATTTATGTATCATACATTTTGTCGGATGTTGTGTTTTGATAACCAGGATGCTTGAATAATTTGGAAACGGGCTTTTTCCGTTCCCCAGATATACATACAGAAAAACAGACGGACATACGGACATCTTTAAATCAACTACCGCCATTTTTGGATGGTTGTATTTGTCTGCAACTGCATATTTGTCCAAAATGGTCATTGATCTTCGTCAGAAATTTCAAATAAATAAGACTTTTTTCAAAATTAATTTTCTCAATTTCCAAAATTATTTCAGAAATGCGATTTTTTTTATCGTATTGAGACCTCTTTTAGACTACCATTCTTTTGTCCATCTTGATCTTCTCTTGAAATTTAATATAAATATACATATATGACTTTTTTCAAAATTAATTTTCTCAAATTCCAAAATCATTCTAGAAATGCGACTTTTAGAATCGTATTTTGACCTTCTAAACTAACTATATGGTGTTATATATATATATGTCCTTTATTTATCTAAATATAAATAGAATTACAATTACTGAATACCATAAATACTTAAATAAAGTTCAGTGTGAACATAGGGCGTCAAATATATGTCAATATGGTGTTAACCACTGTTAAGTGCTAAACATTGCTCTGTTAACTGCAAAATGAGCAATGTTAATAAATGGTTTGCTTCTTTAATAGTTAAATTGGAATTCATCTTCACACCGGCGTTCAAAAAACTGCTGTCAAAATAAAAAAAACTGCCATTTCTTCCACTTCTTCATTGTCATTAATTCTGATTAACGTAAAGTACAAAGTCGCTGTGAACCAACTCAAAAAGCGAAAAGTTGTACACAAATTTTCGTGTTTTTTCGACATTTTTTGGTTTCGACTGTAGTTTTTTAAGCCCATACTCATAATTTCGTGAAATCCCCTCCTGAAAATCACTTACTGGTACGAATCATGATATTTTTTTCAACTTAGGTCAAATTAAGTTTCATATGACTAGAAATATAAGCATACAAGTTTCTTATAGTCGGCCTTTGATGTGCATTGGGTCATATAAAGCGTACGAATAAGCTTAAATACGCCTCAAATCTCAACGAATTATAATACAATAAAGCCAGTTTTTAAAAAAATTGGATTAATAATTCATAAATACCGTCAATACCCCAAACTTGAAATATTCTTACTCTCGGTAAAGTGTATTTAAAATTCGGCACAGCCGAATATAGCAATTTTACTTGCTTAAATCTTTCTTATAATGTCAGTTACAATTTCCGCTTCTTCCAATGACGTTCTTCTATTTTTTCTCAAACAATTTAATAAAAATTTACTTATAAGCAACCTTGACATTGAATTTACAATTTTTTTAACGATTCTACTCTTTTCCTTTGTAAATAAGCAAATTAAAAATAAACAATAGAATATAAAAAATCTAAAACTTTTAAACAAAAAATTGCCATAGAAGTCACTTACAAACAAAAAAAACTCTCAACGTCATCACCACTCCCATATTCCTACAAACAATACCCAACACTGACAGCCAAATAGACAGTAGGAGAACAAATAGATAGACAGACAGACAGTTCTTTTTATATCTAAAAAAACCTTTTTTTTTATTTTAAAATTGAAAATTGCACATAATTGCAGTAATTTTCGGCATCAACAATTACTTTTGTGTAAAAAACTCACAAAAAAAAAATAAATAAAACAATTTAAAATTGATGATGTTTTGTGCGCGTTGCCAGCCAAACGGAAAATAGTGTTACCGTGTTATGCAAATAAATACTATTTAAATTGGTTTTGTGCAAAAAAAAAAACACAACCTCAATGTTTACTTTAAACAAACAATTTACAAATTGTTATTATTTTTGTTGTTTAATGTAATTCGAGTGGTTTTTTTTTATTACTTGTTGCTTTTTCCAGGGCTTTTGTTTTGGAAGAAAAAATCACTTGATGACACCGATTTAATTTAAATGATTTTATTTATGTCGTAAAAAAGCGGTAGCATCATTTAGTTGTTAAGGAAAAATTAGAAGTGCTCAAAATTGTCGAAATTAAAAAAAATTTCATTAATTTGTAAAATTTATTATTTTGTCAATAAAATCTGAAAAAGTATTAAATTGTAAAGCCTCCTACAAAAAATCTGCTTTCAAGCGTAACACCCTAATATTTGCAAGTTATTGATGCTTAAATGGCAACAACAATTTATTTCCGTTTCAAGTTAAAAGTGCCTGAACGCATGTGATATTTTAAAATTTTTTGTAGGAAAATGTTTTTGGTAGATACAACGGAGATACGTGAACAATTGTATAAAATACCAGTGAATTTATCCAATTATGAAACAATTTTACTCTTTAATTAACCAATTTCTGGTAAATGCTAACTATAAAATTAAGGGTTTTTAAATTCTGGATTTTTAAACTTGGGATTTTGAAATTCGGGATTTAAAATTTGAGATTTGAAGTTTCGGGCATATGAGCCTAACTCAAATTTAGAGTAAACCTTTCTTTGAGTTTGTTTTATTTTACCTTTTTTTGTTATTAAATTCCTTTAAAAATTTCGTTTATTTTGTGGGGCCTTATTTCGCAGCGCGTTTTAGAAGTACTAGAGATTTTGTGGAATGATTCTAGTCGTATATCAAGAATTTTTGCAAAATCTTATATTAAAATGTGTATTCTGCCACTATTTATGTTAGTTTTAATAACAGAATTAAAAAGTTTTTAGGGTGGTGGTTCCACATTAGGATTCATGTCTTGTTTTGCTTACAGATTTTGCTGGATTTCAATCCCAAACTGCTTAGGAACCTAGAAACGACTTGACACGAATATTGTTCTTTTCTTTTGAGTTTATCGACTTAAATGCTTAACTAAAAAATATATTGTTGATTTTTTAATTTTTAAAATCCGTGGCAAACCCCTTAATATATATTGCATGATAGATATTACATAACTTAACAAATAATTTTACTTAAAAATAAAAACGTAAATTATAATAATTTAAATATTAAATATAACAATAAAAAAAGAACCAACACCAACCTTAAACCAAAAAGCCACCTGAATTTGCATGAGCAAATTATAGAACAAATGTGATTTGTTGATATCGATGATGAGTTTGTTTCAATTCGAAGTAAAAATTAATTAAAATAAATCATATTAATTAGGTAAATTTATTTTTAACGGTGTAAAATGAAGCAGTATTAAAAGTGCAGTGTTGTATTTAATTAGTAGCAAACACAATAGTAGTTGTTTGTAATGGTAGAAGTAAAAATAACGGTGGTATTAGCAGCAACAGCGCAAACATTGTTAAAACGTTAAAAAGTGCAAGTACCAGCAATAAAATAAACATTTTTAATTGAAGTCAGCGTAGCACAAAGACAGACAATCCGTCAGCCAGACAACCAACCAACAGCGACACACATAAGGAGTTCGTTAAAAATGATGATGATGATGATGAAACATTTAAAGTGACAAGTTGTTATTTTTTTTTTATTGTTGTTGGTATTGTGGAATTATTTGTTAGCGAAGTTAGCAGCAGCAGTGTATTAAGTAAAATTTGCATAAATGTTAAATGTATGGCAACGCCATTAGTCATTTACATTTATATATTTGAAGTTTTACACATACGAGAAAATGATAAAACAGCACAAGTTCATTGCAGATAATGATGAGAGGCATCATTAATCATTAACAACATTATAAATATTTTTGATTATTTTTGTTGTTTTTAGAGTGTAAAGTCGACAATCGTAAGAAGACAGCAGTGGCAGCATAAAAACAAGACACCATTCCCAAGTAGGTTTTCCAACGCAAACAGTAGCATCAAATTTTCCGTAAAAATTTTATTTTTGAAAAGTTATAAATTTTTATGTTTGCAGATGTGTGTATGTATGGATATTTAATTGAAGACAGTGTGTACAGCAGAGCCCCCAGGATAATTAAAAAAAAAAAAAAACAACCAGACAGCGTATGTTAATTTGCCAAACACATCCATATACACAAAATTTGTGGGTGGGTTTATTTTTCATTTAACATCAGAAAATTGTAGGAAAATTTTTGGTTTCAAATTTTTTTTTTTTTTTTTGTTAGCAACCATTTTGTATTGTTGACGAACCAAACGACAAGGTGGGTTTGCAGTGAATAAGAACGTGCCAAATTGCCATTCAAATATGCCGCACAGCATTTTGCAGCATTGTTAACATCAGCAGCGGCATCATCGTCAGGCAATCCAATAAAAAATGTTGCCATGTGTGTGAAGTTTTTAATTCCATATTTTTAATTTTTTATTTCACCATTATTTGTCAACAAATTATGTGATGTTGTTGAGGTATTTAGTTTTTTATTATGTTGTTGTTCAAATTTTTTCAGTGTTTTTATTTTCGTTTTTCAATTTGTTTCATTCAAAAGTCCATGTGTTAAAAATTTGAAAAAAAAGAAAAGATACAAAAAATTTTTTTTTGAATTAATTTTCAATTGAAAATCATAAAATTTAAGTGATTGTTTTTTTTTGTTTAATATAAAAATCCATTCAATTTATTTGGGAAAGTTGGAGACTGGCAGTTGGTTACATCATTCGTCAGCAGGCGTGATTTGACTTGTTCAATTTTTACAAAATGCAATAATTTGAATAGAACGTGCAAGATGGTTTCTTTTATATACAAAAACATAAAGTAATTAAATTGTAATGAAAATGTATAAATTTAAAAATACAATTTAAACCAAAATATGTGCACTTTATTTGGTTTAAAAACAATTAAATTAAAAAAACTAAAAAAGCCTAATGCAAAAATGTATAATTCGTAAAAAATAAATTGGTTTTTAAATTAAATGGTCAATAAGTTTAAAAGTATATAACAAGAACAATGTGGAAAATGTTTTATTTAGGAAGATTATTTTTTATTAATATATATTTATTTTATAAGTAATAAATAAAAAAGAAAAATTGCTAGTTTTCGTCCAGACTTGCAATTTTTTTAGAATTTGGCTTTGGAATTGCTCTAGTGTCAAGATTATAATATTAAAGTTTTGCAATTTTTGTATTTTTATCTTGTCTTCTCTTCTGCTTTTTAAATTTTATAAATAAATACAAACACACCTACAGCCAACTTCAAGTTAAAAAGTTTGAGAATTTCAAAATAAAGCAGAACTGCAGAGTACATGATATTGAGAACACCTCCCCAATCTTGTTAACCCTCTCACCCATAAACTCAAGAATTGCTGCAACAACAATTTCGCTTAAAGCGAGTTAAAGAGATTTATCGAATTTTCGACCAACACAATTTCTTCTTTTTTTCACTCTCCTAAAAACTCAAAAGTTGAGCATTAAAAGTTAAAGCGTGTAAGCCCAAGCTAAGTTTAATAATTAGAAAACACATGTATCTACTAATGCTGTATTAGTTTGTATGTCTCATTAGCATTTACTAAATTTGTTTATTGCATGTCAAATATGTTGTTTCTTAAGAAGCATTTATTAGGCTTCGCACTAAAATTTCTATTTTTTGCTTGAAGCGAGTTTGTTACTAAAGATTGTAAAATTAAATTTAAGAATATTAATTTTAAACTAAAGCAAAATTAATTCTGAATCTGTATATTCTTAGTCATTATAATTAAAAAATGGGTTACCCTAAATTTGTTTTTCTAACTAACCCAGTATCATTTAGTAAAACTTAACTGTTGAAGTACCTACATATTTCGGGAAGTTCACATATAACAAACAATAATTTAGATCACAAATATTTTTCTAAAATATTTTGCTGGGTTCATTTGGAAAATGAAGTTATTTATAGGCAATATGTTGGCTTAATTCTAATGTCATGTTACGTGTGTAATATTGTACGAGAAGTTAATAATACTTGTACAAAATTATGTTTTAACAGAGAAACCAGCCAGTTCTACTAATAACACTACAAGAAACCAACATCAATCCACAACCAGAAACACAATTTGAAATTTGTTCAAGTGATAAAGTTTGCCATCGTTGTTATTGTTTTTTTGAGTTTTTGGTATTTAATAATTGAAAATTTGTGGTTAAATATAAATTTATAGAATTATATAAAACGTGTCATAAATAACAACATTTCTAGTTTTAGTAAGGATAAAGTTTTATGAGTCTGTTAATAATTATAATAATTGACATATATATAAGTTTTGTTTAAAGCAAACATTTTATAACAAAATAAATATGTGCAAATATTTTTTTGTAAAAGAAGCCTAGTAGTAGGCAATGCTTTATGGAAAAATAAAGTCCTAAAAGTAGGCAGTTCTTTTAATTAAATTTTTTTTAAATTAAAAATGTATAGTTTTTTTGTAAAAGAAGCCTAATAGTAGGCAATACATTATGAAAAAATAAAGACCTAAAAGTAGGCAGTACTTTTAGTTACATATTGAAAAATCTTTTTAAAACAGCTATTTAAACAAAATAAAGTTTTATACATAAATGTATTATTTTTAAATATCTGATACACAATGGAACTAAAAACTGAAATTTATTTTACAAAATTATGTTTTTGTTTAAATATTTTTCCTGCCAATAAAGCACTGTCATAAATTCGTAAATATTGCAGAGTAAACTCATTAAAAACTTAAATTAGATTCATCTTTCTTAAAACATAATTGACATAAAAAATCTTTCATAACTTTGTTTTTTTTTATGTATTTGAGTATGCAATGTTTTTTTCTCTTGTTAAAACAGTAATAATTTTTCCTTTTTAAAAGAAATACTTTTGTTCGTAAGCTCTTAAATAAAACCATCTTCTAGTGTCGTACATATTTTTTCGTCTGTCAACGAGTTAAGATTGTTATAACAAGGGAAATTATGCAAAGTTTTTTGTTGTGTTTTACGAACAAATACACAATTTTCAAGTGTTGCCTAAAAGTAGGCTATATATTTCAAAAAAATACTAAGTTAAGCTAAAGAACAATAGCATATTTTTTGTGTATTTCTTATTGTTATGTTAAATAAAGCAAAGTTAATCATGAATGAAAGAAAAGAAATCGTAAATTCGGGCGTTGTCACAAGAAATTTTGCAGACAGCAACATAAAAGACACAATTTAAGAGTAGGCAATAAATCTTTATCTTAAGGATGTATAATAATTTGTAGTTTAGAAGGTAGAGTTAGAGGCAATAAAAGTGAGATTGTTAAATAAATTTTGCTGTGCTCAATCGTATCTGCACTTAAACAGAATATTATATGAAAACAAATTTTTCATACTGTATTGCAATTGAAGGAAAACAAAACATTTTTTTAACATTCCGTAAAATAAATACTGAGCAATTCTTATTCACCGCCAAACCGGTGTTTTAAACAACAACTGAAGCACTTGGCCCCGTGTGTTGACTCGTTATGTACTAAAGTTGCACGCATTGCACATTCTGCCACCTGCGAGTGTTACTTGGGGCTATGACGAACAAAAAAAAAATATTGACGGCACGGCAACAGAAGAAAGAATGACACGCATAAGGACAGAGGACCTAAGACGAAAATGTCGAGCTCTACTACAGTTCCGAAGGATAATGACCTGAAGGTAGGTCTGAGGGCTGCAGGAAAATGCAGTAAAAAATGATTCTGGCAACATTTTTGTACAACAGAATTGGCGCATTTTGATGAATAATAATCCAAAAGTGATTGTCGAAAAACCAATGCTTCCACACAGAGTGACTGTTTGGTGCGGTTTATGGGCTGGCGGCATCATCAGGCCGTATTTTTTCCAAAATAAGGCCATTCAGGCAGTTACTGTGAATAGTGTTCGCTATCGTGAGATGATAACGAACTTTTTTTGGCCCGAATTGGAAGATATAAATGTGAAAACAGTATAAACTTAATACTAAATGAGAAAGGAAAGATTTAAATTACATATATAAACGGTAATAGTTTTTCCTCAGTATTTACTTTTTTTATTTAATTAAAACGTAAACATATTTAACATTTTTCGTATGAAATAATAAACGTTGCTAATTTTTTAAAAAATTGAACTGAGTAGGCTTGCTTTGCATTAAAAATTCAAATCTATTTCAAGGTATATTTACACAAGGTAGACTCATTTGGGAGTGTAGACATGCTGCTCTATAAAAATAACCGAGTGGAACGGAATTGTCAAAATTGTCTTCATATAAATTTAACGCACACATGTACAAATTTTGGCTCATATACACGGAATTTGACATCGGTGTTCCAACTTAGGTAAACAGCTGACAAACATATGGGCCAGCGAGTTTAACTTGTGTAAATATACCTTGATCTATTTCTTTAGCATTTTAACCAAAACTTAAAAAAAAAATAATTAAACGTATTAGCAATAATTTACTTTTTATAGCAGATATCAACTCCATTTATAATTAATTTCTCTCTGATAAACCACTTACAAGTGAGACAGGAGAAAAAAATCTCTATAAATTGACATGAAAAATTAACCTCATTTATTTTTTCTGTTGTTGGTACAAATCAGGCATGGAAAATTCATTGCTACCGTAATTTGTTTTTTGTACTTTTAAGTAAAGAAAATCCTGCGTACCAAACACGACAAAAATAGTACTTTTATAATTTTACACAATATTGAACAATTGATGTCTAAAAGAAATATTTGGAAATCAATGTAAGATTTCAATACTCGATAAGAGTTTCTTGCGATTTTTTGTTGCGACAGGTGCTATCCAAAATAATCCAGATGAAGGGCATTAGCTTTGATAGTGACGTCTAGACAACGTTGCAAAAAAAGAGCCAGACGTGGTGGTCTACCTTACGGTGGTCAAAGCTCTAGGCGACAAACAATGCGTTTACCAACCTCCTTTGTGTTTAAAAGCAATCAGCTGCACAGGTAGACAATTAAGTGATTGACTCGGCAGAATGATATATTTGTTTTACGACTAGAGGTCTCCAAACCCTCGCTGGGGTTTTTAACCCACACAGCATCTGTTGATATAGCAAAAGCTTTCATGCTGATCTGCCAGCAGCCGAACTTTCTCTCAAGGTAGAAAATCAGCCTGTATAGTCAACTGTTTAGTATCTCCGTTTCAACGACTTTAAGTTTGAACCACAACCACCACCTCATCCATCAAGTGCCTTCAACCAAAAGTAAGACTGGGACTTAAGTCGGCTCTGACTACCGTGGTTTCAGATAGGAAACCTGGTCAGCCGCGATCTCAAGAAATATGTTAATTTCAAACTCTGTTGAATTCTAGGTAGGATGAAACACCAAAACGTGAAATATTCTTCGGAGGTCTCCTTACATACTCCCGAGTAAGCGAGGACTTAGAAACTTAACAGTTGGTCATTTGGCTCTTCAATTAATTGAGTAGTTTGGTAGAATTCCTGCAATTACGCAAAGCCAGTCAACGAAAGCCGAAGGGGTAAAATAGCTAAAAAAGAGCCTTATTGGCTGGGCTGTGGAGTCGGAGTTGAAAAGTCGGAGTTAAGGTTTTTGTACGGGTTTCGAAGTACCTTCAAAAACTCGAAGCTCCGACTCCAAAATTTTTCAACATAAACAATTTAAACAAATTTTCCAAAATAAAAATTTTCGAAATCGGCTTTGAAATATCAACAGAATAATTTACTTGTGTTACTTTACCATTAAAAAGGTACTGCATAAAAAAAAAAAACAGTTTAAAGACAAGTAAGGACCAGTCTCATATACATTTAGCATCAATGCAAGGGTAGGCGTTGGAGTCGGAGTTGAAGCAGGAGTCGGATTTTAAAAATTTTAGCAGTTGGATTTTTAACTATTTTTTGACGACCCTTTCAAACTCAATTATTATGCAGCAAATATTTCATAATATGGACGTGGACGTCTTAATTTTCCATCTCTGCTGTAAGTATCACTCATCAAATAAATACCACCATAAACACGGTTAACTCAACATACTCGGTCAATCACTTGCTCTCGCAAGTGTGTACTTTAGAAAACACAGGCACTTACTTACTAATACACACATGTCTTGTCAAAGTATGAGTATGGAATTCTAGGCAAATTATTAATACTTATACCACAGGTGGGACCGACCATTGCAACCCTACAAACACGAGCCGTTTAATTTAAATCGTTCGTTGTTTGTTTACATTTTTTTTTTGTGAGAAAACATAAACAAACTAACACTCACAAGCACTCTTCTCTTTGCGGAAGGGTTTTATTTTAAAACAGTATTTGTTTGTTTGTTAATGTATGTATATGTGTAAGTTTATTGGCATGACCGAGTTATTATTAAAACGGTTATTGGTTAAATTACGGTAAAGTACAGAAAAAAACTACAGCTTTAAAATGTTTTTCTCTGCTCTTTGTTTTGAGGGAGGAAAATATATGTATATTGTGATGGATACTAAAAAGCACAGAATGAGCCAGCCATCAAAGGCAGGAAATTATATTAAAAATTGCGTTTGGTTTATTGTAGTGTTTAAACAAAAAATAATAATAATTATTTTAGTAATTGCCGCTATTGAATTCTTTTATGTGCTTGATTTAAAGTTTTAAGGTGTTAAAGTTAATCGTTTTGAATTCATGACATAAAATGGAAGCACTGGTACTACAATAATAATAAAAATTGAAGAAAAACCACATTCGATAGTGACGAACCGTTAAGACCCTCTAGCAAGGAGTAGTAAGTAAAAAAAAAATTAAAATTATGCCGACAAGTTAACATGCTATTGTGTGTCTTTGTTTTCCCACACCACAATAGTTGAGAGACTATTAGTGGTTTGTGCTGATGTGTGAAATACCTTCAAATATTGTTCCAAGCTAAAACCACAGTTTAGTATACCGATCTTCTCAGAAACACTATCTATCTATCGATATTCGTCCGGTTGCCTGGCTGTCCATGTTAACCATGGGCGTAAAGCACTGGTGGCAATTTTAGAGTTAATTTGATACATGTGTTTTAATTGTCAGAAGGACCAAGCCAACTGAAAATGATGAGAATCGGTCTATAATTTAACAAAAACTGACTTAAACATAAAAACCGAAATGGGTCAAATATGCTATGTTTTATACGAATTAACTCTTATGCGGATCGCTGGGTTAGGTGATCAATACCGTGATCATAAGCTTTGTTCTATGTAAAAATTTTTTTATGGAAAAACGTAACATCGTTCATTATTGTTATTCTGTATTTGTAATGTATTTAAGGTAAAAATAGTTTTCAAATTAATCAAACATTTCTCATTGCGGGAAGCTTTGAGAAAGAAGCATTCCCTTTTCGAGAATACTATTTTGACTCCTCAATAAAGAAACCAGTTTTAAAATTTTGCAAAGAGGGTATGCGATATCGATCGAAATGTAAATAATATTTTAATTGGAATTTCGACCGATATCGATGGCTGTAATTTGGCCCCTGGACATTTGCGGTTTTCAAGAAAGTTTATAAACAGAATTTCGAACCTCATGATACTTATTGAAAATTAAATTAATAGCCGAGAAGTAATTTTCATATTCAAAAATGTTCAAGATTCATTTCTATTGTTCTTAAGGCCCAACTATAATATGTTTAAGTTGACTTAAGCAATGGTGCCAATACATTTGATTCATATGTGTCTAACCATATTGAACTTAAGAAAATTTTATGAAACTGGCATTTGCTTAAGCAAAGTGCGAAACAGATCGCACTTACCGTACCGGAATAAAATATGTTTGGATTTTATTATTGTATTTATAAATGCTTTTTTTTGTTAATTTCTGACAGTAGCTTAAGCCAGCCTATGCATATTATAGTTGGGCCTTTAGGATTTTCTATAAAGCTCTCCTTGGCACTCTTCTAGTTTTAAGTTCATTTTTCCGTTTAGTTGCCAGAATTCCGAAATTTTTAAGAGCTACCGAAATGCTAGATAACAAACTCTTAGTTTCCATATTACGGCATAATAAAAGTACATCCTCCTGCATCTGGCTTAATGCGCCAAATAAACGACACAAGCAGTTTGACAACAACAAAAAGATAAGTTGTCGAAGTTTTACGTATTCGTGTTACATTTAGAATACAGCTTGCCATTAACATGTTTCCAGGTAGAACTTTCCTTTTGAAAAAGGAAGTTGGATTTAAAATCGATTTTGTGATTTTAAAAACATGGTCACCGTAGACATCGCAAAGGGGCCGATGAAGTACCAAATAAATAGCCTTCTTGTATGACAGCTGTCCATTGAACCTTACGTATCCTAGTCTAATGTAAATAAAAAGAGTGTAAAAGTAAAAGTCTTTCATGTGATTTGGCAATATTTTTAAATATTAGCCTACTGGCGATTTCTTTTCTTAGAAATATGTTGCATAAATGTTACATGCTCTATCTCTTTTGTGTAGAGCATGTAACATTTATGCAACATATTTCTCAGAAAAGAAATCGCCATACATTTTAATAAGTGTTGCACATTTTACGTTTACAAGAGAACACAAGTGTTGGCATAAATCAATAAAGTGCAAAAAGCGTTAAAAGCTTTTTAATACCGCTAAAACTATAGGTTTACAACGAGGGACGAACAAAAACAATTTTTTTTCAGGAATAATAACAAAACCAGCCTTTAATCTAGGGCTGCACTCATACCCCTATAACTAAAATGAGTGTTGAACATGAAGCATTTATATTTTTTTCTTTTTAAGGGAAACATTATTAGGAAAAAACGCGTTTCACTTTTAAAATAGAACATATTTTTCAGAAGAGAACATTATAAAATGTGAAAGGTAGAATAAATGCAGAATGTTACTCTGGAAAGAAAACGCCATTAATGAATCCTTGTTTTCCACTTGTGCTGGTGCAGGGTATACAAAGTATAAAATTGTGAGTTTGTGTGTCAAAAAACAGGGAATATTATATTTGTATGTATAAGCAAAGAGAACTTTTGTAATTTTTTGTTTACAACTTCCTACAAAGTTGCCATTTTGCTACAGTTTTTGCTAGGATCAGATATTGATTTATTAAAGAAAAATTTAAAAAGCTTCAAAAAATCAATTTATTCTTCAAGAATGTTATTAAAAATACGTTATTTTATGATGAAAGTAAACATTTTAGATATCGAAGATTTGATTTGAAATAAAACACTCTTTATTTACTGCCTATTTTACGAAGTAACAAGATTTATTTCTGTTTTACAATTATATTTGAAGCAAAACAATATTTCATAATTCGTTTTTTTTTAAATCCATATTTCTTACAATTTAAGTATATAAACTAGAACAGACTACTAACTGGCAACACTGTTCTTCTTTTTTGATTTTTATTTAATTGAAAAACAATGTTAAAAAATGTTTGTTGGAGAAAAAGGGAAAAAAACAAGTAATAAAGTATGGTTGGTTAAGTCCAACTATAAATACCCTACACCACAGTAGCCATGGCCAATCACTGACCTGGCAAAACAAAATTACAGTACGAGGTTAAGATATGTATGAGTTCTTTCTATAGAATATTAGCTAGAAGTTAACATCTACATGAGTTTTGTTCCTGTTAAAACGACTTTAGACAGGGAGTTTATATGGAACCTATATTCAGTTCTGGACCAACCTGTACATAGTAGCTATTCACCCTTATTCCATTTGACATCGCCATCATCGTCATCAATTTAATATCAATATCAATTTTTATCGACGTCGTTATCAATTCGATACAAAACTTGTATTCTATAACAGCAATGTAACGATGTCGATTGTTTATCGTTTTGTAAAATACATCTCAAAGTTTTTTTTTTTAAGATATGTAATATGATGTTCATTTCTTATTAATGTTGTGGTCCCAAAAAGGGTAGCGTGATTTATTTAAAAAAAAACACCATTCCTAATGCACTAAGCACTTTTCGCCCTTTCCGATAATTTAGCCATTTTCATTGAAAGTTTGCTATTCCTTATAGTTTTAGGGACTTTTAATAAATTTTTTGGCTTTTTCCAATTTTTTTTAATTTAACATTATTATTATTAAAAAAATAAAAAGAAAAAAAACTGTATGACTGAGGATAAAATCAGAGTCAATTTATATCGATGCCAACGTTAACGGTGCGTACGGTATACCAAAAATACATCCACGCTTATCGATAAAGCTTGATATTGACAATGGGCATACCGATTTGCAACAATCGAAACAAAACTATATCGTTTCGTATTGATGACGCTAAATGGAATAAGGGTGATTGTCGCCAAATTTTTTTTTTTATTATCAAGAATTAAAAAAAAATGTATGACATTTAAGGCTGTTTTTGGGAGTGGCATTCGTAAAATGGTAAAATATGGACCGATTTCAATAAAATTTGGTTAGACCACTAAGATTGCACTCAAAAAAGTTTGAACCAAATTTGATCCCAATACCTACATGCGTGGGTTTATGGGCACAAAGACTATTCCGGAAAGAAGTTTGTATGTTGGCCTATAACCAATATTTTTATGTGTTGCATACATCAGCAAAAACACATAATACCCACTCCAGTACGGTGGTGTGAGTATAGAAAATATGTTTAAAATCATTTAAAAGCCATTAAAAATAAAATTACCAAATGATCGACTGTCAATGCAATGAAACTTTTTACATAAAGCGAAGAACCTGACGCCTCTTGGACTGTTCGTTTTTTAAGCAGATTAAAAAATTTTATTTTTGAAATAAAAACAAAAACACTAACAACAAAAACAAAAGCATATGTGTGGTATTTGGCATCGAAAGAATTTCAACATGAAAAAAGTATTTAAAAGCTTTTGATTGATTCGAAATTAACAAATCATGTTTAATGGAATTTCGATGTTTTTTCATGTTTTTAAAAGAATTTTAAATTTGTGCGTAAATTAATTACCTATTTGTAAATAATTTAAGAGAGAAAAAAAAACGATTCCAACATTAAGCAAGAATATGCTTTTAAAGGTGGCTTTACTCTTACGTTTAAATGTATACGTTGCGGGTCAACTGTTATGTTTTCCTTATAAACATGACGTTACGTTGCGGACGAACGAATTTTGTATTTGTTTACGTTTATTGAGCAAACATTCCATCGACGTACATGAGGTTTTCCTTTATTTTTTTTTTACAATACGCTCAACTAAAAAACTAAAATTTTTAAATTATGTATATTAATTTTGAAATATGTATTTCAATACTTTTACGTATTTTAAGTCACTACCAACCCTTTAAGTCGCCCGAAACCTCTACGTGCCCGCAATATTTACGTATGAATAACGAGTCCTTCAGTCTTTTAAATATTTGCAGAAATTCGCATTGAATTCAAACAATTTGCAAGATTCATTTTTCAAATTTTGCGTATTATGATAAAATCAAAATAAATCTTTTAACCGGAAATAACAAATTAATAACAAGTTTAAATTATTACTAAAAAAAAACAACTCAACCAAGAATTATAAAAAAAAATGCAAGCAATTTAAAAATTGTTTCTGAGGTTTCTTTATGACATTCATGATTAAGTTAAATTTACTTTATAGCAAATAAATAAACTATAAAGTAAAATTGTGTGGTTAAGGAACAACAACAAAAAAATATATTTGTTTATTTTTTATAGCATAAAGTTTCTAAAGTCGGGGAGCTGCTTATGACCTCGTGCGGAGGAGTCTTGAGTAATAGAAATAAATTGCAATTGCAATTAATCTTGTAGTTTTACATTTGTTTTTTATTTTATTAGTTCTTACAGCTTAAAACCGCAAAACTAGTTTCAATTTTAAAAGAAAAAATATGTAACTGAAAAATCAGGGCTGCTGGATATGAGAACTAAATTTAACTTTTTTTTTTAATTCAGACATGTATGTATACAAACATATTGTGGGAAAATTAAAAAGTTAAACGCAATTTAATTTAAATTAATTACAAAATTAACACAAAAAAAAAATTTGTTAATAGGCATATGTATGTTAAACAATGTTTAAGATTTACGTGGGTACCTGTTTGGTCGCCCTACCCCCACGGTCTTTAAAAGCACGTGAAAAACATAAAGTGTCCACCAGCGTCACAATGTGCAAGTGGGACTTAACACTACATAATTAAGTTAAAATCTTGGTGTATAAATTCGGCAGAAACCACTGCTAAAATGCTCCAGCTTTTAATAAATATCAGCAGCCCTTGGTAAGATCTGCCAGCAGGCCGAAGTTTTTCACTTCTTAATCATGGCATGTTAATAATTACACTTCTTTAATAATATCATTTGTAAGATCTTCCTCCTTTCCGAGATTTTGGAAACTCATACACGATAATCAAGTGTTTCCCAAAGCAGCATAACTAATCAATATTCGAGGATTATAGTTCCAGCGACTACATATGGATCCCTTGACAGCAGCAACAAGGTTTTGGCTACATTTTTTTCCCACCGGAAATACAACACATTTAGGTAAAAAACCCATAGGTGTAGCCCTAAATACCCTGAGGTAGATCATTACAGGTAAAACTAATTCTTTAACATATATTAGTGATTGCCTAGTGGTCGAAATGAGACGATAATTATTTATGCAAATATGAAGAAAACATAAAATTATAAATATGTATATGAATTAACATGTTTCAAGCTTTAGTTTTTTTTAGACTTAGTGGATTGATTTGTTGAGCGACCAACCCATATTTTAACTACCACCCAAGTCCGCGAATGCTTAATTTGGTTTTGTAACTTTAACAATATTTTAAAAAAATCAGAAAGAACCAATTAAAAATCGAAACATTATCAAAAAGTCTCCTCTTATAGATTCTAAATTTCTCTAAAGTCTTCATGTTGAATTTTATGTTTTTAGGTTCAATATAAATCAAAATTCCAAAAGTACCAGTTTGAGAACGAAAAAGTACCAAAAAGATCCCTCTTACAGATTCTCATTTACTCAGAATCTAGCATGTTTAATTTTATGTTTTTAAGTCTAATATAAACGAAAATTCAAAAAGTACCAGTTTTAGAACGAAAAAGTACCAAAAAGTTTCCTTTTAAAAATTCTCACCCATTTAGGAATTGCATATGGGCATTTCCAGCGAAAAGTCTACTTTTTGTAACGTAACGCCAGAAATATTTTAAATTGTTTCTCAAAAAATTTTATTTGTACAGTTTACTTTTTTATATTTTGGTGTAAAGCGCAACGATCTCTACATTTAGCTACAAAAGGGATAACGATTGAACAACATGGTCCGAAAATAAAACCTTATTTGTAATCTGGCGTTACATTAAAAAAAGTAGAAATTTCTCTGAAAATGCCCATATTTACCTTAAAAAGAGCAAAGATTTATAAATTTTATAGCTTGAAAAATAAATCTGTATTGGTCCAAAGTATACTAAAAAAGGTTTTATACAAAATATCTTGCTTAATTCGCAGTCTTATTCAGTTTGTAATGCAAGTCAAAATCCACTTCCGTTTTTTTAACGTCACGCCAGCGCAGATTTTTGCTTATATCTGCAAAACCTTAGCGTCGATTACTGTAATTTTTTTTATGAATATAGTGCTACTTCATTACTTTGTATATATTAGAACCCTTTTTACAAATTTGACTTCTTCATTTAATATTTTTACATTTTGTGGTACAAATATCACGACACGTCAAAATGGAAATGCCCATATTTAATTTTATGTTTTTGGGTCCAATATTAGCGAAAATAAAAAAGTACAAGCTGCAGAACGAAAAAGTACCAAAATCTCCCCTTACAGGTTCTTTTTCACTCAGAACCATGTATGTTTAATTTTCTAATGAAAAGCGATAAGTATTAAATTTGTTTGCATCTGTTTTGGTCTTGGAGTTATTAGGTTACTGAATTTACCCTGTGTTACCCTCTCAGATGTAAATTTGGCTTGGTAAATGGGCCTCTGTTCTTGGTTTCAACAATGTGGTCACCTTAATTTACATAGAAAAAATTAACTGAAGAAAATTTTAAACAACACAGTTTGTTAAAAAAACATTTAGGGAAACAAACTTTTTATTTGATTCAATGAAAAATTTATCAAAATTGTGCTTTGGAAAATAGCGTTCAATAAAACATATTTAATAACAAAATAATTAAATGTTTCTTCATATTCAATAAAAAAAAAATATTTGAAACAAAGTAAAGATAGTATTTTTACAACTTTTGTCCATTTTTTAATAGCTTTGATATCGTTGCAAGTAAGACTTGGGTGTTTGTAATTCTCATTCGCTTTACAGTTTTAATTCTATAATTGATTGAGTTTTTGCAAAGTCTTTGGAAAAAGGTTTTCTGATGATTTGACCGAAGCAACCATTGAAATGATCATAGGAACTTGTTTATACCCCAACAAACAATTTTAGTGTATTTGTCAAAAAATTTAAATTTAGAATTTAGAACATGGAATAAATTTAATAAAAAGTATGTTTGATTTATTCAAAATTACCAACAATTTATTTTTACAAATCACGTAAACATTTTGTTGAAAAAAATTATTTTGGGCAACAACTTTTTTTATTGGCTCAATAAACTTCGTCATCGCAGAATATTCATACTTTTTTTTAATCAAATATACGATTTTCGTATTCAAATAATTTTTTTATTTTCTGTGAAATATGTATGATTCCAATCGAGATGAATAAAAGTCGATTAGTTTTCGAAACAGAGTTAATTTAATCGAGTTCTTTTCTATGTAGTCAAAATCTACCCATGCATTAAATTTTTATACTTTTTTTGTCTTATTTTATTTTATTATTTTTATTTCGCGATTTTTTTCTAACTTTTTCTTTTCTTTCTCTTTTATAGATTCTGCATTTATTTTCGTTTTTGCTTCTTGCAATATATATGTAAGTAAGTCTTATTTCTTTTTTTAATTTCTTCTCTAACTTATAATTTCTCTCAGGTCAAAACTTTTCAAACCATTGAAAACAATAAATTTTCAACAATTGCTTTCTTAACTGGCAGATTGACCGTTTGTCCAGCTGTCCGCTGTCTTAATTTCTCGTAAGTACTAAAGTGTTGAATTGTCGTCAATGTGGCTCGACACTTAAAAGAAAATGCAATAAGAAGGAAAAGGAGAAACAATGTCGTACAACAAACTTTTGAATGCAATAATACAAAATTGCCCCCAAAGTCTGTGGTGGACATTTGATGTCAAGCGGCTGTTTAAAATTATTTATTTTTTTTTTTTGCTATTTCTGAAGAGCGATTGAGATTAAATTGTTTCTTGTGTTTTTTATTTTACAATTAAGTGACTTTAAGTACTTTATTTAGTGTCTGTAGTGTCATGTTACAGTTTAATTTCTTAAAAAAATAGTCAAGGGTTTAAAAACAGATTTTTTGATTTTTTTTTAGAAAACAAAGAGATTGTGGGCAATGAAAACAATATTTTTGGTTTAGAAATGAAATTAAGCTAACTAATCATGTCCAATAAAGTTGGATTTAAAATGTCATAATTTTATATTTTAATTCCTTTAAAAATCAACATGAATTTCTTTAATTGTAAAATTATAAAACCTCCATTTTTTGTGACATTCTCTTTACAAAGCTTTTAAGTCTCCATTTTTTGGATTTTGTTTTTCTTACTTTTTAACAAAACTAGCAAAAAAAAAAAAAATTGTTGAGATTTATTCAAAGGCCGAGAGACATTTTAAGCCAATTTTACATGTTGGAATTGTTGCCTTAGCAATGCAAACATGTGTTTTTGGCATCAGTTTTCGTGCTGGAAATGACCAGTAAAAGAAGAACTACTCAGTTAACTGGCGAGCAACAACCTCAAGTCCTATTTTATTATTTTTGTATCAAAATTTTTCTTCTTCTAAGTAAAACAAGTTTCTTTTCTTATTGTAAATTGTAATAATTTTTTGACTTAAATCGAATCTACCCAAGTTAGAGATATTGGCTCTAAAATTTTACCACTAAGAAAACTTTTTGCTGTTAGTTTAAAAT
This sequence comes from Pollenia labialis, assembly GCA_949318255.1. NCBI lineage: Eukaryota > Metazoa > Arthropoda > Insecta > Diptera > Polleniidae > Pollenia > Pollenia labialis. The sequence continues at coordinate 135,559,641 of OX439143.1, read as the reverse complement.
AAAAATAATTTTTCGGCTGCTTGACATGGGCCTTTCCGTTAATAAAGCCCAAGAGGCTACTGGTTCCCGAGGTGCCAGATAAAAGACCTGCCAATTTGAATCCTGCTGCATCAAGTTTTTGGCTGAACCATTTTCCGCCGAGAATGTAACACCGTTCGGTACAACATGCCCAAGTTGTAGCCCTAAATACCCTGAGATGTGCTCCTTGTTAAATGGTAGCTGATGACAACCCCCGGACTTCTTGTGGACAAAAATTGAGAATATGCACCTGGACCGTATGTGGCTCCAACTGGATGGTGTCTTAGGTAAAGTTTGACACTACGTTGAATCATAAGAGTGTTTTAAATTATGAGCTGCTAAAATCTCATCACAACATCTCTACACATGGCTCTAAACATGGTATGGTTAAATATGACAATAATTTGTAAACCCCTATGGCATGTGAACACTGCAGTAGAGAGATTTGACTTTGTCTATGAATGAGAGTTGTCATTCTAAAAATGGAAAATTGTACACCGTTGAAAGTGGATTCATAGAATTTTGTTCTATGCAAAGTGGGCGTGGTTGTGGGATTATTGATGAAGTGATGAGTACTTATATCATTATATCTATATATATTTTTTAAATTTCAAAGAACTCTACTTGAGTTCAGTATAACAAATTACATTTTATAGTCTTGCGCTCTATATGGGAGGTATCACGCCCACAAAAACATTTTTATTTAAACTCAGCCCTATACGAAATTTCTTATTCCAACGCTTTTGCACTGAACATAACGTTCAGTGTTTACAAGCAAGTGGTAACCGCAGTGGGAGTATTTGCCTCATATTTTACCCAACATTTTTCTACACATTAACAGCCGTATTCATTAAAATTTATTAATGGTTAATTAAACAAATATAAGGCAAAATTGCTAAAGTTGTATTCATAAACGAAAAATAGTCTATTAAACCTTTAATAAACCATTCACAAAGTAAGAAAATTTATTGTTCGATTTACCCTTCTTTAAACCAAAAATAAAATGACATTTTGATAAGTGTCTGCATTTTATGATAATATTTTTGTGAAATATGTTCAAAAATAATGAAAAAAGTGTTTTATTTATTAATATGGACATGTTAAATACATTTAACAAATTTTTTTTTTATTTTAGACAACCAATTTAAAGTTATATGGTTAATTATTTAAACATTTTTATATGATTTAAAAGAATATGTTCAGGGGCAAATGCAGATATTATCATTAATAACTTTTTAAATAACTGAAACTAGTTGTTGTTTTGTTTAAACTAGCGAATTATTGTTCAAAAATATTAAAAAATATAGAATAAACAAATCATAATAATAGTGATGTTAATAAAAAGTGAACAAACTTTTTATTCGAATACTTTCTTATCGTATATTTAAAACAGGTTCAAACAAAAGTGTTTATGATACTTTTCGGCAAGATTTTGTTCAGAAACTAAAATAAAATGTAGTTTTATTTGATAAGAATAATTTTTAAGTTCTACAATTAAAAAAAAAACTATAAAAAACAATTTAATATAGAATATCATGTGAACCGAATAGAAGTTTCATGCATCACTAGCAATAAAATGGCAGCAAAATATAAAGAAAGTTGCCATACTTAAACACAAAATCGCCACAAACTGTTAATAGTAATTAAACTGTTAATGTACTTTTATGAATACAAATTTTTATAGGAGGTTTATTAGACAAAATTTGATAGTTTGATAGTTATTACATGCTATAAGCTTAAAATAAGAACTTTTTATGAATATGGCTGTAAAAGTATTTGTAAATCAGCATTTTATCCCTTATTTGCAAAGTTATGATTTTTGTCGTATTAATTTTAAAAATTGAACACTGTGCACTGCAAAAGCACACGGCTATAAAATCCTTGACATCAACCGCAGTATTACAAAATATAACAAAAATTGGTACTAATTTGTCTGGAGCGAAATCTATATTTCGCCAGAAATATGGGAAATAATCAAAAGTCGTACATTTTTTGAAGCACGATTTTTAGCGTCTTTTTGTAGAAATTACAAACTTTTTTTTCTAAATCTATCGTTTAACATGATTTTGTAACAATCTTTAAGTTTTTTCTACTTTGTTTGAATTCTAATGCTGCCTTTGTCATTTGATGTAATTTCTTTGATCAGTTTTTTTTAGCTGTCACTTTCATGACCATTTAACTTGACATATTTCTGACATTTTTTGTGTATTTAAAAATAAAAAAAAAATAGAAGAGGACTCAATTTGTTAAAAAAATTCATTTTAAATTTGTTTTGTATTGACAAACAAATCAGTAGTCGGTCAAATAAGTTGATTTTAGCGTTCAACTGATGACAGCAGTCTTCCTCTATTTTCTTTTATTCTTTCCATTTGTTTATCAACAATAGGGCGCCACTGTTTTTAATTTTTTTTCTTTTTGTTGTCGTTCTTTGTAAATTACAAGACGAAAGTTAAATTTTTTTTCCATTTGTAACGTTTTTTTCATTTAGGTCTAGAGTAAAACTTGTACGAGTATTTTATTTTGCAACCGAAACTTAAATAAACCTTCAATTGTTGCAGATTTTCCTTTTTATTTTTCTTGATTTTCATTTATTCTTGAACTTTATTTGATTGTTGTTGGAAAAAAAGTTTTCTTTTATATTTTGGCAACTGTATATTGTTGTTAACTTGCGGTTTATTTTGGCGAATTGTTTTAAAAAATACTTTATTGTTTATTGAGGGCGATTATCTGCTTTTAGTTGTTGTTTTTTATTCGGTCACGATTTGTATTCAAGAAATGAAAAAAAACTTGTTTTTGTATGAAAAATTTAGATTCTCTGTGCAGAAAATTGTGTTGTTGCATTTTATTAAAAGTTGAACTTTTTTGAGTTTTTTCTTAATTTTTTTCAGGGTTTGTTAAATTGGTGACTTTGACAACATGAATTTAGAGGTTTTATTGTTTCTGTTGCTTCTACATTTAGAGGTTTTTGAAAATGGGTGGAAAAAACTTAAAAAAAATTAAGTGTTTTATGTTGGCCACGTGTCTTAAGTTTGCTAAAAATTTGAAAGTTTCCTTATTATACCTATTTCGGTAAAAGTTTCGAAAAAATGCTTTAAATTTTGTTAATTAACTTAAAGGTTAAACTAAAGTAATAAATAAATAAAATGACTTTTTAGAAGCAGAATAAAAATTTAGCTTTTGACAGTTCATGTGCTTTTATTCTACAAGAAATGTATAAATGTCTACAAAACCTTAACCATTACAGCGATTTTCTGCAGAAAACTTATTGACTTAAATTACACGGGCACACAAATATTTAACCCATGAACTAGAGTATACGTTTCTTCAGGTTTGATTTGCGCTGAATCCGAATCTGTGTGGCATCACATAAAGTGTTCGCTATATCCTGTTTTTCGCTATATTCGAGACGTTCTAGTTTTTTGAAGAACATTTAGGATACCCCACAATTTCTATATAAAACTTATCGCTTATATAAAATTTCTAATGAGAATTTAAGGTTTACAAGAAAATTTATCATGGACCAGCAATTTCCATAAAGAATTAATCGTTTACATAAAATTTTAAAGAAAAATTTAACGTGTACATCAAATTTTCATTAGAAAATTTATTTCTTTATTATATAAAATTTTCTTAAGAAAATTTATTAATTTATTTATTTATTATACAAAATTTTATTAGAAATTTTATCGATTACATAAAATAAATACAAAGAGAAAATATTATCGATTAAATAAAATTTCTTAAGAAATCTACCAAATATACAAGATTTTTAGAAATAAAATAATTATAGAAACATTTTCGATTATATAAATTTTTCACATAAACTTTATCGATAAGAATTTTTATATAAAATTTATCGATTACATAAAATTTCGAATGAAAATGTATCGCTTACAAGAAAATGTTAGAGAAAACTTATTGATTTAAATAATTTCTATAAAAAATTAAACGAATATATAAAATTTTTATAAAAAATTAAACGGTTACATTGTATTTTCCATATGAAATTTATTTATTAGTCGATTACATAAAATTTCTAGAAAGAATTCATCAAATATATTTAATTTCTATAGAAGATTCCTTGATAACATAAAATTGTATATAATTTTTCGCGATTGCCAAAAATGTATACATAAAATTAATCGATTATATACAATTTTTATTGAAAATTTTTTTTCTTTAGAGAAAAATTAACGATTTCGGAAAATTTCTATAAAAAGTTTATTGACCATATTAATTTTTATAGATATTTTACGATAACATAAAATTCCGATAAAAAAGTTATCGATTATAAAAAAAATTCTATAGAAAATTTATAGATTACAAAAAATATATATTTAAATTTTTTTATCAATTACATAAAAGTGCTGTAAAAAATTTATAGATTAGATAAAAACTCAAGACAAAATTTATCGAATATATTTCATTGCTATAGTAAATTTATTGATTATATAAAATCATTATAACAAATCTATCAATTACATAAAATTTTCATACAAAGTTGATTAAACACATGAATTTGTATAGAAATTTTACGATGACATAAAATTCTTAAAAAAAGGTAATCGATTATAAAAATTTCTATAGAAAATTTATTAATTACAAAAACTCTAGGAAAATATAACCGATTACATAAAATTTCTATAAAAAATTTATCGATTAGGTTTAATTATTAGACATAATATATCGAATAAATTTCATTACTATAGAACATTTATCGATTACAAAAACTTCTTATAACATTTTTTATCGATAACATAAAATTTCTATAAAAAGTTTATGGAACACATCAATATCCTTAAAAATTTTATGATCACATAAAATTCTTAAAAAACGTTATCGAATATGAAAATTTTTTTAGAAAAATTATCGATTACAAAAAATCTTTAGAAAATTTTTACCGATTACACTAAATTTCTAAAAAATTTTATATATAAGCTTGAATTTCTAAACAAAATTAATCCAATACATTTTATTGCTATAGAAAATTTATCGATTACATAAAATTTCTAGAGACATAATGGACTACTTAAATTTTCTAGAAAAAAAAATATATCGATTACAAAAATTTAACAATTTTTTAACTTTCTATACAAAATTTATCGATTAACCGAAATTTAATAAAGAAAAAAATTGCTAATTATAATTTTCTATAAAAAGTCGTTGAAAATGTGATATTTTTTAAAGAAAATTTTATCATGAACTCATATTTTTTTGATATTATTTTTGTTAAAAGTAACCTTCCGATAAAATTTTCCATTTTAATTTAAATAAGTTTCGATAATTTTGTTTTTTTTTCGCATAGATAAATTTCATTTGAACTTTAGCTTTGTGCATTGCTGCCGTCAATAACAATTCAATCAATTGCTCGATTTAATCAACAATAAACTTTCCATTTATTAACTCACATTTCATAGTTTTTTTTAGTTGTACAAACTAATATCGACCGCATAATTTTTCCTCTCCCTTACATTACACCCTGCTGACAAGAATTTAATTAGGAGCAACACTTTCTGTCAAAAGTTCTAAAGAAACTTTAATTAAAGAAGAACAATGAATTGTGAAGTGCGGAAAATTAATTATCAAATTCTTGATAAGATGATAATTGTGAGCAGATTTCATGAGGAGCACCGCAGCACAGTTTTAATTAGGCAATAATAGAGCATTTTATAAAAAAAATTTTACTTGTAAAAAATGTCATGAAATTAATATTTTTTTAGGATGTTCTTGTGTTTAGAAGATGTTATGGACTATCATTAAGATACATTCTATACAGTTCGGTTCCCTAATAGATCCTTACAATATAAGACAGTATTTCCTCGTCAACATTTTTGACATTTACACTATTTAGTCTCAAAAAAGTTGTTTGCAAAGACTTCAGTATTGTCTATTTCTAAGAATACAGTATTCTATAGTATGGAATACAAGCATTATCTATAGTCTACACAACAGTATTGCTTATAGAGCAGACTACAGTATTGTCTCTAGTCTACAGTGCATGATTTTCTAAGGTCTAAACTGCAGTATTTTGATATTATTCAATGCGCATTTTAACTAACAGACGTCATGACGTTGCCAGTCTTCGCCTTTTTAAGACACGTTTCTGCGTTTAAGTGGTAATTTAAGAGAAAATTTGGCGAAAAAGAAAGTGTGAAAGTACATCAAAATAATGCACCAATTCACACAGTCACTGTTGAGATTGCCAAAATAATGAATTAAAGTTCTAAATGCATCTTTACGCGCCTTTAGCTTCCTCGTATTATTTTCTATTTCTAAACTGGCTCGGAGGTAAAACATTTGCAAGAAATGAAGCGGTGAAGTCTGCGGTTAATGACAACTCAAATGAGCTTTACAGTCTTTACTATAAACGATACTCTTTAAGGCTAGTTTACACTATGTATTATACTTTGTGTTAATACATGTCAAAAACGTAAGTAATATGTAAAAGTCTGAAAGTGTGAATGCATGTGTGATGAAAATAACAAGTTTTATGAAAAAAAGATTGACATCACATACGACTTCATCGTAAAACAATAATACTTTTCATTGGATCAGGGTTGCATTTTATTTAATGTGTGAGTGCTTATACTTTGTGTGATGGTGTGAACACAAACTGTTACGTTAAAATATATTTTTGACAGTTGCAACAAAACTCATTAATTTTCTATCTCACATTAGCCTTTAGTATTGCTGGCAAAAGTATATGGAGACAAAAGAAGATTATGGTGGAAAGTTAATAATTTTTTTTCCATAAATTGGATTTTCTTTGTAAAGTCGGCCAATTTTGGACACACTAGCATTGTTTTAATTTGTATAAAAATGGCATTAATTTTAAATGATCAATATTCCCAGTCTATTTTATAAATCAACTTTTTTTAATTTTAAAACTTCCTAACAGTTTACTGTATTTTTAACTTTCCCATAGACTTCAAAGAACATTTAAACTTTTCATTGCGGTTTCAACAATTAAAAAATTTCAATTAAATTTCTATCTTCTGTTATTTTAGTATTTTATAAAACTGTAATTGAAAACGTGATTTGTTGCTAATCATATAGAAATTTATTTTAAGATTTATAACAAATATTTTTTGTGCAGCAATGGATTACAACTGAAATGTTGGAAACAACAAAAAGATTTATAGAAAAATTAATCTCTTGCTCAAAGATGAGATAAAAACATAGAAATTACAAACAAATATGTATTGTATTTAATCCATATACATAGATAAGTGTTGAAAAAAAATAAACAAACGTAAAAAAAAACAGAAAAAGTTTCTTTACCAAGATAATATCTATCCACATTCCATATTCCACTTTATCTCAACTGGCTGGAAATAAATGTTCATTATTAATTTCTATTAAGTAAATTTAACATAGTCTTGGCTTAGCAACAATTTGATTACTTAGACATTTGACGTTTGTGTTTTAATTGATCATAACCTTAATGTCGCCTACAGTCCTTATTCTGTTTACTTTCTTCGCCTCAAACAAATTGCAATTAAGTTATTATTTTCCAGTCCAATCTAAAGAAATTAACTTGTTTTAGCAGCTCTGTAAACTTTTAATGGATTGCTTTTATAATGCATTCATTAATAATTTTGATAAATCGAATATATCTAAGAACTAATGAATGTAGAAATGAATTTGCTGCTGTTAAATAATCAAAAGAAATTTAATTTCATACAAGATTTTAAATAATTATCTTTACATTCATTACAAGTGCAGAACTAACAAGTTTTTGATAAACCCCACTCTTGGAAATTAGCATGAATTAATGGTTAATTAGGGGTATTCGCTTAAGTTTGGCTTATAGCTTACAGTTCATAGACAATTATAGTCAGTAGCATATACTTTGCAGCCCAGTCAGACTACAGTCTATTGTCTATGCAAAAAAGGACAAAAAGTCCATAGTCTAAAGCAAAATTAAGTCTATAGTCTAGGACTTGGTGCTGTTCATATTTAAGGCCGAATTCGCGTTTATAGCCGGTGCCAGCCTTTGCAGCGAGTAACGAGGTCGAAAAACTTGTACCAATTATATTAACAACTTACGAATTATAGCTCAGCAGTGGGTAGAATTATAAGCCCTCACTTGATAAACTTGCTCCATCCACTTTTTAGCAAGCTCTTTTATGTAAATGTGTACCGAAGGAGTGCCCGAAAAGGTAGCATGTGGAGGACCAACGTCTTTAAAGGAACTAAAGCAATCAATATTATAAAGAATAGGCATAAGTTTCATCTTTAAACTAAACAATAGAACGTGGGGAAATATTGTTTACTATCTTACTTAACCTGCCCAGATTTAAACTGAAAAAGAATGCAGTAGGTAAGGCTTGTGTATCTAAAGAAGAAACAGCTCAATATGAAATCTTTAGATATCCAAATTAGGGAAAATAAGAGACAGAAGCTGTAAAACCAACTGGGAGACTATAAGATGGCTGTGGTGTCAAATTAAACAAAAGTATCGTTGACGTTGACAAAAATATGGGTAAATTAATCATAAAATGTTAAAATTTTTTTTTAAAAATAGTTTTGTTGGAGTTGATCACATTTAAACATGTGTTTTTTCTGGGTGTATGAAAGAAAACAAACAAAAATAGCCCAGCAGTCCTGATGAATGATGACGCAGTACCGGGGTGGATTGGTGATGTCGCGACGTTACTTACTGTCACTACGTCCAAAAAAAGTCAATATCGTCTATAGTCTAGCCATAGTCTTTTCCAGTCTAAAGCTATGAACGCGCCGATCTCAGAGGACAATAAGCGCCTTAATAATACCGTGTTCAGATATGCACCTTAATTGAGTTTTACGCAATAAACGACATTATTGAACTCAATTATCCATATAAAATTGCAATTTAGTTATTGCTCAATTAATACGAAATTGTTATAAATATTGAGTAAAATTAAAATGCGACACTGTAACAAGTGTGTTTATTAAGCAAAACACAACTTACTAAACAGTGTTTTGACATTTGGAAACTGAAATTACAACAAAACAAATGCCCATCCATTGGGTCGTCGCAAAAGCCAGATGTTTATTCCTTAAAGATGTCAAAACTTGTTTACATTTTTCTTATGCATGTAAATTTTTGTTTACGTTAAATGTTGTATGTAGTAGTAATATAAATTGAGTAAGCTAAATTGTGTATATGTGAACAGAAAGATAATTATGTCAATTAACCGAATATTGACTCAATAAAAAAGGTATATCTGAACACGGTATAAGTGGACATCTGTTTGCTAATAAATAGAAACATCAACCTTTAAAACTATTTATAGGAAATTTTACCAAAATTTACTTTTTATATGCAATTTGGTTAAAATTTACTTTTTATAGAAAACTTTGTTAAAGTTCACTTTTTATATGAAATTTTGTTAGAATTTACTTTTTATAGGAAATATTGTTAATATTTACTTTTTATAGGCAATTTGGTTACAACTTACTTTTTATAGGAAACTTTGTTAAAATTCACTTTTTATAGGAAATTTTGTTACAATTTACTTTTTATAGGAAATATTGTTAATATTTACTTTTTATAAGAAATTTTGTTAAAATTTACTTTTTGAAGGAAACTTTGTTAAAATTTACATTTTATAGGAAGTATTGTTAAAAAATTTTGCTGAAATTTGCTTTTTATAGGAAATATTGTTCAAATTTACTTCTATGAGAAATTTTATTTAAATTTGGAATTTTTAGGAAATTTTGCTAAAATTTACTTTTTATAGCAAATTTTGTTAAAATTAACTTTTTGTGGTAAATTTTGTTTAAATTTACTTTTTAAAGCAAATTTTGTTATACTTTACTTTATAGGAAATTTTACTAAAATATTCTTTTCATATAAGAAATTTTGGCTAAAATTTAGTTTTTATAGGAAATTTTCTTGAAATTTACTCTTTGCTGAAATATGCTTTATATAGGAAATGTTGTTGAAATTTACGTCTTATAGGAAAGTTTCTTAAAATTTACTTTTTAGGAAATTTTTGTCAAAATGTACTTTTGTTAGGAAATTTTTGCTAAAATTGACTTTTTATAGAAAAGGTACAATTTATAGGAAATTTTGCTAAAATATACTTTTTGTATAGGCTATTTTGTTAGAATTTGCTTTTATAGGAAATTTTGTTAATATTTACTTTTTATAGGAAATTTTGTAATAATTACTTTTTATAATTAATTTTATATAATACTTTTATTTAATTTTTTGAACGTTATCCATTTTAAAAATATTAAAATTATGTCTGCTTATAACAACTAAACAAAATTAAGGCACGATATTGTGCCCATATTGTACCGATTATTGTCTGGTTTTAAGTTTGGCCAATACCGCCGAAAAAAAATCGCTACCGTGTGCGACGATAACGTGACCGCTTGCAATTTGAAGAAATGTGCCGATGAAGCACAAAAAAATCTTCGTGATATGTGCGCCGTTAGTGCGATCTTAGCTTAAGCCATAGACTGGTCTATAGCCGGGGCATAGTCTTTAGTTTTTTTCACGAAACCCGTCTATATTCTAGGATATTTTCCTGTCTATAGTCTAGGCAGTCTCGTCTATAGCCTGAGCCATGGTCACTTCTATAATCTCATCTATAGTTTCGGTCTTATTCTTGTCTAAGCCGTAGTTTCTTCTATAAATTAGACTAATTAAAAACCTCTTTTTGCTTGCATAATCATAACATGTTCGGTGGCGAACATGGTTGTGACTTCTTGACAGAGACCTAATTTAAACTAATTTGAACATATAAAAGAATGTCTGTTTGTAGTTTGTGCAATTATCTTGTCTACTGTTAATTTAGTTTTTCTAGCATTAAGAGCACATCCCAAATAATTTTGAAAGACCACTCCACAAACAGCAGCCAATAAACTGCCAACAACGGAAGTTTTAACTGAGTTTCTCAAGTGCTGCCCACACAATAATGTCTGAAAAACAGTAAACAGCCAGACTGGCGGACCATAAAACAGTCATACAAATAGTGAATATTAAATTAGATCAAATGATGAATGAATGACTGATGTCTAAATGATTGATTGATTGTTATAGTTATACGTAAAAAAAAGTTGCAGTTTCTCGTTGATTAAGCTTATTGGCGTTAAATTTTTATTATGAATGAATGAACAAAATAGAGAGAGAAAAAATAAATTTAATTTATTGTATTTGTTATAAACACCAGTAAACAAGGTGCCTTATAGCGTATGGATAACCTTGATGAAGTTAATCATCTTTGAGTTCGTTGATTTTGTTTTAATATCTTAATATGAATAATCAATCCCTTTAGTTCATTGTAATTGTTTGTTGGTCGTTTAAATTTTATTAGTTCGTTATTAACGTACAATAATTAAACCCTACACCATCATATAAATGAGTCAAAATCGGGGTTTCGTTTATAAGTGAAATCGTTTTGAATTTTGTGTATATGGACCTGGAGTGCCCTACTTAAAAGACTTATAAGAATGGTTTTTTTTTAAAAAAAAAGTTTTACATTGCATTCGGCAAACGTTTTACACTGGCTATCGAACATCGGATATCATATGTTAGATTTGTATTATGAGTTGACAGCACTGGCGAAAATTTCGCTGTGCATCGAATTTTATAACTAAAACAATTTTGCTTTCTACCCTGCAAATAATTTAAAAAAAACTTGTTAAAAACCAAACGTAAGTATTTGTAAATTTCTTTTGTCTTGGTGGACCAAATACTACTTTCTAAATTACTTTTGTTAATTTTATGCAGATCTAATCCGTATCTAGAACGCAGTTTATTGGCAAAAGGAATATTTATAACAGTTCAGTCTGTCAAAAAGTGGGATGATATCTAGTAGGAACTAAATTGCTAAGGACCACTCGTTGAAGTTTTTTTTCTTGACGCTGTATAATTTTATTTGTTCCATCTTTGGCCAATATAATTTTCCAAATCTTCTGACACCACTGCAGACAGATACCGTAGGTTGGGCAAGGTCAAGCATATTTTCATTTTCAAAACTGTTTTAGTACGATAATGTTTTTTGTAGGGTACAAAATCAGACTGAAATTTATAGAAAAAAATATCTTTAAGAGGCTCTAATGTTCTGTTGTGCTAGACACGATTTTTAACAACTTTAACAATTATAGTTTTTTGTAAAATAATTTTGCTTGCATTTCTTACATTTACGTTTATTTAACCACCAATTTCTAGTTTGAGGAGCAAAAAAAAATTCAAACACGTTTAAACAATTACGAGTAAATTAAAATTACACACCATTGACTACTGCAATTGAAATAAAACAAATGTTTTTTAAATTAGTTACAATATTTTTGCAAACATTTTTTTCCAATTTTTTTTTGCAACTGTTTTCGGACAATTTGCTAAAGAATTTAATTAAAAAAAAATAAAAAAACAACATAAAAAACCAAATCTAAAAAATCGCTTTTTAAGTAAACAAATTTAATAGATTTTTTTTTTGTTTCATCAGTATTGAACACAAAAAAACTTGCTTGACAATTTAAACCGGTACCAAATAAAACGCCAACACGATTTTGAAATTTGTTTGTGCTTTTTTTCTTTAACAAAACCATTTTGTTTGAAATCAAATCAAACCACCCACAAACAACATTAATTTGAGTGAAAAATAATACCGAGACATAAACAAAATAATTAAAAAAAATAGTTTTACGAAATGTTTTATGCAGTACCACAGAATCACTTGAGAATTTTTAATACCAGAAAAATCGAAATCAAAAATTTAAAAAAAAATTAATTAAATACAAGCGGCAAAAGATCAATTGATTTAAATTAAAAAAAAAAAAAAAAACAATTACAAATTAAAATTAAAAAAAAAAAAAAATTAGAGCAAAAATTCGAATAGTAAATTAATTTGAAAAGAAACAGTTGGAAGGCGTCAGTTTAAGCGAAGATTAACTTACTAATGCCCAATTTTCAGGATAGAATTTAAATCTGTTTTAAGTTAATTTGCATATAAACTTAAATCGTATTTAAATACAGATTGATTTTTTTAGTTTAATTTGAAAAGTCGTATTTAATTTAGATAAAAGTATGGCAGCACTACTAAATACTCAAAAAAATATCATGAAGAAGTGTAATTATTTACAAGGTAGTCTCAAAAATCAGCTGTATGTTATGGCATTACGTGTTGTTGTTGTTGTTGTATTATTGTGAAATTGAGGCAACCTAAAAATTGGCCGTAATAGAAACTAAACTTCGCGACCAAAAATTCGTCGTTCATCTTAGAGTTATCTTGTAAATTATAATTTATGGCGTATTAGCTGAAATTGCTATTTACTCTACTCTATTGTAGACTTTAGATTTAATTGTCGAATTTAAAATAATTCGAATAGAATGTTTTAGAAGCAACTAGAAGGTTCTGGAATCTACTACTCTACTTATACTTTTGGTTGCGAACTAAAAAAAATACAGGCAAATTCATAAATGTTTAGTTGGGTTTTGTTTGAGAGATTTAACGGTTCAGTTCGTAACTAACAATATTGCATACATTTTTTGAACATTATAAGTAATTAATTTTATTAAAGTTTGTTAAGTTGAATAAGTGAATAAAACGCGTTTATTAAAGGAAAAAACGTAACAATATAAACTTAACATGTTTTCCGTGTTGGTTTCAATTTCATGAAATATTTTTTCAAACATAAAGAAAATTTTTATTATCTTTAAAAAAAATTTTATAAGCCCCTTTTAAATAAAATAAATATCATATTGTAAATTCCCTCCTAAATAACTCTCCATGCTCGATTTATAACCGATAAACGAATTCATATTCTTCTGGTTTCACCGCTGAGTTTTTTGTCTTTTAAATTTGCCGATTAAATGATTGATAAGATTATATTTTACACGCACATAAATTAATATTTGTTTCGAGTAATCATTTTAGAATTGACAGGTGTGCGAGTTCTTAAAAGTGCGTAAGTATCTGTTTGATAGAAATTAACTGGTGTGATTGTGTGGCAAAAAAAAAAATAATTTAATCATTGAAGTTGTTTGAAAAAATCCCACAATGAATAGACTGAAATTAATACTTAACATATTGAAATGGTTTTAACAGCTTTAAAAAATGTAAAATGAGACAGGGTTTTGTAAATGAATAGGAACATTTTGAATAAAAACGTTACCAAATTTAAGGATTTATCCTAATTTGGATGATTTTAGGGACCAAAAAACATTTTTAAGATTTTCAACTAACAAAATTCTAGAACTAATTTTGACACTATAAATTTACATTTTGCAAGTTTATAGTGTTCAGTCCATAAATGTCTTTTAATTTCATAATAAGACTCACATTTTCAAACAAATGTTTACTGGACGGACGCGTATTGGTGGACCCTGATGTTGGGAAAACAGATGGGTGTAGGGAAACAGTTGAAACAATTTTTTTATTGTTTTTTTTTTAAGTTTTACATTTTTTTTATTTGTACGAGTATTCGGTACAATTCAAAACCCACCCAGCAAAATAGTCCGACGTTTTCCAGATATATAAGAGAAACGTCAACAAAAAAGTCGGAATGGTATTCGAATTCTGTCGGACGTATCGTGGAAAATTCTTTTATTTTTGCCGGCAGTTCTTATAGATATCTGACAGAAATCTAATGGAAAAGTCATGGAAAATTTTGATATGTTAGCTGAAAGAATATTGAATAAAATTCTAATCTATTAATAATCGCACAGTATTTTATTTTATGGCAAAGTAAAAGTTTATATTTTTTTTAAACGTTTAAAGTTGTAAATAGTTGACCTTTAGTTTCGTTGATTGTTGATTTTGTTCGGCATTAGGTCATGAGTTTAAACAAATACAAAAAAAAAAAATATAAACATATTTTCAAGGTTTCTTTCAAATGTGCTAAATTCCCATTTCATATTTTGTTTTAAAATTTTATTTTATTTCCCAATATTTCAGGCAACATTGTTGACCAAGTCAGAGGTTATTTAAAACTAATAAACGAAAATAAAAAAAAATTACTTTTTGGTGCTGTTGTTCAGCTGTAAGCTTTTGTCAACCCATCAAAATATGTAAAATAAAAATATTTTCAACTTAATGAGAATTGCAATTATTAAAAAAATCCCCCACATAAAATAAGTTTTTCAAAGGGTCCGTAAAAGAAATATCGATAGAAATCCGTGTTGTAGGGTACGTAAACATTTTGGCAGCTTTTTCAAATTCAAACTGAGCAGAACTTAATCAATTTACACCTTTCATTTGGATTCTTAACGTTTTAGTAATGATGTGTGTAACGTATTCGTGGGTTAGTGGACATTCGTTTTTCAAAGCTTCCAATTAAGTTTTGAATGGAAATTATTAATAATTTGCTAGAAATATCTGTCAAATAGCGCCGTTAAAATGTTTGTAATAAAGTTTGTAATAATCGGTTTGCATAAAAGTGAATAAAGTTACTAACCCTAATGGGTTTATTTTTATTATTTTATTACCTTTGAAGGATTTTATTTCAACTTTAGTTAATTTCCAAATGAATCAGTTATTAGCAAAACCCTACAATTACCTTTAATTTGTAATTTTTTAGAATTTCACAATTTGTTAAAATTTTTTGCTCGTAGAAATATTTTATTCCAACAATTATTTGTTTATAAAATATTGATTTTTTTTTTTTAAATAATTTATATGTACACACTAGTTTTTACAATTGCCAAATGAAATTGAATTACAAATAATAATTATGACATCACTCCAATTACATATGGGATTTAATGAAATGGAATTTGATAAATTTTACAGGAAAAAATTTAAAAGAAAAAAAAATAATGGTAATAAAAATAACTAGCAATAGTTTAATGGTTTATTTGTCTGGGCATACTCATACTAATTGACAGCAATGTGAATACAGTGAGTGATAAATGGCCAACTACAGAAATTCTTTAAACTTCATCTTGGGCCGATTATGGGAATGAGCAGTCATACGATTTAGCAAGAATGGGATCTACTTAAAATACCTCCAATGCGGTGGAAGTCCAAATAGAGCATCTTCAAGAGACCAGATGGTGCAATTTAGACACATGTAGTGGGGTCACCTGTTAAAATCCATATTCAAAAAGCACCTCAAAATTTTAATGTTAATATTTCGGTATACATCTTTATTGACGATTAATATGGAAATGCCATATTCATAGAGACAAAATTAACTCTAATGAAAATAAAAGCCGTTATAATAATTTGGCTCATTGCAAAAAATTCTGCCCTGAGTCTAGATTGAAAACTTTTACTTTATCACGCGTAAAACCAATCTGGTGCTATGGTATACATTATTATGCACCGCCTCAGGCTCTATTTCTAAAGAAATCCTCAAAACAAATTACCACATGCGCTGATACCAAATCAGTAAGTACAGATAACAATGTAAAAGAGAAAATCCTAATATAAGCAACGGCTAGCAATTCTAACAGCGAACTTGTAGGGAGGGTACATTCAAAAATTCTTTAAATCACGACTGGAGAAACATGTACATATGTTTAAATAGAAGGCCATAAGCATCTCGACCCAGAGGATCTTTTGTGCAGCCTGTAAATCCCACCACGCCAGGTTCATGCTACGTTTAAAGCCAATTACCCTGGCTGGTGGAAGATCAAATATTTATAGAGTTTTAAAGGGTCTCTAAAATAAATTTTGAAGAATCCATGAAAAAATATATCATAAAGCTGCGGTATCGTCCAAATCCGCTTAAAAGGAATATTTCTCACGATAAATTACAAACATGGCTTTGAAGAGAGAAGTTACCACACTGTTGGGATAAGGAGCTTTATTGGCTCCCCCTTTTACAGAGCAAAAAGTTTTCTTCCAGTATTAATAACATTTCGTTTGCCGTGCTTAATTCCCAATTTTTATTCTTGATATAAGCACTGAAATTTATTGTTTGAGGATAAGCTAGTTTCTATGCGCATTTTACTGGTTGCTTAGGCCAGATTATTGTAGCGAAGATGATTTGGAAAACTGATAACGGAAAGGTTCTTGTCCACTATTAAGCAATAAACTATGGAATGCAGCGACATAATTTCTCGATTTCTTTAAGCCATAGATGACTTAATATGTAATTTGATAAGGGTTTAGATGCTTTAGGGGCATTTTAAAAGAACCTTAGTACTGTTCTATGCCGCAAATAAAAAGAATTGTTCGAAAATAAGTTTTAGTGGTAATTCCGTAAATCTTCAAATCTTCACGTTTTTAAAAGAGCGATACTATGAAAAAGCTAAGAATTTGGGGCACTTACGCGATATTTTTTTAAGTCAGAATTAACTTATTAATTTATGAAGTTTTAAAAATTGAAGAAAAACCGAAAATTAAAGATAAAAAGCAAACGTGAATGAAATATTTATTTGGGGCCATTAATGAATGCCTGCCATTTACTTTTCCAAGATTATTTTATGTAAATGTTGCCCGTGCCTACGCCGGAGGTTATTAATCCTAAATCTTATTTTTGTCATCCTTTCCATTTCGGACATTTTTAGCTGTAATATTGTCTACCAGGGAGTGCTTGCCCATGTACAAGAGAGACTTTAAGTATCCCCTCAACAAAAAAAAGCCTACTGGAATCAAATCGCATGATCTTGGCGGCCAATTGGTTAGGACGACCATAACAAGGACATAATTTTCGAAACATTTGCACACAGCATGAATTTTGATAATAAAATTCAAATCTTGAATTTATGGGAGTTTATGGGTGAGAGGGGTAGGAAGATTGGAGCTGGTACTCAGTTTCATGTACACTGCAATTTTGTTTTGTTTTGTAAATCTCACACTTTTCAACTTGATGTTGGCTGTAGGTGGATTTGCATTTTTATATAAAGAAATATCAAAAGAGCAAGATAAAAATAAAAAAATTGCAACCCTAGAATTTCATAATCTAAACACTAGTGCAATTTCAAAGCAGAATTTAAATAAATGGCAGCAGCAAAAATTGCAAGTCTGGACGATAACTTTGCAAGCGTTGTTCGTTTGTTTATCTTACTACCCAGCAAATAATATGGGACTACTTCATCCATTTTAAATAAAATGGACAAATTACAACATGGTCCAATGTAATGTAAGCATGGAAAATGTCATTGTTAAAAAAGAGTTGGTAGTTAAACGACATGTTATCGTTTTTAAACGAAAATCAAACTTATCCTCTGGAGCATAGCAAGGAGTAGTTTCTAAACTAATACATACTCCCTATGTATCAACATGGAGTAGTTTTAAGACTGCTCCGTTGCAATGCAAAACTGGGTTATATGGCCCAGACCTCGGACATCTTAATGTTAAATATACCATGTTTTTTCAATACATTTAGGTTACCTTTGGACTAGTCCTAGTCCCTTATGGGCTAGATTTTAAATGCGTATATGGACTAGTTGTATTATTTGCAGGGTAACCATTTGTGGCATTGCCTCTTGTCACGGATCTTTTTTTTGCACAGAAATTTTTTTAAAAAACTTTATAGCAAAAAAAAAAAAAATCACACTTAAAAAAAATTATAAGGACTTAAAAATAAGGAAACTGAAGTCTATACAAATTCCTTTGTTTCTTTTGGGTCATTTTGTCTTAATAAAATCAAAAAGGTTTGTCTCATTTTATCACCCACTGTACTACACTAATGATGCAAATATCCATATACAAAATGCAGGTTGTTTCTAAACAAAAAAAAATTATCTTAAATAAATAAAAACTCAAATATTTTATTTACAATTTAACACTAAATCTATTCAATGCTAATTAGAAATAAATTTTAAATTAGAAAATTACGAAAAAAAAAATTGAACTCACCTTTGGTAATGAGGCTAATACTTGTTGTTTAACATCCCAGACCAATTTGTCGGAGGGAAATTGTAGACACTTGTAGACATTTAGTTCGGGCACATGTATGCGCACCAGTAGCCAGCCATCCCGTGGTTCTGGCGGTGGTTCATCGTCAAATCCCGGCCCTGAACTATTGTCCATGTTGGCCGGGTTTTGTTTGACTTTGGGTGTGGGTGGGTGATACGACGTAATTTTGAATGTTTTTTATAATTAAACTTTTTATTTCAAATTATTTAGAAAAAAAAAAAATTTAGAGAGAAATTTCTTAAATTGTTTTTTTTTTTAAGCAGAAATTAAAAAATGTTTTCTTTTGTTCTTAATAATCTAAAAAAAAAAATGTTTAAAAGAAATGGTTTTTGTTCTAAATTTATTTTCCTTAACGAGGCGTAAATGAAAAATTCGATTTTTTTCCTAAATGTTTTTTAAAGTTTTTGTTTAGGTCAATTTGAATTGTTGCTTTTTCATTTTATCTAAATATTTAATTAATTAATTAGATTAAAATAACCGAATTATTTCTGTTTTAATTATTTAATAGCTGTTGCAGAAACGCATGCCATTTGCTTTCGTAGTGTAAACATTTTGAATGTGTGTATATATTTTAATGTTCAACTATTTCGAAATTCCCATAAGAAATCTGAGGCTGTAAAGAAAAGAAAAAACAAAGAAAATATAAATTAATGTTTATTTAATAAATTAGAGAAATTAATAATACATAAAGTGCAACTGAGCACTCTTAAATTTATAAAGATTTCAATTTATAAGGAAAACTTTTTTACTTTTTTTTGTCCAGTTTTGTAAAAAAGTTTTTAAACTGTATTTTTCTATATTATAGTGGTTTTTAATCTGCCGGTCTGGCAAGGATGTCTGCTGTTAAATATCTGCCAGCTGAAGTGTCATTTATTAAGTGAATAACATGTCATTTATAATTATGGATAGTTTACCAATTGAAGAACGTATAAAAATAGTTAAAACTTACTACAGATGGGTTGGTACAAATGTGGCTTCTTTTCGAGCATTACGGAGTGACTATGGTCGTCATAATCGTCCTAATAAGGTCCATGCACCTTCGCAATGCCGAAAATATCGCTTTTGTTAGTGAATGTATGTCGGATAATCCGAATTTTTCGATAATCGATATGGCCATACGACTTTTCTTAGGCATGCAATTGAAAATTATTAATTGGACGAAATGCGGTTTCATCAAGGCGGTTCCATAAGCCACGTGACATGACAGGTTTGTAATACACCCAATATCTATTAAGGTTAAAGTCTAATTTAAACGAAACACTAGATTATTATTTAGACTAGATAATAATTTCAAAATTTGGCACAGTGGCATGATATCAGATTTTTTTTTTCCAAAAACATTTTTCTTAATTTTTTTTTACTATCTATTGCAGAAATATTTCATTTATTTAATTAAATTTTTCAAATTGTATTTAAATATAAAAGCTCTTAATGTTTAGAAATGTTAATACTTTTTAATTTAATTATAAAATTCGTATTTCTGTTTACATAAAGAACGAAATTTGTGTTTCAACATTTGCCTCAATTAATTTATGATTGCAAATAGTGAAAAACAACAACATTTTTATTTTTATTTTATAATAAAATGGTTATTGCACAATATGTTTATGATCGAAAGCGTGTTGCACGTTGTACCAGTTAAACGCAAACATTTAATTCAATTCGTTGAATTGGATTGTTTTTTTTCGTGGCGATTTTTTTTTTGTAGGTTTTTATGTCACTCATTCATTTATATTCAGAAAAACCAAACGGAAATACAATGGATCTGTAAAACAATTGTTTAAACAACATGGCCGTGGTTTTTTAATATGATTAAAAAAAAAATAAAATAAACACAAAATAAACAACAATGCAGAAGAACTCATATAACATATTATTTATTTCATGTGTTTGTAGAGAGAAAAAATGCGTGTTTTTTTTTAAAGGGTGCTGAAGTTACAGCAGTGCCATAAAGTATTTTTAAATTAAGTTAAATATTTTGCAGTTTTAGTATTTACCAGCTTTCTCATACTAGTGCTTATGAAACTGACCTCGTTTTTTTTGGGTTTTGGCTTAAAAATTTGCATTTTATGGAAGATAAAAACTTGTACTTTGGTTTGTATTAACATATCCAGAAACTTGTAGATGCATTAAAAGATTTTTTTGTATATGTTTTTTTATATAAATAATTTAAATTATATATATTTTCTTGCCATTTTATTAAAGAGTCCTGAAAACTGAATACCAGAAATTTTATTAAAAAAAAATTTGCATTTAATTCAGAAAATTTTTGCGGCATTAATTTGAATTGCTAACTATTCAAACGAATTGTATAAACTGTTTATAGGATTAATCAGCATTCAGTAAAAAAAAATGAATTCAGACAGTGCAAACTTCCTTAACGGACATGTTCCTTAAGCGGTGCCGGCAGTTTTCTAAAGGTAAGTTTGAGTTCTTGTACAGGCACATTTGAATGGTGCCTTCGGTGTCCGGTCATGACAGATTCCACAGTTCAACATTAAGTTTTTTTTTATCAAAAGATTTTGTTATTCGTGCTAAATTCCCAGTTTTTATTATTGATAAAAACACTTGAAATTTATTGTTGATGGGATAAGCTATTCCTATGCGCATTTCACTGGTTGCTTAGGCCAGATCATCAGGAAACTTCATCCATAAAGATTTTTTTTATTTTAATTTCTTTTAATAGAATTGAAAGAGTTCATAGGACAGATAATCTACAGGTCTAATTAAAAGAATAATGTAATCATTACAAAAACTGGTCATTCGACGATAAAAATAGACGAAAAGGATTTTGAAAGATTTGCTTAAAAGTAAAGCGTATTTTAATAACGGCATTTCGGCTTGATGGAAACAAATAATACATGACATAAACTTTTGAAAACGATTGGGGTACAGTAGGTAACGGATATAAGAAACTAAAAAATCACTAACATTTTTCTTACAAGCGTGTTTTTTCTTATAACCCTTTCGGGGCTGTTTTCCAATTGCAATGACATATTATTATTTTTGTAATAATAGTGTTATTTATGTCTCAAATAGATCGCTTGTTTGGGAAATGGGGAAGGGTTGCCAAGAGGGAACTGGTAGGGGGCTAGTAAACCATTAAAATTTTTTTTGTATAGAAAAACAAAAAATTGATGCTTTAAAAATGCATTCAAATGTTGACACTAAGTTAGTTATCTCGTGCAGGCAAATACAGTATTGCAGTGTAGGAAAATTATCATATAATAAATATTTGTTGTACATATTTTTATAATTGGTGCATGGCAAACTATTTCTTGTATCAGTTTTTCCTTATAAAAAGTTTTCTTATACAAAATAATTTTTATATTGACTCAGAGAGAAAAAGACACTTACACTTATGGCGTTTTCTTTTCTGAGTAAAATTCTGCAGGAGAATTTTAAGTTTGAAAAGGCAAATAGGTCCCTAGGAACCTTCTCACTCATCGGAGGGTTAAGGGGCATGAGTGCAGCACTAGATCAAGGCGAATTCAGTACAAGGTGGTGGCAAGTATCGAACCGTAAACACTTACAATGTAATACATAAAACCTATGTTGTTTCTGTTGGCTTTGAATTGTTGTAGTCTTGCCACCACCTGCGATTAAATTTATCTTGCGCTAATTGTACTTTATTGTTTTATGCCGAAATTTGTGTTCTTTTGTAAACGTTAAACATGAAACACTTCTTAAACATAAGGGCGCATTTAAAAATGTTGCCAAGTCACATGTAACACTTATGCAACACTTTTTTTTAGAAAAGAAAACGCCATATCCGTCATCTACAGTATATTGCATCGCGACTGTTCTACGCGAAGCGCATTTTGGAGTCAAATTTTGTGCAAGTATTTTTTTTTTTTTTTTTAATATGAGCCAACACTCAGGGGATGCCCTCTACAAATGCAATGCATTATGATGGTATTAGGAAAATAGGTTATGGGGAGAAGGAAAGAGGGACTGAACAAAAGTTTTCTTATCAAAATCTTTTATAGTTTAAGTGAAACTGAAAATAATTAATTTTCTTCCCATGTGGCGTATGATTAACATTAATTATAAAGTATATTTAGATTATCGCCTGTATTTTTTTATTATTTTTAAAGATATTAAGATAGAATGCATTTGAGGTTGAAGCTTACTAATAGGGCTTTACAAAAATTAAGGACAAAGTAATTGTCATGAGGTTTAAATATAAAGAAAATAATATTTGTTTAAAACTTTGGCGTTTTTCTGGCTTTTTAACTACAAAAATTTTAATATTCATAAACTTTTCATTTTAATTTTAAAAAAAAAAAACATTAAAATCATCAGTTCAAAGTTATAATTAAATTGCTGTTCATCTCTGTTGCAAAAAAAATAACATCGTTAGACACGATGACTGACCGACCCACTTTGTTGAAAGTGTGCAGCATAGAAAATTGTTTTATTTTTCATTTTTAATGTTTAAACAATTTAATAATGTTATGTTTTATTTTCCATGTGAATATAATTTTGAGTGTTAGATTTTTTTTTTTTTAAATTTTATCGGTGTTAAAGCAAAAAGTCCAACACAATGTTGTACCCAATATAGTTTAGACTCAGTCTATGAAGTGTTTTTAACAGTCACTTGTATTTTTTTTTTGTTTTTGTTTTTTTCGTTTTGCCCATTTCAGTTCATGTAGATGCATTTAGTTCAATGTGTCAGTTGCACTGACATTGCCGTATGTTGGAATTAGAAATAAATGAATGAAAAGTGTTACAAGTGACACCAAAGTTTAGGAGAATGTATTGGATGGATTTAACAGCCATGAACAATGTAAATTATTTAAGGCAAGATGGCAGTTTATTTTTCCGTAGTTAAAAATATGATAAATTAAAAACAAAAACTTAAGTAAAATAAAGGTGTTACTGAAGGCAATTAATTTTAGTTAAACTGTTATTTTCTGTGATTTTGGATAATGACAGGAGAGGCTCTATTCACAACGATTTCTAAGTCCAATAGTTTTCATAATTTACTCATTGAAACTAACGTGTCCGTAGGCAGCGGACAAAAATTCGGCAACGAGTGGTATGGCCCTGCGGAGTTTTCACTGTATTTTCATAACGTAATATTAATTAATAAAAATATTTTAAAAGTTTCCAACAACTTGGTTAATTTTCCAATTACTAACGTTATATAAATATTTTTAATAATTAACCCTTTCATTTATTATAAATATTGCAAAAAACTAAATTTTTTAATTAGCCACCATGAATTATTTTTAATCATTTTAAATAAAAACCATACAATTTTATAACAACATATTTCATCTTCTTGTTTACCATTTAAATAATGTAATTAGCATTAAATCATTAACACAACTATTTTTATTCGATTTAAAAGAAAAAGTTTATTGTTTTTATAAAAGCTATTAGCATTATCAACAGCATAAATCCACATATATGAAATGGCAAAAAAGTTTTACTAAATAAAAAAATTGGCCTGATTAAATGATTAAGCAATTTCAATTGTAAATCTAGAAAGATTAAATTAAATTGTTAGTTTTGTAAAATATTTATGATTGTGTTAATTGGAGTAATGGAAAAGTTGTGAAAAAAATAAATACAGCAACCGCTAGCTCACAAAGTAAATAGATCAGCTACTTCTGTTAAATACATATAGAAAATTTTAATATCCCATTAATTTTCGAAAGATAATTTAAAAAGTCGATAAATTCTTTAAAGACACTTCAGTAAGCGAAACATATTTTTAAACAAAATCAATTACCTCTTAATTTTTTAAGAAACATTCTAGTTGCATACTATTTTTCTATAGACAATTTCAGTAGCTTAAAGTATCGGAAGACATTTTTATAGATATTTGAAGTTATCAGAAAATTCTAGTACCATACTAGTTTTCTATAGACAATTCCAGTAGCTTGATGAATCGAAAAAATTTGCATAGATATTGGAAGTTACCAAAGAAATTTGTTAAAAGATGTTTCAAGCCAGATGTTTGTAATAAAAATTTATGTTTTTGATAAATTTTTTATCAAATTTTCCATCAATTAATTTTAAATTTTAGTAGCAAGCTAGTTAAACTTTTTGCGTAAACTTTAAATGGTTAAAGTTTTCATTTTAATTCTTTATAGTTATTCAAGTAGCCGAAAATTTTTCAGTAAAAATTCAAGTATCACAACTTTTTCTATAGAAAATTCAAGTATCCACTAAATTGTTTACAAAAAATTCAAGGAGCCAATAAATTTTCCATAGAAAACTTAATTAGCAGATACATTTTCCATATAAAATTTAAGAAGCCGTGAAATTTTCCATAGAAAATTCAAGAAGACGATAAATTTACAATAGAAAATATAAGTAGCCAAACATTTTTCATAGAAAATTTAAGTTGCCTTTAAATTTCCCATAAAAAAAATTCAGGTATCACAACTTTTTCTAAGTA
This sequence comes from Pollenia labialis, assembly GCA_949318255.1. Taxonomy (NCBI): domain Eukaryota; kingdom Metazoa; phylum Arthropoda; class Insecta; order Diptera; family Polleniidae; genus Pollenia; species Pollenia labialis. The sequence continues at coordinate 135,534,405 of OX439143.1, read as the reverse complement.
AAATTTAAGTAGCGACTACATTTTTTACAAAAAATTCAAGTAGCCAAAAAATTTTTCATAGAAAACTCAATTTACAGATACATTTTCCATAAAAAATTTAAGTAGCCGTGAAATTTTCCATAAAAAATTTAAGTAGCCGTGAAATTTTCCATCGAAAATTTAAGTAGCCGAGAAATTTTCCATCGAAAATTCAAGAAGACGATAAATTTAACATAGCAAATATAAGTAGCCGATAAATTTTCCAAAGAAAATTATATAGCCTATAAATTTTTAACAAAAAATTCAAGTAGACGATAAATTTTCTAAAGAAAATTTTTGTAGATAAAAATTTTCTAAAAAGCATTCAAGTAACAAAATTTAAATGGCCTATAAGTTTTATATTGATAATTTAGGCAGTATAAAAAGTTTATGGAGCCAATAAATTTTCGATTCAACATTTAAGTCGATTTCGGTAGAATATTTAAAGAAAATTCAAGTTTCCTAACAGTGTTGTTATACAAATTTTGAAGCCTTTTAATTTTTCATGTAGCCGATAAATTTTCGAAAGAATATTTAGGTAGCTGATAAATTTTTTAATGATAATTTAAGGCAATACATGTTCTGTAGTTGTTTCAAGCAGAATGATAATTTTCTTTACAAGGTTCAAGAATAATTTTGTATAAAAGATTTAAGAGGCCTATTCATTTTCAACAGAAAATTTAAGTAGCCGTAATTTTTTTTAAAAGATTCCAGCACCCTTTATATTTTATAGCCGAGAAATTTTCCATCGAAAATTCAAGAAGACGATAAATTTAACATAGCAAATATAAGTAGCCGATAAATTTTCCAAAGAAAATTATATAGCCTATAAATTTTTAACAAAAAATTCAAGTAGCCGAAAAATTTTCTTTTGAAAATACAGGTAGCCGATAAATTTTCTAAAGAAAATTTTTGTAGATAAAAATTTTCTAAAAAGCATTCAAGTAACAAAATTTAAATAGCCTATAAGTTTTATATTGATAAATTAGGCAGTATAAAAAGTTTATGGAGCCAATAAATTTTCGATTCAACATTTAAGTAGATTTCGGTAGAATATTTAAAGAAAATTCAAGTTTCCTAACAGTGTTGTTATACAAATTTTGAAGCCTTTTAATTTTTCATGTAGCCGATAAATTTTCGAAAGAATATTTAGGTAGCTGATAAATTTTTTAATGATAATTTAAGGCAATACATGTTCTGTAGTTGTTTCAAGCAGAATGATAATTTTCTTTACAAGGTTCAAGAATAATTTTGTATAAAAGATTTAAGAGGCCTATTCATTTTCAACAGAAAATTTAAGTAGCCGTAATTTTTTTTAAAAGATTCCAGCAGCCTTTATATTTTATAGCCGAGAAATTTTCCATCGAAAATTCAAGAAGACGATAAATTTAACATAGCAAATATAAGTAGCCGATAAATTTTCCAAAGAAAATTATATAGCCTATAAATTTTTAACTAAAAAAATTCAAGTAGCCGAAAAATTTTCTTTTGCAAATACAGGTAGCCGATAAATTTTCTAAAGAAAATTTTTGTAGATAAAAATTTTCTAAAAAGCATTCAAGTAACAAAATTTAAATGGCCTATAAGTTTTATATTGATAATTTAGGCAGTATAAAAGTTTATGGAGCCAATAAATTTTCGATTCAACATTTAAGTAGATTTCGGTAGAATATTTAAAGAAAATTCAAGTTTCCTAACAGTGTTGTTATACAAATTTTGAAGCCTTTTAATTTTTCATGTAGCCGATAAATTTTCGAAAGAATATTTAGGTAGCTGATAAATTTTTTAATGATAATTTAAGACAATACATGTTCTGTAGTTGTTTCAAGCAGAATGATAATTTTCTTTACAAGGTTCAAGAATAATTTTGTATAAAAGATTTAAGAGGCCTATTCATTTTCAACAGAAAATTTAAGTAGCCGTAATTTTTTTTAAAAAATTCAAGCAGCCTTTATATTTTATATAGATAATCATGGTGGTCGACAATTTTTCTAAAGAAAATTTAAGTAGTCAAGAAATTTTCTAAAGAAATATCTAGTCGTCGAAAAATTTTTCTAGTAGCCGTTTCATAAATTTTTAAGTGCATAGAAGCTAGCATTCCCTCAACAATAAAGCTCAGTGTATTTATTAAATTATAAAAAAATTGGGAATTTAGGAAAATCATATTAATAAAAACAATAAATTTTCAAAAAATAATTTAAATCAATATTTGCCCACAAAACTAAAACACAAAATAATATTATTCTCACATTAATTTAAATTGTTAAATTCATTTTTAAATTTAAAAATTATGTTTTATTTTAAACAAGCGATTTTTTTTTATTTATACAGAAACATAAAATCACATTGACCTCTAACATCAATTGCTTTATTCCACCCAATAAACTTCAACATTTTCTACAAAAACTGAACATGCAAAACTGATTACAAGATTCATTTTAGCTACAAAGTGAAAAAACAAGTGCCCTCTCTCTTAAGCTTCCATAATATTCGAATAAAGTATAAAAAAATTGTATAAAAATTGCCTTAAATTTATATAAATTTGCTGAATTTATGTGTAATTTAGTAAAATAAATTTCATTTAAATTTTAAGCGATAAATTACTGTTGTTAAGTCGAAAAAGTAGAGAGCTGATGGTTCTCATGTTTTACGCTTCTAAGCTCTGCTACTGACTACTGTCGTTTTTATGTTCTGATGTTTTTCGTTTTAGAGAGCTGGCAAAAATCAAGAGGGTGCTAAACGAAACTTGTGTTATTAACACGAGTGACAGTACCTTTTAAATAACTTTATTATACACTTAACAATAAGTAATTTACTACGACTTAAGATAATGGGGGAATGGGGGATAATGTAAAAGATTCAGATTAAGATAGAGATACAAATTTTTGTTTATGTTGTTTAAATCCATTATTTGCAAAGAAGGAGTCTAAAAAATATGCTTAGCTAACAGCTGTCTGAATTGACAGTCTGATGTTAAAGATTTTCTGTTCCTGTCACAGAATAAATCCAATTTGTGCGACGTCAACGAAAACATTTTTCTTTTAATTTTGAATTAATAATAAAAAAACGAAGCTCCTGTTAAGGGATTTAAAAATTTTCCTAAAGGAAATTGAAAAAATTTATGCAAAATTCAAGTAGCCCTTTATTTTTTCTATAAAAAATTCGAGTAGCCTCAATTTTTTTTAAGAAAGTTTAGGTTCAAAAGAAAAATTAGAGAGCTACTGTATTTTCTATAGAAACTGGGATTCTAGTTTAATAGAAAATTCTAGTAGTTAAAATTGTTAACGGAAAATTCATGTAGCTTTAAACTTGCTTACAGAAAATTTAATTATCCAATTATTTTTCTTAAGAAAATTTTAGTAGCCTCTTTAATTTCTACAGAAAATTAAATTACCCCAAGAATATTTAAGTAGCCATTTAATTTTTCGGAAAATTCAAGTAGCCGTTAAACTTTTTAAATGCCGTCAAGTTTCCAAATGAAAATTTTTCAACAGAAACCTTATGTAGTCTTTTAATTTATCATAGAAAAAAATTAAAAAGCAGTTTAATTTTCTCTAGAAAATTAATGTTGCTGTAAACTTTTAATTACAAATTGAACTAGACATAACATTTTGAGAGAAAAATGTACAAACGTACAAACAAAAAAAAAAAATTAAGATATTTTTTAAATTTCTCTGGAAAATTTTAAAAGCAATTTTTATAGAAAATTTACGAAGTCTTTGAGTTTTTAATGAAAAATTTAGGTAGCCAATGCTTTTTGCTAATTCAAGAAGCTTTTACATTTTAAAGAAAACTTAAGCTAGCCTATGAATTCTATTTAAGTAGCAAGGGCCCTAAAGATTCTTTTTTTTTTTAAATATTAAAGTAGCCAATGACTAAAGAATATTTAAGTAACCGATGAATTTTCTGTAACAAAATTTAAGTAGCCTATGAATTTTAATAGAAAACTTAAGGAGCCATTTCATACTGTAAACTCAAGTAGCCTTAAAATTTTATCTAAAAACTTTAAATAGCCGATTTACTTTAATATACTATTTTTGGAAGCGGTTTCTCTTTTAAATAATTCTTTTTCTAAATTCGCATGAAGCTATTAAATTTTTAATATAAATTTTAAGTAGACATTAAATATCCATAGAAAATTCAAGTAGATATATAAAATTTCTTGAAAAACTTTTAAGAAGCAGATTACACTTCTGTAGAAAATTCAAGTAGCTTTTAAGGCTTTAATTGTAAGTTCTAGTAGCCATCAAATTTTGCAATGCATTTATACGTTGAAATATATTTCCAATAAAATGTAAATAAAGTGCAATTGCTACTTGCTAACTATACTAAACATAAGTAGCCAATAGTTTTCTTAGTAATTATTAGCCTTACTCTGGCACGTAAGAGTAGTTTCCATAGCTTTATGATATTCTTGAGAAAATTAAAGAAGCCGTTTATTTTTGTTTAACGAAAATTATGTTTTGTTAATTGTTTTTTGGCTTTTGCGTCAACCCTCGTATTTAAAAATAGAACTTGAAAAAATTAAAGCCGTTGGAATGGGATCTGGTATACTACCACGTCATTCGGATTGTTATAATAAAGTCACTCCAGTTGCAAAGCTTTAATGAAATTTATATTTAGGCCTCTTATTACTTTCACAATCTAAAGTGAATTGTCTAAATTATTTAATCTAATCAATAACATTGTGGTGGAGTTATTCTACTCATGAAATAAATAATTTTTAAGATAAAAAGAAATTATATTTTATGAATCAATTTATTAAGGTTTTAATTTATCATAAATATTTTAGGTTTTTTTTTTTTTTCAGTAAAATTTTTGATAATAAGAGTCATTATAAAAAATAACTGAATATAATTAAAAAATACTGGCAAATGGATTGATAAGCAAAAAATATAAGATAATCAAGGAATTTACTGTTTTCATAACACTATTAAAATTTTATTGATTTTTTATGGAATAACAAAATTTTTAAAAATTAAATTTTCTGTCTTAAATCGTAAATGTTCCCATATTGTCATCTGAGGCGTATGAGTATCATTATTACGGCTTTATTTGCTTATTTTTTTGACCATTAACGTGTTTAAAAATGTTGAACATTTTAAATTTAAAACAAAGTATTATAAATAAAATATTTTTAAAAAAGTAGCGTAAACATTTGTATTATAGTTAAGACCAGCCTTTGCTACTTGTGTGTTCTTATCACAAGTTCTTAATTGGTTCAAGTTTGCAATTTTATTTTTTGAAAAAAAGCCCTAAGAAACAATGTTGTATACACTTATGCGTATCTGAATATGTCAAGGTCATTATATAATTAAAATTTATCACAGAAACAAAAATAAAGACTTAAACAGTCATTTTAATTTTAACCACTTTAATGAAATGCCCCAAGAAAATGTAACTTTTAAGTCTTAGTGCAATAACTGACCTTGTCATAAAAATCACGCAGTACTTTTTCAAAATTTTTTTATTGTAAAAGAAAAAGTTTTTGTTTTAAAACCAAATGCAGTTAAAGTAGTTAACTAGTGATAAGAAAGTAAAACAAAAAAATTATAGTCCATAAAAAAATTGGCTCCACATGATTGCTTAAATAACAATGAAAACAAATGCACAACAAATTGTATTGATAAAAATAATTGTAAAGAAACACTCAAAAAAGACAAAGTAGCTGGAAAGTATATTAATTTATAGAGTAGAAGTTGAGATATGGCAAAGTCTTATTGATTAATTTTTTATTTTCTATAAAAAAAATAGGTAGCAGTTTAAATTCTAATAAATAATTCAATTTACAGTTAATAATTTCCCACAAAAAATTAAAGTAACAATTTATTTTTATAGAAAATTCAAGTAGACAGTAACATTTTATATAGAAAATTTAAGTAGCTGGTAAATATTCTGTACAAAATTCAAGTGTACGTAAAATGTTCTATAACAAATTCAAGGAGACGTTACATTTTCTATAAACAAATCAAGTAGCCGTTAAATTTTCTAAACAAAATTCAAGTAGCCGTTAAATTTTTTATACAAAACTCAAGAATCCGTAAAATTTTCTATAAAAAATTCAAAGCGACGTTACATTTCCCAAATAAAATTGAAATAACCGTACAATTTTCTATAAAAAATTCAAGTAGCCCTAAAATTTTCTATACAAAATTCAAGTATCCGTAAAGTTATCTATAAAAAAATTAAGTAGCATTTAAATTTTCTAAACAAAATTTAAGTAGACGTTAAATGTTCTATACAAAATTCAAGAATCCGTAAAATTTTCGATACAGAATTCAAGAAGCCGTTGAATTTTCAAGTAGCATATTCATTTTCTTTAGAAAATTGAAGTAGCCTTTAAATTATCTATAGAAAATCCAAAGAATTATTAAATTTTCTATAAAAACTCAAAATCCGGAAAATTATTATGTAGTCAATTTATGGAACCTTAAATTTTCAATAGAAAATAACAGCAGACATTAAATTATCCACAAACATTTAAAGTTAAAATTAAATCTTCGACAAAAAAAAATGAAGTAGCCGCTAAACATTCTATAGAAAAATCCGTTAATTGGCGTTAATTTTCCATAAAAATTCATGTAACAGCTAAACTTTCTGTAGGCAATTCAAGTAGAAAATAAATTTTCTATGAACATTATTACAGGTTAATTTTCTCTAAAAATTTAACTAGCAGTTACTGTTGCAACAAAAAATTTAACTAGCAGTTAAATTTGCTCATAAAAAATGCAAGTAGCAATTAAATTTTCAAAAGAAAATTCAAGTAGCCATTAATTTTATATATAAGTTTAAGAAGTCGTAAATTTTCCATAGAATTTTAAATAACCAAATAATTTAAGTAGCCGCTAAACTTTCTTTAGAAAATTAAATTTCTGTAGAAATTTATATAGCCGCTAAATTTTTTTTTAGTTAGTTCAATTCACAAGTTAATTTTCTATGGAAAATTTTAGTAGCTCTCTAGATTCCAATAAAAAAAATCAGCTAACTATTTAAATTAAATACCTAAAATACAAGAAGCAGTTAAATTTTCAATAGATAAAAAGCGAAAATTTTAATAGAAAATTCAAGCTGCCGTTCAATTTTCTATAGAAGTTAAAATAGCCGCTAAATTTTCTATTAAAATTAAATTAGCCGCTTTATTTTCTATTGAAATCTAAGTAGCCGCTAAATTTTCTGTAGAAAATTCTAGTATCCGCTTTTCGATTTAAAATTCATGTAGCCTTTAAATCTTCTTTAATATTAGAAGTAGACTAAAAATTTTCTTAGAAGACTCAATTGGCATTAAAAAGAAAAGTTTTGGAGAAAACTTCTAGGAAGATTTTAATTTTTTATGAAAAATTAAAGTAGCCGCTAAATTTTGTGACCTTTAATTTTTGTAGAAAACCTAGGTAGCTGTGTATATATTTCATAGAATCTTTAAATAAAATTAAATATGATAAAAATAATTTTAAATTTTATGTAGAAAGTTGAAAAAGCCTCAAAATTATCTAGACAAATTCAAGTAGTATTCGTTAAATAATTAAGAGAAAACTTCGATTCTACTTACTATAAAAAATGCAAGAAAAATTTTAATAATTTATAAAAAAAACTACAAGTAGAAATCAAGTTTATAATATAAAATTTAAATACATGTAAAATTTTTAGTAGACTATTTTTTTGTCTATAGAAAAGTTCCAGTATAAGTTTGATCTTCTATAAAAAAAAATTGAAGTAGACGCTAAATTTTCAAAAGAAAATTTAATTAGAGTAACATTTTAAATTAAACAGCAGCTTAATTTTCTGTAGAAATTAAAAGTAGTCGCCTAATTATTATAAGAAATTTTAAGTAGCTGCTAAATTTAATTTAGAAAATTTTAGTAGCCGTTAAATTTTCTATATAAATTCAAGTAGCCTTTAAATTTTCTATATTTAAACAGCAATAATATTTTCTATAGATAATAATAGTCGCTTTAAAATTACCTATTGAAAATTCGAGTAGCAATTGATATAAAGGAAGGTAACCTTTATTTTTATTAAAGAATATTAAAGTTGATAAATTTGTTGCAAATATTATAATTTTAGAAATTCAGCCACTGGCATTACGCTTTCAACAGGTTTTCTGTTAACGTCGCTAAATAAGTGGTATTTCTTCATGCCAATAAGAAATCACGCACAAATTGTAAACTGCAGATAACGAAAACACCATAGTGGGTATTTGACTTAAACTAAAAAAAAAAACTTGACTAATATGACCCTTGAAAGAAAATTAACAAAACGCAACAAACAAATTCTACAAAAATTTTTTGCTGCGTTTAACTTGAGGTAGACTGGAGGGTAGTAGGGGTACTAAATTAAAAAAAGTTACTGTCATAATTAAAAGAAAACATGCAAATTTTGAATTCATTTGTAAAAGCAAAGCAAAATTGTGTATAACCACGCACTTGATTCAAAAAAAAAACACACAACTTTATGTCATGATGATAATTTTCGCCTAAAAAACAATAAAATATGGGAGCCATTAGCCAACACAAACGAATCGTAAAAAGTGCCAAACTATTAAATTGTATATTATTTTTTTTTTAATTTTATTTAAATTAAAATACGCAGTTTTTTTTTTGTCATGAGCGGTTAATTTTTTTTATTTGTTTTATACAAAAAAAAAAAAAAAAAAACTAAATTAAAAAAAAAACCTACTTGCAGAGTAAACTATAAGAAATATGATCGTAAACTTTTCTTCAAGACGTAATTTAAATAGAAGACTTGTCAAAAATATATCTCAAGATATCTCTAAGCAAAAAATTCGCCCTTTAAAATATTTAGTTCACATTACAAAAACTTCGTAACGTAATAAATTTTAGTTAAAAACAAGTAAAAGTGGTATCCTATTCGGCTGTGCCGAATCTTTTATGCCGTCCATCATCAGTAAAGGCCATGTCAGATAAAACTTCATCGCTTTGCGTGACGTTTCTAACTTTGATAGAAAAGCGTCTCAATAAAAAATGGAGCTTTCAACGAAGCAGGTTTGTAAGGAAGAAACATAAACGTTTTGCTTACCATTGCGCTGACGGAAGACATGAATTTTATATGGCGAGTTCCAACTTTGAAGCAATACATTTTTGATACATAAAGCGCATTATTCGTTACATTTTAAAGGTAATAAAGTGTTTTCCGAAAGTGAACTTTATATAAATTCGGTAGAGTGATTTCTTATCGAAAAGAACTAAATTGGACCAAATTTCTCTACGACAAAATTTTATGGTGCGTTATCTAGTCTTGTAGAACTATGGCAGACATGAATGGGCTTTATATGAAGCCGAAACGAGCTTTTGCAGTACGTATTGTAGTCTTAAAAAACTGTGACAGGCCGAATTATACTGCAAAAGCATAATTGGAATCGTTTTAAGGCGTAATGAGATGTATTCAAAATGTGGGCTTTATGTGAAGCCTGGACTCATAGAAAATTCATCTGCATATTGATGATACCCCAACATTTGAATTGTGACATTAACTGCCTCATTGATGTCATTTGTATTAATGAGGCAAAAAGTGACATCAATCCAATGACGAACGTCATAATGGAATTTAGTCATATTTTATGCCTCATCTGACTAAAGTGACATCAATTCGATGCCACATTTTGTTTATTATAATAATTATTTTCATGTTTAAAAAGTAAAAAAAAAACGAAAATCACATATTCTATTCGTTTAAATTATTTAGTTAAAAACATCAAATTTTTAAAGTAGAATAATTAAGAAATTCAGAGTTATTCTGTGAACAAAGGGCGGGGCGGAATAGAACAAAAGTGAAACAAACATTTAAAACGGGTAAGTAAATAATAATATTCTTTCACTTTGAATTAAGTCAATCCAGATGACATAATTTCATGACAGTTTGTCATTAAATTGAGCCTAATGAGTCTTTTCTCCGATGTTACTGAGTCATCGCAGTGATGACATTTTTTATTAAACTCCAATTCGCCATTTCTGTAATGCCGATGTATCATCCCATTGATGATATAATTTCACCTGATGACAATTTGGCCAAGTGATGTTAAGGCTGATATCACAATGATGAAAAATGTCATGGGGTCAGTGTATAAAAAATTATAGAACGATCTTCACGAAATTTTGCGGTATACATTTTAATAACAATCGGTGCATTTTGACACCAATTTATGTTAGTTTTTGTGACAGATTTATCAATTTCTGGGTAGATTCTTCCACATTTGGATTCATAGCACTTGTTTCTACTAAACCGATTTTGCTGAGAATCAAAGCCAAACTGCTTGGAAGAACTAAAAACAATTTAGCGCCAATATTGTGCTTTTTATTTAAGTTATTCGAAAGTGATCGTGTTTTCAGCTGATGGATATGGATAAATCGTCTAAAAAAACATACTCAAGGACGCAAAATATATGTAAATACTTTATGTTAATTCAAAAAGTTTCACACGGAATGACGAACTTAGTATACCGTCATTCACACTAGTGGTGGAGGGTATAAAAAATGTATTAATGTTTGTAATTATTCTTTAAAGATACACTTCAATATTTGAGAAGTGTCTCTTATTTTTTCCAATTTTTAACGTCAATTTGTTTTGCTTTGAATTGTTTAAACAAGTGTTCTCATTATAAATTTTAATAAATTTTTTATACATTTAACAATAAAAGCAAATTAGCAATTGAAACTCTAAATGAAATAAAATGAAACAAAACAAAATGCGGCTTAACTAGAATGAGTACTACAAGCGAAATAATTTGCGTATTAATTTAATTAATACTATTAAACTATAATATAATAATAAATTATAACGTAAATTTTGAGCGAGTTTAATGGGTATAGTTTAAGGCTTGTTTACACGATCACACAAGTCGTTCTTATGTTGAGGAAAATACAACCCTTTCATGATAAGTTGTTATTGTTGTTTTTTTAATTATTAAACAATGTTTTGATCAGTGCAGGAATTTCGTTTTGATGTAGAAATAAGATATTCCAAAAAAGTCACCAGTGTTGATTCAACATAATTAAAAATTTTTTATCTAAGTTTTTCTTCGGAATAACAAATTCATTATCAAGGTTTCGTTTTAATTAAATTTTCGTTGTTGATGTTGAATTCTACTTTTCACTTTCAAATGAATCATTATGAATCGCTTATAAATCTTGTAACTAAGAAAGTCTTAAAATGTGTAACCACAAAATATATACAATATATTTTCCATCTGTGTCATTGATTTATTCATATGCTAGTTTATTGTTTCAACAAGTAATAATTCAGTGCTACATGTTAAGCTACTTTAATGCTATTTCTCCTGCAACACAACATGTTAAATTTTTGCGGCATCTTTTAGGCCGGATTTCACAACTTAACGATAACTAAAGGTAGGATTTTATCGGCCGTATAGAAAGTGTTTCATTATTACAACTTTACTTTAACCTCCCAATAAAAAATGGAGCTTCCAACGAAGCAGGTTCGTAAGGGAGAAACTTACCATTGCGCTGACGGAAGACATAAATTTTATATGGCGAGTTCCCACTTTGAAGCAATACATTTTTGACACATAAAGCGCAGTATTCAGCGCATATAAAAATTATTGTATGTAACGATCGGCCTTAAACACTGAATGTTTTGATACAGTTATTTTTTAGTATTCACCCTTACAAACCTGCTTCGTGGTAAGGGAATGCCGTAGCACTTGAAATGTTATTTTTTTTTATAAAAGTTGTTGAGAGTTCTTTCACTTATTTTACTGCATATCTGTATGTCTTATTGCGTAGCGCATAATTTCATATGAAATAAGACCCCAATTCCTGGAATGAAATAAGACCCTAATATGTATAATACAATTAATTGTACAGTTTTGGTTTAAGGAATCATGCGATGATAGATAGCTTGGTTGAGACTTCGGCCGGGAGCAAGGATTTCCACCTCTGTGGTATAACAAATACCGGCATCGCTAATTTAAGCTTTTCTGCATAGGCGGCCTTAGGCCTAGCGGAAGCCCAAATTTAGGAGCTTTACTTAGTGAAGACTGTGTTTGGTACAACATAAAGGATACAACTCTAGCGCCCGGCCGAAGGCCCGCTGTACAGAGAAGCTTTTGTTAACGAAGGCGGTGTTTGTTGCACCATAGAAGAGAAAGTCCTTGCTCCAAAAAAAGTTTTCGTAATAAATTTAAAAATGAAATGATGTTTTGTAGAATTATTTCATATGAATTAATCGCCCAATTAAAAAAATGAAAAAACACCCCAAACAAAAAGAAATAACCGCCAACAATCTTTGTTGTTGTGCTCAGTACAAACTTTTGGGGGGTTATTTCATTATTTTTTTGGGGGGTTATATTTTGGGGGCTTATTTCATTCCGCCTTCTGTTAACATTAAGCTCTTTTTAGACTTTGTCTAAAACTACTGCCTATTCATTGTATAAATTATAGTAGTAAATGAAATCTAAAAATTCTGCTGCTCTTGAAATTAAATTTTTCTGCTACAAATACAACTATTGCTAAGAAACTTTGAATGTAGCTGTAGTGGTAGTTGAAATATGGCTCCAAGCTACTTACATTGTTTATGTAGACTACATATTTATAAAATTTTCGTTCTTGCTGCTACTTTTAGTACTTTTTTTTAACACTCCTTACGTTAACGGTCAAATGAATTCTGTTTTGTTTTTTTTTTTTGTGTTTTAGTGTAAAACATCACTTCTAAGTATAACTTTTAACCGAATTCGAAATATAATCTCCCTGAAAACTTTTGCTATTTTTTCAATATATTAACGCCATTGTTATAATTATTTCTAATTTTACTTTATTTGAAACTGTCACAGATTTGTTGTGGTTTCGTCTGTAAAATTGTTAGCGTTAGCGATCAGTAAAACTTTTACTTTATTACAATTTTGTTGTTTCTTGCCTCATATTACTTTTCAAAGTTTTACAAAAATATTCATGTTCATTTGTTTTGTATTTTACGATTTTCTCACAAAGCTGAGGCACAGCCATTGCAAATAAAAAATATTTATATACAATATATTTCCAAAGATATTAAATTTCAACGAAAAATGCAAGTAAAATATATATTTAGTTATTTAAAATAAAAAATAAACATTAACAATAAGGCAAATTAAAAAATTTTTACAATCCAAAAAAAAAAGACGCGTTAAAATTTAAGAACTTTTATAAATTCTGTTATATTCTGCTATGCCGAATCTAGCATACCCTTTACAATGGTGCGATAAGAACAGAAATTTATAGCAATAAGGTTCTTAAGATATAAATAAATCTATAAGCGCCTCGCCCACTTTTCCAATCCCGCCCATTATTTTGTCGGATGTTATGCATTGACGACCAAGATGCTTGTATCTTATTTAAAATCGTCGACTTTTGCCGTTCTCAAGATATACATAAATATATGATGTCTTTGTATGAGCAGCGCCACGCCCACAGCTCTAATCACGCCCATATTTCTAAAGAGATTGTGTATTTAAACCATATTTGAAAAAAATTCTCTTACCGTTCTTTAGATATGAAAAACTTCATTGTGCCACGCCCACTTCTCCAATCCCCCCACATTTTGTGGGATATTGTATATTGGTAACCGATATATTTGTACTTTACTTTGGCTCTTTCCGTTCTCCAGACAAACAGAATTTTAAAATGCCTTTGTATGTGAAGTACCACGCCCACTTTTACAATCCCGCTTAAATTTTTTTGAGATGTTGTCTATTGATAACCAAGACGCTTCTTCCTAATTTGAAAACATTGGCTCTTGCCGTTCTCCAGATATACAGAAGAAAAAAAATAAAAATAAACAACTTCAAGGGATTTATGGGTAAAATTAGAGGCAGTTATAGTTTTTCGTTCATATCTCAGTCATTTATAAACCGATCAGGGTGAATTTCAAAAGTAATATATTCCAGACCATATTTTATATAAATATATAACAACAAAGTCCGCATCATATCTCGGATCTTTGGAAACCCCATTTCAACAAACTTCGGTTTCGTTTTTCATGAGGACACTGGATATACTTAATCATTAATTTCAACCAACTTCGACTTCGCTTCTCATAAGGACCCGGAATAAACTAAATCATAAACAGGCAAACTTCAAAAATGTTTAGGAGAGCTAGAAAACTAGCTTAAAGAAGAAATGTAGTTGCAATTTTTCGATGAAATTGAGTTTCATAAATGTTAAAGAAGAAAAATTGACGGTGACAGTGACGCAAACAAAATTTTCATGGTCGCTATAGATTTGGCTTATGAAAAAAGAAATGATTTTAATATTTTTTGAGTTGGGCCTGTTTATGATTTAGTGTGCGATATGTGAACTTAAAAGGGTCTTAGATAAATATTGTTGAAATTACAAACCGAATGACATGCTTATTTACATTAATATGTATGTATACACCTCCCATCTGTGGTGAAGGGTATAAAAAATTTTCCAAAACGATTTAATGCGGAATTAATATTAAATAATATTTTTTTTTAATTTTGTGCTTTTAAACTATTTTCGCATGAATTGTATTTATATGATATTTCGGTATTTTGTAGAACTAAAACACAGCTGTTTTGTTATTTTTTAAAGAAATAACAACTTAAGTATCAAAAAAACAATAACTTTAAATTAATGTGCGCAAATTGTATGTGTAAAGAAAAAAATAACGTAAATAAAAGTTAATAAAGCGTTAAGATTTCAAGGTTGTTAAATTCCTACTAGAGGCTCTTTTACACTACAATACTGAGTATAACAAGATAAATCGGCAAAGGAAGAATTAAATTTATAATTAATCCAGCAATACAAATTTAAATAAATAATGTATATTTTACTAAAAAAAAAACAGGGTAAACACGGTTAAATTCGGTAACCTCACATGTCCAAAACTAAAAGTGATAAAAAAAAAATTTAATACTTAAAGTTGGTCATTAGATAAATAAATGTACAGGTGTCTGGTACTTTTTTGGAATTCGGTTCTTTTAGGACTTCTTTGTCACCCCATCCAAATTTTAAGCCAATAATCGTAAAAGATTATACCAAATTCGTAGCAAATATTTATTTGGTAATTTAAACGATTATTGGGTAAAAATAGTACCTATTTCTGGTATTTTTTTTCAAAAAATTTTTCTCCATGTATGTATTGACAAAGAGCCCATAATTTAAAACGTAATTATGGGCTCTAACTACAATATTGAAAGTCTTGATACTTGAATGAGAAGAAAAAGATGCTGATGTGGTAGTTTTAGAATTCTCTATTATATTAAACTTAGGAAACATAAATGTGAATTAGCAAATAGGAACCCCTAAGATGAAGACTGTTGGTACTGTTTTGTACTTCAACAGGTACATTTTGAATTTTTATTTAATATTGGGACTAGAAACATACAATTAAACGTGCATGGTTCTGAGAGAATAAGAATCTGTAAGGGGGATTTTGATACTTCTTCGTTCTACAACTGGTACTTTTTTTGATTTCGTTAATATTAGACCTAGAAACATGAAATTAAACAATGAGTGGATGAGAATCTATAAAAATACTCTTTTTGGTACTTTTTTGTTCTTCAACCGGTACTTTTTGAATTTCCGTTAATATTAGACCTAAAAACATTAAATTTAACATACAAGGCCCCAAGTAAATGAGCATCTGTAAGAGAGATCTTTTTGGTACTTTAACGCAAAAGCGTTACAAACTGTCGCACAAATTCATGGTGAAGGGAAGTGAAAAATAAAAAAGCTTTAGCTTTATTTAAATTTCCCCCTTTGGGGCATCTTAAGGTTTAAATATTTAAGCTTTAAATTCTCTAGTGGTGGGATTAACAAAAAATTAGAAAAAAAACTTAATTGAAAACTAAACCTTTTTCCTAATAAAATAAAGCATTCTTGTGTACAAAGCAAAAAGTAAAAAGTAAATATAGCATTTTGTAAAACCAGCTAAAAATAGTGAAAGCTATAAGTATGACAACATGCTGTGTTATCTTTTTATAAGTAAAATGGATAGAAAAAAACTATAAAATATTTTAAAGGCATAAAATACTAAAAATGTAACTTAAATGCTTAAATTTACTTTTTTGCTACACTGTTTCTTTATATACACAGTTTATCTTTTCATACAAACATATTTGAATTCATAACATTCCTTTACTTTATCAAAAAAATTTTATATGCATTTCTTTTTCAAACATTTCAAATGCCAAAAGTGGGGGAGAAGTGGCAAGTTGAATAGAAAGTGTCACATTTAATGCCTTTCTAAGCTTCTTCTCTATACACGATGTAATATCCATTCATTATTCATTATGTTGCACTATTTTTACTGGCTACACACTAAACACTGACTGTCTATATGAATCTAGTAAAAATTGTAGCCATATTTACTTTTGAGAAATAATAGCAAAACCTTTAACAGAACTTAAGCAAAAATTCTATTTATATTCACATTCAGCTCTTCTTTTTCAAGCGAGTTGTAAAACAAAGTAGAAAGTGTGATTAACTATGAATGTAAGTAGCCACCCGGTAAAAATACTTGTATGTTGCGAATGTTTTTAAGATTTACTTATGAGATTTAAAAAAAAATGTTTAACTAGAATTGTATAACATTTTACACTTTTTTTCATTGTTGAAGTGGCTGTTATAAATAAAAAGGTAAAAGAAATAGTTCAATGAACTTTTCTAAAAGAATTGTGAGTTTAAAATTTGTTATGTTTTAAAGTGAAAAAAATTAAACGTGAATAAAAGACAGGAATGGCATTTGTAATTTTGTACCAGCTTTCAAAACAAAATGCAGTTTTTAGACCATGACGGTACCAATTACTTTTTTCCGATTTTAAATCTTTTGAAGAAAGAGAAAACCACTAACAGAAAATGTTTCACTATTTTTATCTCCAAAGTCTTCCATCTATATTGCAACTTTATAAGCTTAACCCTTTAACCATAACGCACTAGTGCCACGGACCCAACAAAGTATAATGAGATGTACAAAAAAAAAACAAGTAGGAGTGCTTTATTTGGCTATGCCGAATCCTTTAAACCTTTCACCATTGTGCGAAATAAATATAAATACAATTTTTCTCTTGCCGTTCTTTAGATATAAATAAATATATTTTGGGACACGCCCACTTCTCATTTCCTGCCCACATTTTGTTTTATTTTGTCTATTGATAGCCACGATGCTTGTATCTAATTTGGAATCATCGGCTCTTGCCGTTATCTAGCTAACCACTAATCTATAATGTCTTTCTATGAGTTTCACTACGCCCATTTCTCCAATTCCGCCTACACGCAGAGAAAAAACATGGTTGTGGTAAACATATTCTAAGAGCAACATATTATGATAAGATTCATGATTGTAGTCACCATATTATGATTATTATTGAAACCTATTATGACTAAATATACTCGTAATATTACATCATAATATTTTTCCCTTAATCATATTATTATTCTGTTAATCATACTAAGTCAAGAAGTAATTAAATTATTGTCATGTTAATCATAATAAGTTAAGAAGCAATCATATTATTGTCATGTTAATCATAATAAGCTAAGAAGTAATCATATTATTATCATATTAATGATAACAAGCTAATATATAATTCATATTATTGTCATGTTAATCATAATAAGCTAAGAAGTAATCATATTATTATCATTTTAATCATAATAAATTTAGAAGCAATCATATTATGATGCAGCACCTTTCATAACTGTCATAAAATATGAAATAAATTAAAATTTTCATGCATCGATTTTTATTTTGTGGCTTTTTACAATTTTTCTTAATGTAAATCAAAAAGCGAAGTTCAATATAAGGCTTGCAAAAGAGAAAATCCAAAATCTGTGGTTTTCATGGGCAACCGCGTTTGTCCATTGTTTCTTATTTTTCTTTTCCGATTTTGAGATGTTTCTAAAAACTTTTGAAAAAAGATGTATTAATTCCGATTTTTTAACGTGGTGCACAATACCTATCCCATAGAGTAATCTAGAATGGCTTTTCGGCTCTCTTGAAAATTTTGTTTTAAGACATACGCAGTTGCCCAAGAAAACAACAGAAATATCAAAACACTTTTATAAAATATAACGAAATCTCTATGTATGTGTTTTGTTGTTGGATTTTACAAAAAAACTACGATAATTTCCATTTGCACTATTAAATCACTAAACTGAATGAACTCCGCTAATATTTTAATTTTTTTAAATTCTTTAAACTTATTTTTTTATGGGAATTTATCTTTAAGCGCTCACATATAAAATTAACGATACAACTGATACAAAATTATTTTACAAATGGCGCTAACATAATATTATTAGAGTAAAAATGGTTTGATTGCATCTTAAACATAATATGATAAATGTATAGAAAGTTATCATGTTATGGCTATTAAATATCATTATATGGTTGTGAGTAATATAATATGTTTTGAAAGTTATCATAATTTAGTTGTTAGAAAAATAATTATTTTTCGTTCAACAATTCTCAAATTTATAATTGCGATAAACTTTGATATGTTTACAGTAACTATAATATTGTTGATATTAAAGAAAAGTAACAATTATTTGTGTACGACAACAATATATTGTTATATTACACATAGTGTTGTTTCCCTAACCATGCCCAACCATATTTTTTCTCTGCGCGTATATACACAATTTCCGAGTGTAGATAACCAGCTTGCTAACCAAGAACTTTGGCTCTTACCATTCAAATAAAAAAGGGAAACAAAGCAACAAGAGATTTTTGGCTAAAATTAGAGGCAGTCGTGGTTTTTTTTTACGTATCTCTGTCATTTTCGGACTGACCAGGCTGAATTTCACTAGCACACAATTCCAAACTATATGTGACGTAAATATATTACTATCTTGTCCCTATCATATCTGGGGACTTATTTCAACAGACACGTGGACAGACGGACAGACTTAAATTGCTAAATCAAATTCGCTACTGAAGGCCGTTACACACTGTCCCACAAAGTCTTAAGTTTTTAAGAAAATGCTTCGCGGATCTAATTGTTATTGGAAGTTTTCAAAAAAACAATAACAACTTATAATGACAGGTTTGTATTTTTTTCAAAATACGAAAGTCTTGTGTGATATTGTAAAGCAGCTATAATCAGCACCCAGAATCTTTATAGGGTCTAGGATCAATAACCACTATATATCAATTTCTTGCAAAAAGTGAATATTGAAAAATTTTGAGTTAACTCTCTTTAGAAGAAACATTACGATATGTATACCAAAAACAAATTTTATTCTCTATTGTCACACGCATTATTTTATTTAATATTTACTTGACCATATTATTCACTTGAAACTTTTTCTAAAATATAAAATCATTAAATTTAATTTTTATCATAATTCAACTTAAAAATAGACTTTGCATAATGGCTGAACTTTGCATAATTTCTTTTAGAGAATTTACAAAAAACAAAAAAAACCAATTTGCAAAAATCTATAAAAAAATTTCTGGTCACGTACAAATTTCAATCAAGTGTAAACGACAGACCATGGTTTTCAAAATAGAATATTTCTCTACAATATTTGTTTGGTAACATCTTGGAAGAGTATAAATAAAATGCACAGCACTTTGAAAATATTTATGTATAAGTTTGTATATGACTAGAACTTTTATATGCATATTGCAAAAATTCATGTGAGTTTTTTTTTTTTGGTTAAAGCGCAACTACTAGAATTTCTTAAAGGAAAAAATAAAAACTTCGCATTTATTCTTTTTATATGATTATCAAAATTAGCTACAACTTTACAACAAAAAAAAAAAATAATCATAATTTGTAGTTTCATGAGAATAAATGCGTATCCTGGATAGTTTTTTCTTCTTTTTCATTTTAATAGCTTTTACTGATAGTTTTATGAGTTAAAGTAGTAAAATAAATAAAAATTAAGCATATTTAGATGCCATATAATGCTGATAGTAAAACTTAGATGAATTTATGAGAAGCTCTAGACTACACCATATGCATCCGTTTTTAGCCTCACGTTTTTAATCGGTTTATTTGGTGGAGTACCACTTAAAACTCAGACGGATTTCTGGTTGAGTTCCACTTAGAAACGCAGAGTGATTACTTGTGGATTCCATTATACTTTTAAGCGGATTCTGAAATTTTTCGCTTCTTTCTATACGAAGGTTAAGGTCGGAGTACCGAATGTGATTTAACGATGTCCGTCTGTCCGTGTGTATGTTAAAATGGATTTTCCAAAGACCCTAGATAAGATGGGCCCTTGGGTTTTATATATGGGGGATTTCGTGTCAAGTGACCAAACTTTTAAATCGATGTCTTCCGATTTGGATGAAATTAGCAACAAGTGACATGGTTTGGTAATAAGTTACATGGATGAAATAGAACACTGCGTACGCTAAAAATTACGGATAAAAAAACATTAAAAAAAAGTTTTAAATTCATAATTTTTTTCAAATTTTCCAAAGATTGATCGAAGCTACTTGGGACATATTTTGCTAATACCAATAGGTAATAAGTTACAAGTTACATGGATGAGAAAGAACACCTGGGTGGCCAAAATGTCAAACTTTGACTCCCTCTAACTCAGAAACTTTTTGACCGATATGGATAAAAATTTGTGGCAAAACTACTATCCAATAGGACTAATCTTCGTGCAAATTTCATCCAAATCCAAAAGATTTTTATATAAGGCAAATTAATTGGAACAATTAAAAAAATTGTTTGAAACAGCATTATTGAATTATGTTATTGAAGAATTTTTGGTAAAAAGTTTTTCTGTGTGTGCGGAGAATTTCGCAACAGTTTTGAAAATTAAATATGTATTGTATTTTATGACTTGTTTTGGTTTAACTCTGAGCCCTCCATGTATGAGATTTATTTGGTTTAAGAACTCAGCAAAATCGACCTATAATAAGACCTTGCTCTCATACAAATATGTTCCCGGAATTTTCAATACTTAAAGTATTTTTAGAAGATGCATTAGAGTTAAAGTAAATTTTTAATTTTTATGGGGAGTTTGTTGAAATCGGTTTCGATCGTTGGATCTAAAAGTGATTATTATTATTATTACGGTTGGCAATAGCTGTTCCTTTCAAATGAAGCATCTCCTCTTGTTGCATTCAAACGTTGTGTCATTGCGAATTAATTTCCATTTCAATCGTGTTCAAGAATAAATTTAATTTTTATCTAATAAATCAATTACGAAACAAAGTGGAGAGGAGACAATGTTTGAAAGTTAATTATTCAATCGTTTTGTAATTTGTTTTTTTTTTATTTAAATTGTAAAATAAAAACAAGCAAGTCTGCTTTATTCGGCTATGCCGAATCTTATATACCCTCCAACAGAGTACGCTAAGAACATGAATTTATATGTGAACTTTTAAGATATAAAAAAATCAATTTTGTGCCACGCCCACTGATCCAATTACGACCACATAGTGTCGAATGTTGTACGACAAAAACGGGTAAAAAACGCAAACAAAAGTCCAAAGAAATAACACATTTATACTTTGTTACTTTCGGTGATGGGAATAATAAACATCAAAACGGGATTTTGTGAAAAAAATGTATGTGGAATTTTTATATAACAAACTAGTCGTCACAATTTCTGGGATCTTCGGAAAACCCATTTCAACACACGGACAGACGGACAAAGTTGAATCAACTTCTCTACCCATAAGGACCCAAAATGTAATACCTTTTATGGTCTTAGATCAATATCTTAGAAATTAAAAACGGAATGACACACATATGTATATGTATGTTTATAGTGCTTAACTGCAGTGTTGCCAATTTAGTCATTTAGTGACTAGATTTAGCTATTTTTTTAGTAATTTTTCAACGTGTTTAGCCATAAAATTGTTGATGCCATTTTTCTTGTAATATAATTATTTTTATTGAGTTTTTATTTTGTATTGCCTCTTTTAGTCCAATGAAATAAAAAAACTGAACTGTGGTGCGATTCACTAACTTTTAACGATCCGACAATCGTTAAATTTGTCGACATAAATATTCGCTTGCAGTAACGATAGTGTGATTCTGTAACTTATTTTTAACGATTGTTAACAGCTGTTTTTTTGTAACATCTCTGTCTAAAAAATGTTAAAAAAAAAACGAAAGCACAAAAGAGAATAAAATAAAAACAAATGAAATTGTTCTTAACCCCCCGTGTTACACATGTTTTTTTCATTCAAAATACATTGAAAAAGGTCTGGCGAGACTCATGAGTAAGACGAAGGGTTAATTTGTGGTTTTATATTTTTTTGTGAATTTTACATTTAGAATTTTGTTTTTGTTTCTAATTTGCTTGTTTTAAATTTAGGATTTTGTGTTTGTTCATACATATACATACATATGAATATATCTTTGTATGTTTGTAAGTTATTTTAAACATAAAATACATTTTATCGATTAAATAAACACAACTTAAATTATTGTCGCTAAAATATCGACAAAAAATTGCTAAAAGTAACAGCTGACTTTAACGACAGCGAATATCGTTAAAAATGTTACTGAATACCATATTCGATAAAATTTCGTTATATTTATTCTATCGATACGATTATTGTTATAAAAGTTAGTGAATCGCGCTACTGAACTGAAGATGTTCGAAATATATTGATCTAATTTATAACAAAATACAATTGGGGGATTCACAAGGTGTGCTATCAAGTCATATCGTCATAATGTCCTAAATAATATTTTACATTTGTTTGAAATAAATGTTGTTGTGTTTCAAACAAAATACAAATTTTAATGCAGTGTTCATTGATTGATCATAACTGTAGAGTAGAAATCTAAATTATAAGCGGTGGCCCACAGCAGTCATATATATTTCTTGTTATTATTTAAAGATATACGACTTTACAGCTGTACGACTACCTTGTGAATCCCCCAAATAAGGTTTTTTTTATGTCATTGGACAAAAAGATGCAATACAAAATAAAAACTCAATAATATAATTTGATCCAGCAATACAAAATATTAATCCATAATTATTTTTATGTTTTTATAAAAATTTATAAAATTGATTAAATAAAAAAAAACTGTATTGAATTATTCTTAAATAAATGCATATGTTGTCTCTGAAGCTTCTCCACACTGTTATAACACACTCAAACCAATTTGATTCTACATGAAATTCACGTTGTTTCAACTTTAAATAACTTTCATTCAACGTGATTCGGATTGTTATTTCAATATAAATGACATTTCGCTCTAACTTTACTGCAATGTTAAATTAACATGAATTATAGTTATTTTAAAAGAAAGAAAAAAATGTTGTCCGCAAGTAATTATAAAATCAGGTTGAATTAACATGAAAAACGTATGAAGCAAAATCAACACAACCAAATGTACAAATGATTCCCACGGTTCTTTTGGCGCTTTATGAGAAGAAATATTCTGATTGCATCAATGTATGTCCTTTGAAAAAACATGGAAGAGGATATGCATTGAAACAATTTGTATAATTCTTTTCATAAAGCGCCTTAAGAACTGTTAGAATCAATTGTCATCTCGTATTTTTAGTTTTGTAACGAACGAGTTTTGCAACTCACCTACTCAATTATAAAAGATATTTAAAATATTTGTTAAATTAATTTGATGATTTTTTTTTTAAATTTAGTAATATTGTTATTCGTGCTTAATTCCCAATTTTTATTATTTGATAAAAACACTGAACTTTATTGTTGATGGGATAATCTATTACTATGCGCATTTCACAGGTTGCTTAGGCCAGATCATCAGGAAACTTCATCCATAAAGATTTTGGAAAAACTAAAGATATTAAACCAAATAAAACTGTTAAGCGTATAAGAATTAAAGCAACAGTTCCACTTGTAACAATATCAAAGTTTTAACAAAATCATCAACAATAAACAGTGAGTTTATCTCTCCTACATTCATTATTAATATTTATTTTCTCGATTTTTTAAAAAAAAAATCACTTACAAAATTGGTTTTCAACAATAACTTTCAATAATATTATTAAATAAATTTTTTAATTTGCACATTTAGAGTGATGACGAATACATTTCAAATAAGTTTTATTTTAAAGCTTTGTTTAATTCTTAAGACTTACCTCAGAAATATTTTATAAACAAATTTGAGTTTTTTATTGATGAAATTCTGTAAATAGATAAAAACGTAATTTTTTTTTAATTAAGAATTCTATTATTATTATAAGCTTAGTTTAGTTAAATATTTGTTGATTTAAATATTTACGGCCATTTTCACCAAGTTCGGTTATAATTAACTATCGGTTATAGCTGTCAAAATATATTGGTAACCGGAACTTTAATTGAAAGTTAGTTTGAACCGAACTTGGTGAAAATGGCCGTTAATGAAATTGTATGGCTAACTACATATTTATAGATATATTGCCAAGGTATAACACACATTTGGAACCTCATCCAAAGTCATCAGTCGGCATAAACCTTCTTCTAGGAAGACGAAAACTTCGCGTATACCCGTCATAGTATTATGGTCCCCACCATTAATCAATCTCAATTTTAAAAGAGTACTCCACCAGTAATTTATTTTAGTTTTCTATGGTACTCCACCAAGTCACATTGAGTTATAAATGGTTCTGCACCAGACGAAACGCGTAAAAATGGAGATTAAAGACGATTGCGTATGGCTTATGTTGAAAAACGTAGCTGGGTAACGGCGCGATAACATTAGCTAATGTGAAATGAAATGCACGAAAGCCAGACAAACAAAGCAGGCCGGATTGACCTTAAAAGATATTGACAATAAGGCACGAGATGCTTGCCGGCCAGAGCAGTTTTCGGTAAAGAAGAAGAAATAAAAAAAATTTACGAATAAACGAGTTTTTTATTTAAATCTATTAAAAAACTATTTATGATTGAGTTCTCAATTTGTTAATGGAAAATATGTGTTTGCCAAGCCGTTTGTGTAGTTTGTTTGTTCAGTTTGTTTGGCTCTTAAAGTTTGCCACTGTTATACGAGTATGTGTTAAGCCGACTAGGTATGATTAATTGATTACAGCTTTAGAAATAATATAATAACATTGAAAGTAAAAAATGTAAAGCAAAAACTGAAAAGTTTAAAAAACTAATTTCATAAACAAAAAACTTCAAAACTGCTCTATGTTTAGAAAAACTTCAAAATACAGATAAACACATGCACATTAGGCAACTCTGATAAAACCTATGCCTAAAAAAAGACTTATTAAATGTATTCACATTTCTACTTGAATTCCTTTAGTTCTATTCAAATCCTTTTTGATTGCAAAGCCTTAAAAAAGAAAGTAATAAATAAATGATTTTCATTTTAAAAATGGGAGAAAAAATCCGTTCACTTTACTTCACTTTAATTGACTGAATTCAATGAAAGGAAATCTTGCGAAGATAGTTGTTTTTAGAATGTGTATGTAATTAAATGGTTATTTGAAGAGATGAAGTAGGGTAACAAAAATTGAGGCTAAATTTGTCAAATAAAGAAAAATAAATGAAGAATTTTTAAAATAATCTTAAAGGATTAAAAAGGATTTGCAATAACTTTATTTAAATATGCTTAAGATTTGTTTTTATTTTTTTTTTATAATTTTAATATTTAAATTAAAAGTACTGAAATTAATAATTTATTTATTTATAATATATGTATGTATGTATAATAAAAAAAATAATTTTTTTCTTTAAGACCTTAATCTTCTTACCATTTGTGTTAATTAGTTTAATTTTTCTATTCAGATATAATATTTTTTAGAGAAATAAACTGTTTTTTATTTATACATTTTTGCAAATGAAATCTTTGTTAATCCAGCTTAATCGGAGTTTAGTTAAACTTGGTTAACTTAAGTTTAATAGAAAAAGATATGAAATTTGAATTTGTCAGCAAATTGTAAGTTATTTTTAATTTGTAATACAGATATAAAAATTAATTATAATGGAATCAACTTTTAGCACTATTTAAACTAATTTACTACCTAAATTTTTAGTTAATCTTGCCTAAACCGAGTTAAGTTAAACTCGCTTAGCTAAAGTTTAAGACAAAAATATAGAAAAATTATGTTAACCAAACTAATTAGTTTAAAAAAAATCTAACTAAGTTTAGCGTTATTAGCTGATATTTATTGAGTTTAACTAAAGATTCATTTAAGTATATCCGCTATTCTCCGACTTGGAAGCAAACGACATCAGTTAATTTTTTCCAAAGAATCGCTTAATTATATTAAATATAATTTTGAACGTTTGATAAAATGATGCTTAAAGATATTAGATATTAATAATTAAAATAAATTTTTTTATATTACAACAATAATTTTACATACGTTTACAAAGCTGACTGACCTGTGACGACAACAAAACCACCTATCCCAATTTCCTTATAACTAAAAACACTATTTTTCTCTTGCAACTCTTTTATTAATGTCTCTATACTCTAGTGTCACATTATTAAATATTTCACACAAATCTTTCGATTTCAATTGAGCGTCAAACTTACAACATCAACCAACTACTACAAACAGCAGTAAAATTATTGACGTCAAGCATTCAACACCCAATTCAGTGTGCACTTAAGATTTAAATTTAGAGTCATTAATGTTAAATGTTATTTAATTTATTTGAACACTTTTTTATTGTATGTATATTGGACCATTTATAAGTGGCAAATGTCTAGTCGTAATGTTGGTTGGTTGGAAAAGAATTGAAATAAAAAAATTAATTTACAATTCATTTACAATTTAATTACGATAATTTAACAAAATAATGAGAAATAGTGGGGCAAACAAAAAAAGTCTTGCCGTAATTACTTCAAGTATTTCTGTAATAATTAAGTTAAATGATGTAACAACTTTTCAAATAAATTTTGACAATTGCCATCGAAGGCAAAAGGTTAGTGAATTAAAAATTGTTTAAAGTCCCAAAAAATTTTATTAAGTACTTTAGATATTCCTAAATTATAGTAAACTGAATAAAATCAATAAAGAGCTGCCATAATTTATTATATAATTGAAAATTTTTGCAAACTTATTTTAACTTAAGTTTAGGTAAACTCGATTATTTGCAGTTTAACACTTCATTTATATTCTATTGATTATTTCTATAATTTAAAACATGATACTTATTAAAAATTTTACTTGAACTTAGATTAGACAAGTTTAACATTTTTTTATAAAGTTTAATAGTTAACAATACAATACTAATTATTGTTATTTTTGTTGAACTGTTGTATGGTTTTTAATCCAAATTTTGATATATTAATTAGGCTTATGTTCATCAAATTTAATTTAAAGGAATTTTACAACATGCAAATCATTAAAATTTATTGATAATTTTTCATTCTTGACTGCCGCGGGGGTCGAACCCGGGCTTTCACGGACAGGTTACTCTTACATGTTTCAATTGCAACCACTCAATTGATTAAATGAAAATTAAATTAAATTTTGATGAACGTTAACCTAATTAAAATATTAAAATTTAATAGATAATTGTAATTTTTTTTTGGCTGGACTTATCTATTTTATAATTAAATTAAAAAACATTTCTATTCTTATCAAACAAATTTGAAAGATTATTTAATATGTCTGAAATTTTGCTCTCCTTCTGAAACGTCCTGAATCAAGATTAACAAAGTTCATTTAATCTGAATTAATTTATATTTGGCATAAAAATTTAAGTGATTAAATTTGTTTCACTAGAATTAACAATAATTTACTAAAGAAAAGTTAAATTTTAGTTTAAGAAAACCACGTTTAGTGAAGTGTTCACAGGTTAAAAATGCAGCATATTGGTTCAAAATTAATCTTTCTTAAAGCCATCTCTATTTAAAATAAACTCTTAATTTTAGTTTAAGGAAACTTAGTTAATTTGTATTCACAAAGGTAAAAAATTCAGCAAATGGGCCCATAGTATGTCTTTTTTTTTAAACATCAAATTTAAAAAAAAACTTTAAACTTAGTTTAAGAAGACTTAGTTAGGTTTAGCTTGCGCAGGTTTAAAATGCATGAAATTTGTCCATAATTTATTTATTTTGAAAAAATCCCATTAAAAAAATCATAATTTTTTTTAAAATAAACTTTATTAAAATAAACTTAGTTAAAGTAAACTTGGGTTAAAAAAAGATCAAATACGTCAATGTTTTGTTTTTTTTTATAAAATTGTAAAATTTTTTTAGGAAAACTTTATATATTGGATTAAGTTAACTTTGTTTAAGCTAATCTTAGCTTAGTTAAACCCAGTTTAACCTACCTTTTATGTCGAAAACTGCAAGTAGTCACACTAAATCATTATTTTATTTTAACTTTCTTTCTAAGCTACCTTTGCTACAATTTACGGCCATTTCTAAAGATTTTAGAAAAAAGAAGAAGTAATTTAACTCCATTACGAAAATTATTTCTTTCTGGCCGAAGTAAACAGCTAATTTAAAATGAACTTTTTATTTTGTACATTTCCACCATATTTAGATTAATAACCTCTCCCTTCATGGCAGCTTACACAGGTGTTGTTTAAACGGTTTTGCTGGTGATTTCTATAAAAGAAACTGTTCCCTGCAAACGAACCATTCATTCATTTTTATTTATTCAATTCCTTCAGTCAGTCAGTTTCCTTAAAATAATAAAAAAAAGAACTGGAAAATGTTTTTTATGTTTATCCTGACCTGTTTTATCTATGAGGTTGTTGGTTTTTGGTATCATATTTTCTTTTTTTGGAGTGTGCACCTCAAACACAACATAGTTCAAAGTTTAAAAGCAAAATGTTTTTTTTTGTCTCTTACTCGTTTGGGTTTTTTGTTTTTAGTAGTAACGTTATCGTTAACCATGGTTTACTTCCTGAACGTAAGCTACAAAATTTCTTTTCCTGAGATTATGCTGGGTAAAGTTTTAACGTATTTTTTTCTTAATTTTTCTGCTTTAGTTGCGTTCCAAGAATGTTTGTGGAGAGCAGGAGCATTAAGTGCTGTTGGAAGGGTAGTAGGTGGAATATGTACTACATCGACCACTGCTCTAGTCATTTTGTTAGTAAAGTTAAGTGGCATCTAATATTTCAACTTAATAGTGGCCGTATTTTTATAGTGACTAAATTTTTAGCCAGCTTAAGTTTGAATTTCAATTTGAAATTTTATACAAAGAAACTGTATAAATTTTCTCTACATCTTCTTAAATCTTTTGTCTCAATTCAATTCAAAATGAGCAGCAAAAGTAGCAAAAAATAATAATAAAAAATAAAATTTTCTTTCAGTAGGATTTCAATTAAACTTAAGAAACAAAAGGATAAATAATGTTAAGAAACTAACAAAAATGAAAGAATTTCTTAAAAATAATTTAAATTGCTTTAAGAAGACGTCTAAAAGAAATAAAATCTAAATGGAAACCAAAAAGTAATTATTTTCAAATATTTTGAAAACTTAATTTAAATGATTTTGTTATTCGTGCTTAATTACCAATATTTATTTTTGATAAAAACACTGAAATTTATTGTTGATGGGATAAGCTATTCCTATGCGCATTTCACTGGTTGTTTAGGCCAGATCATCTGGAAACTTCATCCATAAAGATTTTAGAAAAACAAAAGATATTTAACCAAATAAAACTGTTAAGCGTTTAAGAATTACAGCAACAGTTCTACTTGTAACAATATCAAAGTTTAAACAAAACCATCAACAATATACAGTGAGTTTATCTCTCCTTACATTCCCCACTACAATTGATTGGAATTCTTCCAACATTAATTGTTGTTGTAAGTAGGTTAAGAAAAAACAAAATAAAAACAAAAACAACTCGCTTTATTGTTTTCGCAAACAAAATGTATAAAGCGGGCTGCCAGTCAGTTTTTTTAGGCCGTGCACTTTCCAGTTTATTATTATCGAGGGAATACAAAATTTAATTTAAATGATTTTGTTATGCGTGCTTAATTCCATTTAAAAGAAAATCATTTTTTTTTATACCTTATATGCAATATTTTTAAACTTTTATTAATAATTAAAGCACTTAAACGCAGTTTACCTTGCTTAAACCGAGTTTAGTAAAAATAAAAAAATATGTAATTCTTATAGCTAATAAATTAGTGAATGTTTAAGCGCTGGTAACCGAGCTTAGCTACTCGATAACTCAAACCGAGTTGAACAAAACTTTTATAAATTTAATAAAAAATTTTAACGTTATTTTATTTAAAGTTTATTGTAAGCTTAAGCTTAAGCAAACACAACATTAAGTCTTGTTTAGTTAAAATCGTTAAGCTAGGTTAGAAAAAGAATTGATTAATATAAAAGTTTTTGCTTTTTTTGACAATAATATCCCTTAAACAAAGTGTAGTTGAGCTGTATACTACGTTAAGAAAGTAAAATATAATTTAGCTTTGTTAAGCCCAGTTAAACTAATGGAAGACAACTAACTGTGTATCTTTTTAAATTTTTTTATAATCTTGCCAATTTTTGTCTTCCTTTTCAAATCTATTTCATTTGTTTTTCTCCAGTTTTGTCAAACTTTAACTCTTTTATGGTTGCCAGATTTAATTAGATTAAAATTTATTTTGTATTTGTTGCCGCCACCACTGAAGAAACAGCACTCTGCGAATGTAAATTTCTTTATAATTTCTGTTTCTTTAGAATTCTGCTAAAATACGATTTAACTATTAACTAGAAAGTTTAAATGTTAACGAAGAAAAAAGTTTAAATCTAATTTAATTAGTATTGAGTATATAAAAGAAAGAAAGAAAAAAATAAGAAACACAAAGCAAAAGAAAAACCAATTTAAATTTGTTCTCTATAATTATACAAAGATGATTTAGTAAAAAAAAAAACAAAAAAGAAAGTAAAGAATTTTTAAACGTTTTTCTGCAACATAAATGCAAAACATAAGAAATTATAATCATGGTTATCACATGATACTCCAGCTAAAACTGCTGCTAACAATTTTGTAAAGGAGATGATCTTAGTGAGTCAGTTGAGAATGCTCATTTATAAGGCAGTGTTTTTGAGTGAGATTAACCGAGGAGCTTCTGCTGCATCTAACTCCTTAAAAAATTATTATTTAATCGCACGCTTAGAAAGGGTTTCGAATCATTACCGCAAAAAAAAGGTTAAGCGACATAATTTTTAATCTTTAATTTTCGTTTTTTAAAATAAATTACTTTATTGGCAACACTTGAATTTGTTCCTAAAATTTCATGGCCACATAAGCTACCGTTACGATTTTATAGCTTAGATTTTATATCTTAAGCGACAATTTTCATACAAAATTTTTATGAAATAAATAAAAAAAAACTTCCCCTGTAAAATTTTGTTATTCTCGCTTAAGTTTTTTTTGCGGTAATGACTCGGTTTGTTTAAAATATTTTATGTTTTGTAAAGAAACACCTTTAAATATGTTAAATAAAGTTTTATAAAGATTTTTTATAGATCATTCTTAATTACACTATAAGAAAGCATTAACTTGGTTTAACCAAGATAAAATAAATTTAAAATTGCATTAGTATCTTTTTATCCGAAATGAGAGGTAATGGTCGATAGTTATGGGGATACAAATTTTACATAACCTTAATTTTTAGTTATATAAATACATATTTCTTAATCTATTATTCATTTAACCAAAATAAGTTATTATAAATATTGAAAATTTAAGTAAAAAAAACTGACTTTTTAACACTGAATTTAATTTTCGCTAATCTTCGAAAAAGCAAGTTTAACTAAACTTTGTTAGTTAAAGTTAAGCTTAAACTTTTAGTCAATTTTAATACAGCTTCAAAAAAAAATGTAACTATAACTTAATATTTACTCAAACTTAATTTGCAACGAATTACTAAACGTTTTATTTAAACCAGTGTTCGGAAATAAACACTAAATATCGCTCGTTCGGTTCGGTAGATTTGTGGAAAATAAAAAAATAACGTTTCCCTGTTTGTCATCCTTCGAACACAAAAATAATACTGTTTTAATCAAAAACAACAAAAGATGAGAACATTTAATTCCGTTCGGTTTTTTTAACCACAAACTTCATTGTGTTCGGTTTGGTTCATTAATGTTCGTCGCTTTTGTCTGGTAAAAAAAACTAAAATTTTTTTACTAAAACAAAATACAAATACGAAAAAAAAACAAAAAGCCAGAAAAAAATTTTTCACAACCAAAACATATACACAATACACACGTTAGCCACTCGTGCTGCGGTCGTTGCTAAAATTTTTTGTTTTTTCATTTCTTTATCAATGCAAAAAAAGAAACATTATAGAACATTAAAATATAGTGTGTGTCTACAGTATCCAAGGTATATTTACACAAGGTAAACTCGTTGGCCCATATGTTTGTCTGCTGTTTACCTAAGTTGGAACACCAATGTCAAATTCCGTGTATATGAGCCAAATTTTGTACATGTGTGCGTTAAATTTATATGAAGACAATTTTGACAATTCAGTTCCACTCGGTTATTTTTATAGAGCAGCATGTTTACACTCCCAAATGAGTCTACCTTGTGTAAATATACCATGACAGTATCACTACAATTGTTCTGTTTTTTTTAACGAAAAACAGAACATTATATAATGTTCGGCTCTTTCCTAAAAATAGTAACGAACGATATTAAGGGTTGTGTTCGTCTGCACAACCACTAAAAAAATAGATATCGTTCTTGGGTGTGTGAGTTAAACGCTTAATAATCTACTGTTTCTTTTCTTTTCGAACACTGATTTAAACTATTGAAATTCTATTAAATTTATTTAAAAAAATTAGAATAAAAATAATATAAATAAATTTAACAAATTTAATTTTAAAATAATTTCTTATCTTAGTCTTAAATAGAAAAATTTAGGTTAGTGATTGTTGAAAAATTTATAAAATTTATAACAAAAAACCCCAACAACTGCAAAAATAAATAAGGAAAACTAAAGTAATTTTCTTGTTAATAAAAAACAAAACAAAAAATATATGAAAAAATTTTGTTACAAGAGAAATTTATACAAAAAAAAACCCCCAACCACTTTATACTGTTACTTGCAGTACAGATGCAGACTTTGTGGCTTTTAGCAGAAGCTGCATACAACAATGTGTGGCATTTCAAAATAGTGGCACACAAAAGTAAACAAACTGCTGCACAAAAACTACAGTAAAAATATAAAAATCTTTACTGCATAGTTTTTCCTTAAATAAAAGCGTAGTCCTACTTTTTCCCCAAACTGTAATTACATGAGAAATATGTGGAGAAAACAAACTGCAACAACATGCATACGTTAAAAATTTTACATCAAACTTACTATAAAATTTTTTTTAAATGTCTATAAATGACTATGAGTTTTTTAGTATATAAAACTTAATGAAATTACTAACGCTACTACCACCATTTTTGAGCACTGGAAGGAAGCCACCAGGAAAGAAAAAACTCTAAAACTGGAAGCTCTCGAAATATTTTTGTAGAAAAAATTAAGCAAAATTATAAAAAGCACTCACAGATTTTTATTTAATTTGGTATACTGTTTTTTGGAGGGGATTAAATTAAACTTATGAAATTATATTGAAAATTTTCCCAAACCTCTGATATGGGAAGAGAATTTATTTACTTTTTGTATACAATTTAATCAGTAAAATATAAAAATTTATCTGGAATTAATTTAGAGTTGCCTAGCATTAATATTTTTAGTTACACTTAGTTTAACTGAGTTTAGTTAAACTTGATTATTTGAAGTTTAACTTAAAATAAGCACATAAAGTGTTTTGATTTCAAATATATTATGAAAATATATATCAAAATAGTTGAAAAAAATTTAAATTCATTTGAAAACTTAAGATAAAAAACGAGATATTAAAACTTAAAAACCGGCTGAGTTATTAAAAAGAACTTAATATTTTTTTTTTTTTTGATAAAAATAAACTTTTAAATTTAATGTGGAAAATTATGGATCAAGAAAGCTGATCATAAAGTTTCTATTCACATAAAATGAATTTTCGAAATCGCAATCGCTGCATTTCACTCTCAAATTTATGTAAATTTTTGGTATTTTATCGCTTAAACAAATAAAATCAAAGTTTAATATGATGTAGCGCCCATACAAGTGGGTGTGTCGCAAATTTTTTTATGGGAATAAAGATACATTTATCGTTAGAAAATATTAAAAAACAATAAATAATGTTAGTTTTAAATCGCAAATACTGTGTTCATAGTATATCAATTTTTTAGGGCAGTTGGTCCAAATTTGGGTCCATAACTCTTTTGCTACTGAACCGCTTGTGCTTTATTTCAATTTCAAACAACGAAGAACTAATGGTGTTTTCTTTTCTATAAAAAATGTGCCTTTTTTTAAAAAAAAATGCAATTTGTGGTCTGTTTCTTAAAAATTTTGCTCCCGAAAAGCATGAGTTTTTTAGAATAAAACAAGCCACCCTTTTCGGGAGCAAAATTTTTAAGAAAAAGACACCAAATTGAATTTTTTTTTAAAAAAAGGCACATTTTTTTGTAGAAAAGAAAACACCATAAAGGTGAGAAAATTTTAGGTTAGAAAGTAAAAAACAGGTCACTGATCTCAACATTAGCCAATTGCGACCACAAAATTTCGTTCTCAGAAGAAGCCTGTTTACGAAAAAACCTGCTCGAATTTTACGAAATTATAATTTAGCATTTTAACCATATTGATAGTAAATTTTTAAAATTTAAAATCGTTGTTCAACAGTGAAGTGCTCCATTTCCCTAGATTTTACTAAATTAATGCCAAAGGATGACAGCTTAGTTTTGGACATTTCTTCATTGAACAGTCGATTTACTTCATAACTTAAAAATTGCCTACCCTTTAGAACCATTGAGAGTGATTTTAAAAGACACACACTGAAGGACAGACAGAAGGAGATGGCTAAATCAACTTAGAATTACTCTAAGACCCAGAATATACAAATATAGTAAATGGGGTCCTAAGCCTATATTTTTGGGTGGTACACCTGGAATGACATACACAATATAATGAAAGTAGTGGGGGTATAAAACTGAGTCAAACTTGATTACATTAAGTTTAGCCAAACGAATGAGTTGAACCAGGAATATAAATTGTATTTTTTAAATAATATTCCATTAAACACAGTTTTACTAAACTAAGGCTTCACAGATTTTTCCAATTTGTATACTTAAACAATATATCTTGACCTCATTTTAAGCTTAACTCACCCATTGTTTCCGAATAATATTTTTGTCCGGACAATTGTTTTGTAATATGTTGTATCTATCCTTTTTTTTTAATATGTAGTATCTATCCTTTCTTTGGAGTAGAAAAAAATTTTGTTTGGAACATTTTAACTTAAATTGGCTTAATTTTAATTTTTGTCCGGACAAAATTGAACTGCTCTACCACATATTTGAATTTTTCAGCCAAAGTTAAACTGAGCTGCCACATCATATTATATGTATTATAAAATCACTGAGGATACTGGTGAAAAAAGTTTTTTTTTGTATTGTTTTGGCACAATTTTCATTAAAAACAAATTGAAATTAAAAAAAAATTTAAATGGAGTTAAACGAATCAATTGTACTGATGCTAACGCCTCGTTTACACACGTATTTTATATGGAGGCTTTGTTTTTGCAGAAAAATTGTTCGAAATGGTTGAATCGTGTTGTGAAAAACTCTCAGTAAAGAACATTTTTTCCGTATAAAAAATTGTGCGAAAGCAATGGGTGAGTTTAGCTTTCCTCCTAATTGAATAAAACTTCTCAAAAGCAAGTTAAAGTAAACCACTGTTTACGGATTTTAACAAAGAACATTAATCATTCTTTACATACAGTTTTGATTTGTTGTCTAGTCTTTATTTTCTAAAAGTTTTTTTCCATCACAATCCACAAAAATCTCTTAGAATTCAAGAAATTGATTGAAAGAACTCGCGTGTCTTCTTCACCTGCTCGTCCGAATGAAAAAGAAAATTTAAAATAATTAATTAAATTGTTAAGAAAATACATGATTATTGTGAATAGATTCCAGGTATATATGACGTGAGAATTGAAACGCGAATATCATGAAAATAAGGCAAAGATAAATTTGTTTTGTATGCAAAATGGAAAAAAATAAACTTCCGCTTTTGAAGAAAAAAAAAATGCATGAATTTATTTAATTTTTTTTTTGTTGCATTTAATGCAAAAAAGCAACATGTAGTGTTTGCTAAAAGCAAAGTAAAAAAAATTACATTTATTTTAATTAAATTTTACATACAGAAAACTGTAAAAAAAACTGAAACGTTTTTTGTGCAGTTTCCCGAACAGGAGATTTTAAATTAAACTGTCAGTAGTAAAAGGTTAAGTATGAAGAAGCGTAAAAAAGTGTTAATGTTACTTAAACAATAATATTTTCTATCAGCTGTAAAAAAGTTGTTTATGATATAAATAATTTAGAAAATATGGTTTAGTTAAACTCGATTTAATAGGGGTACAAAAAACAACAGTTAACCAAATGTTTTCTATGTTTGCCTGAATATAAAATAATCTTTTTAAAAATATTGTACATTTTCTAAGTACGTTCTCTGTTAAAATCAATTAATCATAGTTAGTACGGTTAAACATAGTTTACACATTGAAGAATTAGTTAAGAGCAAGTTGCCAATTTTCAAAAATCTTTTAGTTTATTAAGGAAATTTCTTGTTTTAATTATAATGCCTGTTTAAAATGTTCTTCTATTAAGTTAAAAAATGGCTTATTATCATTCTCAATAGCCTTTTTATAGTTATTGCCGATATTATTAAACATCTTCAAAATTTGTTTCCCAAAAATGTTAATTTAAATTTTTGTATTTGTGTGGAATACTGTAGTTGCTAATGGACGTTAAGAAATTCTATAGAATTTAAAAAATATAATTAGAATTTAAAAAATTTTTAAATAAAATCTTTAAGTTTCAGTATTTTATTTTAATTTACCATTCAAGTTAAAAAGATAAAGTTTTCAAACACATTTGCAAATGGTGTAGTTGAACATCAGGAAGAGTAACTTGTGTAGAAAACATGTGTAAATAAGTAACAAATACATTTTTGTATTTAATCTTCTGTTTTAAAATTTTGTTGGATGATGAATGAATTCAAAATAATTGTTTGTTTTAGCATGTCTGTTTTATTGTTATATGCCACAAAACAAAATGATAAACATTTATCTTAGACATGAGATAAGATATGCTTTTCTCAAATGTTAGAAATTACAGTGGGCTTTAAAAGAGAGACAAATTAAGAAATTTGATTAAAAATTTCAATAAAAGATTTTATTTTTGTTGTTAATTTTTACACTTCTTAAAAAACCATTACCTTATCAAATACTTATTTTTGTAAACTTGAAATTAGTTAAACTCTCTTTAACCAAGTTTAACTAAGCCAGATGAAATTGAGTTAAGCACTTGATTGTTATTTGAAATCATTCACAATTGTGTAGACGACATTTTTCACGAACATAAATTAATTTTAAATGAATTGAACTAGTTTAAATTTTGTTTTGCTAAACCGAGTGAAAAATTTTTTGTAAAATAATATTGTGCTTTTTGGAAATAATATCAGGTAAAGGAGTTTTAGTTAATCAGAAAACAGATTTGTGCCGCAACTACCAAGTTTGTATACAAAATTTTGACGGAACTGCTTAGTTATTCTAAAAATGTGTATTGAATGAAATAATTAAAAAAACCTATTTTGCCGGAAAATTCCGAGACTAATGCCTAATAAATCACTGATGGTTTAAACACTAGTTTAGTTGAACTAAACTTGAAATTATATGTAGTTTAAACTCAACAACTATAAATCAGTGTCACATGTATTACATATCGTTAAAAACATAACATGTGGCAGCACTACGATAAATCTTATCAAATTCATATGGTATTGGTAGTTTAAACGCTTTGATTTTTTAGCCCTTAGACTACGTTCAACTAAGTTAAAACTTAATACACTTCTCAAAACCCCGGCCTTAGTGTGTTTACAATTTAGTCCAATTTTAAAAGAATTTAGCATTAATTAAACAAAAAAACATTAAAATCGTATGTTGATTTGGGTTAAATTAAACCCGGTTTAAACAAGTTTAAATTAAACGAAGATCATAGAGAGTACGAATTACTTTTGTACTACAATAAAGCATTACTTAGCGTTATTTAAATGTGTTTAAGCAAAATCGTACTTAAACATATTATTTTTTAATAGGATTTGTTAACTAAGAGATTAATTAAACTTCTTTTTATCAAATTTAAAATATTAAGCTTAACCAGAGGTAACACGTAATGCATTTTTACTTAATTTAAGTGGATTTTGGAAAGCTAAACATTCTTTAGCCAAGATTAACTAAACTAGGATATTTACAAATTAGCGAATCTTTTTTTACGAAATTTAATTCAGACTTTTATCAGTTATCGTTAGAACCTATCAAAAGTAAAGTTTTGTTTTGGCTTTGATATTGTTACAAGTAAGACTTTTGTGTTTATAATTCTTATTCGCTTTAGGGTTTTATTTGTATAATGTTTTTGGCCTTTCTAAAATCTTTGGAAAAGGTTTCCTGATGAGCTGGCTTAAGCAACCAGTGAAATGCGCATAGAAGCTAGCTTTCCCTCAACAATAAATTTCAGTGTATTTATCAAATATGAAAAACTGGGAATTTAGCACGTCATATTAATAGTAAAGTTTGTTATTTTTCTTATTTTTTATCGGGAAATGTTTAAAAATTTTCTTTCTATTAAAAATGTAGCTAAAATAAATTAATTTTTAAAAAGCTTTGCTAAAGATTAGTTAAACATTGTCAAATATAAGTTTT
The DNA here is from genome assembly GCA_949318255.1 of Pollenia labialis. Taxonomy (NCBI): domain Eukaryota; kingdom Metazoa; phylum Arthropoda; class Insecta; order Diptera; family Polleniidae; genus Pollenia; species Pollenia labialis. The sequence goes on along the minus strand of OX439143.1, from coordinate 135,495,752 downwards.
AGATAAGTAACAGAATGAAATTTGGCTTTATTTTAATAGTTTTTGGTTAGCTTAACTTTTTAAACAAAATTTAACTAAACTAGGATATTAAATCTTCAAGCTTTACACTTTAAACTGGGTTTAATTTTTGGCTTATTTAGCTATCGTTAAAGCTAAAAAAAAAATTTTTTTTGTCTCGTAATTTTTCTGATTTTTCAGTAAAATTTTTAAAAATTTGGTTTCTTTTCCAAGTCTAACTAAAATTAATTATTTTTAAATTAGCTTAGTTAACTAAAAAATTAGTTAAACATTGATTAATTGAAGTTGTTGATCTTGTGCTATCATGGAAAAAAAACCTAATTCAATTCTGCTTTTTTCAAACCCTTTTAGTTAGATAAACTTCCGTAAACCAAGTTTAGCTAAACTAGGATATTTTGAGTTTAGCGAAAGATTTTTATAAAATTTGCTTTTTGCTTTAAACAGTTGCTCTTTAAAGTATTTAAACCATATTTTATTTCAATCCTTTTTTTTTCTTAAACCCGTTTCAGAAATATGTATAGAACTTTAAAGATTTTTCGACTAAAGTTTCTTACATCCAGCCAGCATATAATATTCAAGCGTTATTATTAAGATTGTGAAATTTGAAATATGCTACAACATCATTATAATCATAAACATTATCTTCAGCATAATTATCTAAGATATCAGCAGAAGCAGCAGCATCATCTCAATTATCATTAGTTCTCGTAAAAGAATTTTTTTTATTTAAACAGCAGAAAAAGTGCACTTGTTCTACATTTCTTTGAATTCTTCTTGGTATACGTTTCTTTTTTATTTATTCTTTCCCATTTTTCAAAACGTGTGTTTGTCTGCCTTTTTCATTATGTTAAAAAAAAAAGAAACAAACACCAAACTAGGAGAATGTATGTTTGCAAAACGCATTCGAGTATAGAATCATGTTTGTAAAATGAGTTTTTCTTCTCTTATTTTTTAATTTACTGGAAACTACTATTTTATGCTAAAAACACAAATCTACAGCATAACAAAAATACTATTTTAGGTCTTTTTGTTTTGTTTTATACACATCCTAACGAACATGTGTAAAATGTAAAATTACACATGTTAAATTAACATTTTACATGTCTTTCTTGTTCTGGTTATTAAAACGTTTTTATCTTCTTTAACTATTGTCTGTCTGTCCATTCACTTAAATATCAGAAAGGTGTTGCAAAGATGTTGACAAATACAAAGTATAATAAAAAAAAATTGGAATAAAAAGAAATGTAGATTTCAAACAGATTAAAATGTGTTTTGTTTAAAGTCATACAATATTTTAGAAAAAACGAAACTTAAACAACATTCAAAGTGTAGCAAAAATAGTATAAAAATGTTTTTAATTAATATATAAAACATAAAAAGTGTAACAACTTTAGTTAAATATTAATTTATTTTTAAACTAATTTCAATTATTTGTTTAGCTTAAACTATGGTTAATTTGGCAAAATTTAATTTAGTTAATCTTAGCTAAAGCAAGTTTAACTCAATTTGGTTTAACTGCGGCTGTTTCTAATTTTTAAACATAAAGCCCGGGCTTTTGAGATGTGCATTAAGTTTAAACTGAATTTAGCTTAGTCTGAAAATCGCATTTTTCCGGCGAAATGTGATTTTTGTTTTATTATTTCATCAAAGACTAACATTTTAAGCAAAGCTAAGCTGTTCCGACAAAATTTTGTATATTAACTTGGCAATGCCGGCACAAATCGGTTTTCAGATCAACTAAACCTAGTTTTACTGAGAACTCAAAAACCCGGCCTAAGATGTATAAAGGTTTTATAAATCAATTCTAATTTCATAAAAGTGTTCCCATTATAAAATATCTGTATTGTTACATGTTTTTAAACTTTAATCCTTATTTTTAGCGATGAAGCAAGGTTTTAGTTAACTAAACTAAATTTAGTTTTAATATTAAACATCGCTTAAAAAAGTATTTTTAAGCTCTAACATTTATAATAAAAATCTAAAGCTAAACTCTGTTTATCCAAGTTTGGTTAAACTCGGCTAAATGAAGTTTAACCATTTCTATGTCAACTTAATAAAAGTTGTCGTTAAACTATTTGAGTTTTACAAAAGACTTTAGTTTTCAATTTGATTTAAGATTTATGTATTTAGAAATTAGTTAGCAAAAGTTTTATTTCAATTGGACTTGTTTAATTAAGATTTATCTTTTAACTTAAATGAAGCAAAGGATTTACAGGACTTCTTTTATATGCAAAAGTAATTTCCCTATAATTTACTACAAAATTTATACTATTTTTTTAGCATACAACTAACCCCTTCTATTTTCTTTGGAATTTGTGTACCAAAATTGAAACGCGCTTCATGAGATTTTAAGCAAATAGTTCTTTGGGATTTAAATTACTTTAGCAAAGTTATTTTTTAAACTATGGCTATTAAAAATGTCACAGTGATTTAAGCGTTTTATTTTTACACATTTTAGTTTAATCTTTTATTTAAAGTCGTTTAAACTAAAACAAGCAAAAAACTTTTGTATTTTCAAACAGCTGCAGTAAAAATAGCAACAAAAAATTGATTGCAAAAAAAAAGCTTTGCTTTAGCAATTTTGTATTTTGCAGCATTTTTTATTTTTACCACAATTTTGAAAAAAAATATTTTTTTTTAAGATTTTTAACTTTAGATAACAGCAATTAGTTGCTGCCAGTATTTTGTTTTTTTTTCCTTGAATTTCATTTATTCTCATGTGAGCATAAAGACCCGTCTAATAGAGTAAATGGTTTCAAATGTTTATAGAAATTTTTTTTCTGAAAAGGAGCTGCATTTATTTGATCCGTTTTTTTTTTTTTTTTGCTTTTTTACTAAAATTTCAATGTACTGCCATTGGCAATAGACTCTGGAAAAAATATAAGGCAAGAAAATGTAACCACAAACAAAGAACTAAAACTTACATACAATTGCAGTACAAAACAAATTTTTGTTAACTTAAAAAGTTTTTTTTTATTATTTGAGACAACAAGATTTATTGTTTGTTTTAAGCTAATTGTTAAGTAAATAAGTAAAAGAGCATTTTACTTTTGGGGAAAAAGAAAAATGTTACTTTTATAGTAGTGGCACTTAAGAAATATAACAAAATATTAAAGTAGCTAATATTAATGCCAAATTTTCTTTAAAAAACAACCACATAAAAACTTTAGTTGATATTCGATTTTATAAAATGTTAAATTATTTAACTAAGCTTAAAATTTGCTTATATTAAACTTTAATTAACCGAGTTTAGCTCAACTCGGTTAAACAGGTTAGTTAAGCTTAAACAAGGATATATTTTGAAATAATATAAATGATACTTAAACCTTGTTTAGTTAACTAAAATAAATACTATTGCTTAATTAATAGCTTCGATAAATTGATTTGAGAAAATAGATTTTTTAAGGAAACTTTTATTACCAAAGCATTCCAGGAGTATTTTTCTTCAAGTGAACTGGCAAAATAAAATAAAGTAATTTGTTTTTATTTTTGTTTTTTCTTTACCCACTTACAACTACATTTAGAGTTGACAAAAAATCAACCAATTGTAGTCGGGACTGTAAGAAAAGATAAACTCACTGTTTATTCTTGTTGTTTTTGTTTAAGCTTTGTTACAAGTAAAACTGAGGTTTATAATTCTTATTCGCTTAACAGTTTTGGATGAAGTTTCCTGACGATATGGCCTAAGCAACCAGTGAAAGGCGCATACGAATAGCTTATCCCTTCAACAATAAATTTCAGTTTCTTAATAGTATGAAATGGGAATTTAGCACATTTAAAAGAAACCTTGTTAATAATATACATTAGATTTTGGATTAACTAAACCTTGTTTAACAGAGATCTCAAACACCCAGCCTAAAATGAAGGGAGCAAAAAACTTTTATATGCGATTTAGTTAAAATTATGTCTTAGAAAAATTTCTTTTAATTACTAAAAAAAAATAAATACAAAAATTACGGAAAAATATTAAATCATATTCAATTGCAAAAATTTTTTTTTAAGTTTAAAATGTTTTTACATCAACCTGACATTAAAGTAGTTGAAATTCATTAAATCGAGAATAATTAGATTTTAATTAAGATTAATTAGAATATGAACAACATTGGAAATACATGAGAAACCCGACTCTAAAGGGAGCATGAAACTTCTATATGTGATTTAGTTAAAATCATGAACCAAAACAAAATCACTTTAAACACAATAAAACTTTTTATCATTTTGCGAAGCACTAATGGAACATTAAAAAAAATAAGCGCACAATTATGCGCTACGCAATAAGACATGCATAAATGCACCAAAGTAAGTGAAAGAACTCTCAACAACATTTATAAAAAAAATAAGATTTCAAGTGCTACGGCATTCCCTTACTACGAAGCAGGTTTGAAAGGGAGAATACTAAAAAATAAATGTATCAAAACATTCAGTGTGTAAGGCCGATCGTTACATATAACAATTTTTATATACGCTGAATAATGTGCTTTATGTATCAAAAATTTATTGCTTCAAAGTGGGAACTCGCCTAATAAAATTCATGTCTTCCGTCAGCGCAATGGTAAGCGAATCGTTTATGTTTCTCCCTTACAAACCTGCTTTGTTGGAAGCTCCATTTTTTATTGGGAAATTATTATAAACTTTAAATCATATTTAATTAAAATAAATTACATTCCGTTTTTAAGCTTAAAATTTTCTTACATTAAGCTGACATCAAATTAGTTAAATATCAGCTAACTGAGTTTTAAACTTCATCTTAAATATTAACTGCCGTATTCATAAATAATAAAATGAGTTTGAAATGTGTTTTAAGGCAAAATTTTCATACAAATTTTTCTTAAAATGCATTTCAAATCCATTTTAATTTTTTATGAATACGGCAGTAAGGATTTAAAAGAGCTTTATTTTTCAAAAAATCTGTACATTAATTTGACCTAAATAGTAAATTAAAGCCAAATTTGATAATTTTTTTTTTTTGGGAAAATTGTCCATGGAATCTCTCTTGCAAATTTCATATTAATAAAAGTATTAATCCAGGAAAATTTTTGTATTACCACTTATGTCTGTTTTTCAATAATTTTGAAAGGTCTTTTATAATTTTTATTTAAAGTAAGATACAACAATTTATTAGAAAGTGGCTAGAAATTGTTTTGTGAGCCATGTATAATCATCGTTCTATGAATTTTTACAGTCAAAACAAACAAATTTTTTTTTTTCTAATACAGTTATTCTATATAAGAATAGCTATAGCAAAAACTATACAAAAGCATATCAAATTTATACAAATACATACATATAAAATCACAGATAATATCTAAGAATAATTTAAATTTCACATCATCTACGACTTAAATTGCAACTCAGTCATCAGTAACGTCATTGTTTCTTTTCAAGCGTCATCATCACGATCACATCTCTTCGCGTCATATGAGAAGATGCAACATGGATCATGATATCTTACAATAAGTACAATACAATATTTATAAAATTTGTTTTTTTCTACCACATATTTGCTTATGTCTCTTATTGTCTTAAAAACCACCAGGCAGGCAACATCATGTGCTTTTGTATGTAACTTTTTAAACTCATGTGGGAAATGTTCAAGTTCAAAAATGGTTTTTTGTTTCTTATTTTCAGGTTAAAGCCGGAATAAAAAATAGAGACTTAAGAGATTCTGTGGAAAAGTAGTAATAGGAGTGGAATGTAAATAGAAGATTCATGACACCAATGCAAAACAATATAATAAGATGAGGAAATGTGCCAATACATAAAAGAAAATAGTATAGAGGCAATGGCGGAAAGAAGGACCCTACAATATAATTTTAATTATATAGATTGTTTAAAGCGTTTACCTTTAGTTTATATCTTAGAAAAAAACTTTTTAATTATTTTTTCAATAAAAAATAAACAAAAAGTTTATTAATTGGCAGAATTGAATATCTTATTTTTAAAATTTTGCTTCATCCTATTAGCATTAAACAAGTTAAACCTTTTTAAACCAAGTTTAGGTATTCAAACCCGTTTTAAAATTGTTTGCTTAAAAACTCAACAATTTAGTAGAAGAATTATTTTAGTTAACCCCAGTTTAGTAAATATAGGTTTAGCTTAACTCCTTAGGCCGGCTTTTTAAGATATGGATTAAGACTAAACTTAGTTAAACGTGTTCTTAAACTCGGATTTTTCCGGCAAAATGTAATTTTTTTTTGTTGTTATTTTATTAAAGACCAACATTTTAAGCAAAACTAAGCTGTTTCGTCAAAATTGTGTATACAAACTTGGTAATGGCGGCACCAATCAGTTATTAGATTAACTGAGCCTAGTTTAACTAAGATCTCAAAAAGCTAGCCTTATAATTAATATTAGGCCTAATTATAAAAAATGTACCTTGAAAAACGTAATCAAACTTGGTATAAAAACAAAATTTTGAGCCAACTTTAAATTTAAAAAATTTTATAGCTCTTCAAATTACAGAAGACAAGTTTTGTTCAACTTAAGCTTTATTATTTCTAACTTTAGGGTGGTCCACTATTTAAATTCAAAAGCATTTTTACGAAATGTGTACTATTAACTATAAGCAGAAGTATTTTATGTATTTAAAACCAGGTTGAGCTTAAATATTTAAGGCCAAGATTATGCTTTTCATAAAAAAAAATCAACTAATAGTTAAGTTGATGAAACCGAGTTTAATTTATTTTCCTTAAGCAAAATTAACACAAAATTTCACTTAAAAAAACGTATTCTTAAGACAGATAAATTTTTAAACTCTAACGCCCGTATTTATAAAAATTTTTTAAATTTAATGAAGGTTTATAAAACAAATTTTGTATGAAAATTTGCCTTAATAAACGTTTGATAATTGTTTATAAATACGGGGGTTAGGCTTGGTTATTAAGATATCAGTTTAACAAGGTTTAGTTAATCTGAAAACTAATTTGTTATTAGGTTTGTATACACAATTTTGACAGAACTGCTTAGTTTTGCTTGATATGTTGGTCTGTAATGAATAACAAATACACATATCGCCGGAAAAATCCGAGGTTTATATGATTTATATAGAAAAATTTTTGATAACATTTTATTTGGTTTATATAGTTTTACGAAATTTAGCCGTAAGAAAAGGTTTGAGTTTATTTAGAAATAAGTTGACTTTATTTCATATAAGCTTAGTTTAACAACGATTAAGAAATTTATGTTAAACTAAGATTCAAATTTAATAATAACACTCTGACAAAAATGTGTAATTTTCGTATTTTCAGGGCTGGATTAAAAAAATAATCGATTTCGTAGCCAATATTATATTAAACTAAATAAAGTTTCTGGCTTATAAAACAAGGCAAGTACAATCGTGATTTCATATGGCAAAAAAAATCTTACAAGGCAGCAACAGCTACACATTTCACGAGGAAGCAAGTGCTGGGAGAGTGAAGAGGGAATACATCAATAAGTCTTGTAAAATAGACTATCAACAAAAAAACTTTATTGATTCTTTAGCTTTTAAATCCTTATACGAGTTTATTGAAAACCAAAACCAATCATTAAGTCAGTATAAAAAGAAAGTTTTTTTTTCTTTTTGTTTTGAAGAAGCAGTAAAGAATAAATACAAATATTTAGCTTGAGGCATATGAGGAAAATATTTTGTTGCAACATAAAAATTGAAAACAAAAAGAAAAAAAATTATAAAGAAGATGAGCTAGAAAATGTTGGAAAAGAAGCACAAGACCATGTTTTAAATCTAACCAATGATTAGACTTCATTAAAACTTAAACTTGTGATGTTAAAATTGCTAAAACCTAAATAAAAAAACAAAACAAGTAGGAAAGCTTTATCAGGCTACGCCGAATTTTCTATACTCTTCTCCGGGATTAAAAAAAAATAAAAAAACATTTTTTTGTGAAAATCAGCTGATTTGTTTAAATGCCGGTTACTTTTCGTATTTTCCGCATGATGGCAACCTACGCTTTTAGGCATGTAACTTGCTACGAACAACTTCACAAATTCTACTTTATTGACAGCTGCGTAGGATAAGAAAAAATATCGAACGGGTGGTGTGAACCTAAACATTTAAGTTGGTCTGTTAGAGTAACTCTTATGGCGTTTTCTTTTCTAAAAAAAAGTGTTACATAAGTGTTACATGTGACTTGGCTACATTTTTAAATGCCCATTAATTTTTAAGAAGTGTTTCATATTTTACGTTTACAAAAGAACACAAATTTTGGCATAAAACAATAAAGTACAATTAGCGCAAGGTAAATTCAATTACAGGTGGTGGCAAGAGTACAACAATTCAAAGCCAACAGAAACAACAGATGTTTTTTGTATTGCATTGTTAGTGTTTACGGCTCGAAACTTGCCACCACCTTGTACTGAATTCGCCTTGATCTAGTGCTGCACTCATGCCCCTTTAATTAAAATGAGTGTTGAACATGAAGCATTTTTTTTTATTTTAAAGGGAACATCATCAGAAAAGAACGCTTTACACTTTTAAAATAACACTTGTATTTCAGAAAATAACATAACAAAATGTAAAAGGCAAAATAAATGCAGAATTTTTACAATCAGAAAAGAAAACGCCATTAGTAACTCTTAACTTAGAATAAACCTGTATATCCAAATCCCCACTGGGTCTTAGATTAATATTTTAAAAGTTTCCTCACGGAATAACAAACTTAATATACCCTCATAAAGCTTTCGTGGTGGATGGTTACAAAAAGTAAAAGGCGGACTTCTGCTTTGGCTGGAGCAGTTTATAAAAAACTTGCTGTTAGTTTGATAATTGAATCAGGCTTCCGTTTAATAAGAAAATCATACGTTCTTTATTTTCAATTTTCTTCTTGAGTACCTTTAAAGCTAAATGACTATTAATTGGCTTGGAAACTTTTTTAGTTTAGCATCTGTTTTTCTGTTAGTTTTCTATGTTCTATCAAATGTTGTTTCTTTTTCGAATTTTTTTTTTGCTGGAGAAGAGAACATTTCTTTCAGCTTGATTCTTGCAACAATTTTTAACTTTTTTCTTTCTCTATTTTCCACATAACATTAACATTCTTAACATAATGCACTTAACGGTTGTATTTTATTTTCATTAAGCTTTTTCTACTTACTGCTTATAATGATCATGTTTATTACCAATTTAATAATGCGATAGATGATAATGAAGTTTCATTTTCAGTAATTGCTGCCTCTGGAGGTCTTTAAATGTTGCATTATTTTTATAAATTAAAATTCTTTTCTAATGGTTGTTGCTTTTGTTTTTCTGCTTTTCATTTTAATGTCTACCAACCTGCAAAAAAAAGAGAGAAAGAGAGAATTAAACGAAATTTAGAACAAAATTTTTAAATTTTTTATTTATATGTATAATTCCTATTTACATAAATACACTTAAAAAAAAAGCTTGGCTTTTTTGTACTATTTACAAAAGTTTCGTATAAAATGCGAAAAAAAAGTTACATTAGCATTTTTTAACTTTACGAAAGTAAGTCTGCTTTCACACGTTTCATCTTTTGATGCTCACCTCTTATGTTTTTAGGTGAGAGAAGAAACAAGAAAGGGGGTTAGTACGAAGATGCCTGTACTCGGTCAGTACGCTTTGTGTTTTTATTCGTTGGTATATGCACAACGATGGCTGCATGTAATTTTTTTTCTTTTCTTTTTCTGTTTGATTCGCTATTAATAAAATTGTTGTTGTTATCAACCGAAAAAGGTTGAAACCAATTGCTGCTTGTTAATATATTGGCATCTTTTAAACGGAATTGAAAAGAAGTTGAGCATCAAAAGATGAAACGTGTAAATTCAGACTAACGAATTCTTTTGTAGTCCTATTTTTCGTAAGTATTACAAAATGTTTCATGTTTTACAAATTTGAGTTATAAAGTGTGGTCCAACCATAATCCACGATGTTAATTGTGGGTCACATTTAAGGTGTGAGATTATATCGGACTTCTTGGTACCGTGTTATCTTGCGTCGTGGCGATGTTTATTGGCTGTCACAATCATGTGATTTGGCACCGTTGGCATTCTTTCTTTGGGGATATTTAAAAGAAATAGGGTACATTAATAAGCCAAGAGCAATTCAAGAACTAAAGAATGAGACAATTCGGCACATTAACGACATTGAACCTCAATTATTTTTCAGAGTTATTGAAAATATGGACCAACGGATAGAGGTATGCCACCAAAGCCGTGACCAGAATTTGGCCGATATTCTGTTTTACACATAATTGTCATAGATCCTTCTATCATAACAAAAAATATTAAGAAATAGAATCTGGGAATTTATCTCTCATGTTGAGTAACATACATTATATTCGAATGTGTATTCTTTTGAGGATTGTAATTCGACTTAGAATACACATTCGAATAATATGAAAATTAAAAAAAAAATTAAGGCAATTCTCTGAAAACTTTTGGTTTTATTTACAATTAACATCATGCCTTTTGTTTGATCCCTAAAACTCCTATTTTTATAGGAAATGCTCCGTTACGAATAAACTATGTTGAGTGTTGGGGCCTTATTTAGGACCTCCGACTAAGTTTGGTTAATGGGGTATTGTAGTAGATTACTTAAGCTACAATTTAAACGAAATTTCATATTGGGGACTTTGTAAAACAAAATTTTAAAAAAACTGCTTTAACGCATTTTACTCGTTTGGCTTTGGGCCCGATTAAGGACCCCTGCCCCAAGTTCGGTACATTAACTGTTGTAGCGAGCCACTTTAGCATACATAAAATGTATTATGAACGCTTTTTGTAAAATAAAGTTTACTGAGTTGGATGATTAGACCAGCTGATAATCACGTGTTGGTTTTACAAACTATTGGTCCGTCTAAAGAAAGGAATTAACGAAACATTTTCAAAGTGTTTTAGATGCTAGCCTTTAAGAGTGAACAAATGATTTTAAAACAGCGCATGGACAGTTCTGCCTCACCTGCATTTTGGTCTAGACTTTGCCCTTTATATTTTTGATTTGATTGGATGAGGATAAAATCTAAGATATGGTTTCCAATAAAATTAAAATGTTTGTAATTCTCATTCGCTTTACAGTTTTATTTGTATAATATCTTAAGCTTTTCCAAAGTCTTTACGAAAAGGTTTCCTGATGATCTGCCCCAAGCAACCAGTGAAATTCAAATTGGAACTAGCTTATCCCCCAAAAATAAAGTTCGGTGCATTTATCAATGAATAATGTGAATTTAGCATACGTAATTTATGAATAGAGGATACAATTTATTCGAACGATGTTTTACTTAAGTCGAAGGTTGTATATTTGACTAGATAGAAGTAATAAAGTTAGACCACTTGGAAATTTGGACATTAATTGAAAATATTGTCTGATCTTGGTTTCCCCAAATTACTCTTTCGAAAGAAAATTAAATAAGGGACGATCAATAATTTTTTTGCATTAAATAAAGGGTCCGCCCAATAACTTTTTTTTTTTGAAAATGCAATAAAACAAATTTCTTTTTTTATTTGAAAGTACAATCCTTCCGGTTAATTATAGAAAATAATTTCATTCAAATGGCTACCTCGGCTGGCCATACAGTAGCCTACACGATCGGTCCAATTTTTAAGCACATTATCGATTGTGTGCAGCTGTATATTACCAATGGCTTCACGAATATTGTCCTTTTAAGCGTCAATTGTCTCTGGCTTGTCGACGTAACACTTATCTTTGACGGCACCCCACAAATAATAGTCCAACGGTGTCAAATAGCAGCTCCGAGGTGGCCAAGCGATATCATCTCTGCGGCTGATAATGCGATCTTCAAAAACAGGGCGCCAAACATCGAGTGTAGCTTCGGCTGTGTGGCACGTAGCGCCGTCCTGTTGAAACCAAATATGCCAATATCCTCCTCTTCAATTTTTGTGAACAAAAGTTCGTTCAACATGGCCCGATAACGACCGACATTGACTGTAACGGCCACTCCTTATCCATTTTCGAAGAAAAATTGCCTCTGGACCAAAATCCGCACCAAACAGTGACACGTTTTGAGTGCAACGGCTTTTCAATGTATGCGTGCGAGTTTTCTGTGCCCCAAATGCGACAACTTTGCTTGTTTACATACCCGCCAAGATCAAAATGAGCTTCATCTGAAAAGATGATTTTTTTTAGCAAAATCGGCATCTTCTGTAAGTCGATCGCAGGCAATATTTCCCAGCATTGTTTAAGCGCATACACAACCATATTCGTTCAGCGGAAGGATACAACTAACTATCTGTCATGACATGAGCTAAGTGTTACCATTAATGAAATAAGTACTAGTTGAAAAAACGTTAGATGGCGGACCCGTTACATCTCAATATTTGTATACATGTTGTTCTTAAAATTCAGAAATTTTTTCACCCAAAATTGAGCTTTTATTACATTTAAAATCAGAGGTAAAAAAACTGCAGTCAAAGTAGAAAAACTGCCATTTCTTCCACTTCTTCATTTTGTCATTGGCCAAAATAACTGTTGCATTTACTTCTCATTCATTAAATGTTAACAGTCGCTTTCAAACCAACTTAAATAGCGAAAAATTTTATACAATTTTTTTTGTTCGACAGTTTTTTGGTTTGCAGTTTATTGCTAACTATTAAATAATTTCTTATTAAAATTAACCCTTAAACTCTGTTTAACCAGGTTCAGCTAAACTCGGTTTAAGCAAGTTTAACTTAACTTAAGTTAACAAAATTATTCAAAACTGAAAATTACAACAAAAAACTATAATTATTTTTAAAATGATCCACAAAAGCTGTCTTAAAAAAATTTATATTCCAAAAGAATAAAATTTAAATTGAATCGTGCAGTATCGTCTTAAAACCATCATGATTTTCGTGGGGTGCGTCAATTAAGAAGTGTGAAAAACGAACTGGTAATAAAGATATTATTTTATTAAAAAAACGTTATTACCTTTTTTTCATTTAAGTATCACTGACAATGTTGCATGCCTTAAATAACCATTTTAGGAGTCTGTTAAACCCTAAAGAGACAATTTAATGATTAGCTCGTGCTACAAAGAACTTACGTACATTAAAAAAAGTACGCAAAGTTAAAAAGGTACTTAAAAGTTAACAAAACAAAACAAAAAAACATTAACAGAAGTACAAAACACACGAATGCATTAAACACGTTTAATTTGGTTTCATGACAACTTTTTCTCTTTTAATATTTCCCATGTCCAAATTATATGTTTTTCTTTTAAATGATTTTAATTTTAATTTATTTCTTTAGTACATCATTCACAATTTTTCATACATGAGTGTCAAGTTCAAGGGTAAATAAAAAAAAAATATGTAAATGAAAATTTTATTTAAATTATAGAGCAAATGTTAAAGATAGTGCACGAAAGTTGATAAATATCTTAACGAAATTTGTATATTTTTAAGTTTTATAAAAACTTAGAAGAACGTCGTTTTTAAGTCGATTTGAAAATTTTAACTGTAAAGAAAAAGCATAAATTTTGTCTTAATTTTCTTTTGGTTTCTATCTTTAACATTTTACAAATCTCTAGCAAACACAACTGATCTTGACTTTAAACAACAATTTGCTTGCAATCATTCATGCCTCAAATGCTGAATGAAAGAATAATAAAAATTAAAAAAAAAACTGTAATTAAAGCGATAACACAAAGAAAAAGCTGAAAAACGTTTTTTATGTATTTTAGTAATTTAATGTTTTATTTTAAATCCTTTTTTGATAAAAACAATAAACATATCGTCACCTTAAACGCAAAAGGCCTTATCTAAAATTTTGAAAATTTTACAGGAGAAGCAAAAACCATTTTAAATGAAAAATCGATAAATCGCCTTAAACGTTTTATAATTTAATTTTCTTTTTTTTTTCTTGTAAAATATACCCAGTTGTTTTGATAATTAACAATGTTGCATATTACGCAAACTGTTTGTTAGGCCTTTTAGCGTTTACCATATAATCTTTTGTAGATAGGGCCTTTTGTTTTTTGTCAATAAACTCGCTAATGTTGGCAGAAAGATTCCAACATTTTTCGTGAACATTTGTGTTAAGGCAATACATCAGATTTAATGAAAATGTCTATTTTAGTTTGTTTGTTTGTTAGTAAGGGCCTTTTACGTTTTAGGTTACGATATATTGGTATGCACATGTATTTTTAAACATGGAATTAAGAAAACACTAGTTAAATAATCACATTTTAAACTCAAATCCAATTAAGTTATGAAAAATAAAAAATATCGGGTGATTTTTAAAGATCTACAAATTGAAATAAAGAAGAGGAAGCGGGATTAAGTATCCATCTAATTGGCTTTATTCATAAAAAAAACTGTATGGCATGATTATTTAAATATGAGATTAGTCAAACTGTTGATGGTGCTTGCGCGTACATGGCGCAACTTTGAGCTTGAATTATTAAACACAAACGAAAAACGGTCGCTAAAAGTTTCCGAATGGGACATGTTAAAGTTAGTTAGCACTCCTCTGTACCGCTCACCGTTCACTAGCACATTTTAACCATCGGAGCAAAAATTCTTCCGGCTCATAAACTGCAAAACTGCAGAACAGTGAGTCCTTTTTGATGTTAATCGTCGATAATGGCTGGAGGATTATCATCTTTCCAAATTTATGAGTTTATTTTTGATAAATTGCGAAACCAAACTAACATAAACAACTAGAGACCTGCACAATTCCATTTGAACACACATTGAAATCAATCAAAATTATTCACACTCTATGCTATCGTGTCACTGTCGCATACAAAAAAAAAACTGTTTGAAGGTGTAACAGCAAAAAACAAATGCTTCACTATAGTGGTGGTCAAATGAAAAGCGGGTTTAAAAAATACTCTCAAAAATTTGCAATGGAATGGAAAATACGCGCAGCAATGGGAGTAGGAAAAAACACACATTCTTATTTATTTTTAAGTGAGGTTGGGATATGAATAGGGTTGCCAGACGACCTTGAATAGCCTGCATTATCCAGTTTCTGTAAGTGTTGTCCAGGTACCAGCTAATATACCATTTATCCAGTTGAAACACTTTATTTAATTTTTAAAAACTATTTTTATATTAAAAGCACGTACACTAACACTTATTCAACACTACATTTTTTATTCATTAATTGATATAGAATTGATAGAAAGAAACAGTAAGTGCTAGAAAGAGTAAACTATATAAAATGTAAACAAAGTTTTTTAGTTTTTTTTTTCTCTTGTTATGGTTTTGTTTCAGGGATGGCGTTGAGAATTTTTAAAATTGTACCAACAACCGTTAAAAATGCTGCCTTTAAAAAAAACACCCGATTAATATGGGATGCTTTTCAAAATTTACTTATCGCTTTGTTATACAAATTAAGTTGCCAAGTGCAAATAATATATAAATATTTTACTTTCTTTTTTAATATAACAAAACTGTATTAATTTTCATAGAAATATGGTGTTGTAAACCTTGAAGTTTTTTCTTTTTTCCCCTTAGCTCATCCCGCGAAGCTCTACGCTTGTCTGCTGTTGACCAGAGCCTCTGGCGGGAACCGAACCCGCAACGACCGCACTGATAAACTAGCTCACTACCAGCTAGACTACCGGGGCACTCAAGTGTCTATCTCGTATTTTTAGGGTATACACCCAACCCAAATCAATACAGGTGTTTTCAAAATGGCAAAGAAAGAGTGAGAGACTAAAAAAATTTCTCTCTGTACTAAATATTGTCTTACATCTTCGATGAAAAAATTTATATTGGGGTTTTTTCACAGAAAATGACCCCTTAAAGCTCAAAAATTAAATTATTATTTTGAATTTGTTTCCGTTAATATTACACAAAATAAATGCATCTGTCATTTTCCGAAAGATTAACTTTAATTTTCTTTATACTAACAAAAATATGCTACTTTGAGTTACCCATAATAAATGAATTCAAACACAAAAAATTGTTAACTTTTTAAAATGTAACGACCGTTACTTTTAAAAACAAATTTTTTTTTTGGTAACTAATTTCTTTGGTTTGATATAAAGTAGTATTAAAATAAGTATTAAAATTACATTTTTTATAAATTCTTTCGGTTGCTGCCGTTGCTTGAACTTTCGTAAGTCCAAAATGGAGCAATCCTCGTGGCATATTTGGGTAGGTTGGCATTTTATTTAAGAAATCTCCGAAAATCGGTAACGACCGTTACTTTGGAAACACCCATATGTTAAGGTTAATTGAAAGTTTATCTTGTCAACCACAAACAATTTCTTTGTACAGTCAATACTTTCCAATTTGTTATTTATATTTTATAGCACAGTGTTTTTTTTTAAATTAATTTTTTCTGGTGATAATTTATAATTTGTTATCATTTCTCTAGATCATCTGATAAATTTCTATAATATTCAATAAAAACTTTTCTTTAATTGTTTATTTTAATTAACTTAATTACTTGTTTTCTCTCTTCCGATTAATTTTCTTAATTTCAGTTGCAAATTGCCAGTTAAAAACTCTTTTTTATAGTTTTATTTGCAACATTACTTTTATTCAACACCCTCATATTTTCTTTAACTTCTCTGCTCCAGTTACAAATAAATTTTCTCTTGTTTTACATTTGACTTTCTTGTCCGTACGTCTGTCCGTGTGAATTTGCTTGACAAGTGGTCATTAGTGGTTTATTTTAATTTGTTTCGGAATGAATAAATGAAAGAATGAGTAAATGAAGTGTGTTTTGTTTTGCAAAGTTGCAATTTAACGATTTCGTTTTCTCTTTGATGTTTTCACTTTAAACGTCATTAAGTCTGTTAGTTTTAACCCATATTTAAAGGTTCCCCTAAAACACATTTCCTTTACTTGAGTATTTTTCGAAATGTTTAATGTGTGTGGTAAACTAAATAAACACTTGCCACATGCGGTAAATTCATGGTCATTTGTTATTGGGCATTTGTAAGTGCAGGTAGGTGGATGTGTTTGTTTCAGTGTTGTCAGTCTGTGAGTCTTATTTAGGGCCTAAAATTCATCGGTGCATAAAATTGCCTTTAAGGTTTGAAGAAGTTATTTTGCCGCTGTTGAAGTTTATTTGCCGTTAGTAAACGATTTATTAGCCTTTGGTTTTTTTGCTGGCAAAATTTACATTATTGACTTCGCAAATACATTAATTTAATTATGATACTAAAATGTAGGATAATTTTTATATAGGGATTTAGATGATTTATGAAAAGCAGATAATCTTAAAGCATACATATTTGTTTAAGCCAGTTTTGCTGGAAATTCTTGTTTTTTTTTAAACATAAACATTTATTTGTTTTTTCACTTAAGGAAAAAAAAACTTAATGTAATCAAAAACAAATTATTTCAAAACCTGGAAAGAAATGGGTTAATTAAAAATTTTTGAAAATCGATAATGATTTCATTTAGAAGTTACTTTTGAAAAGCAAAACGAATGTTTTGTATTTAAAAAAATAGATACAAAATTTTTTTTATTAATTTTATTTATTGATTAAAAACCTTTTTGCATAATGCCAAGGAATTAGTATAAATAAAATTTATTATTTCAATCAATTATTCAAAATTGCAATATGGGATAATAATATAAAAAAAATCTGTTTAAATATTTCGAAATTTTTAATTTTTAAATGGAAATTTGTAAACGAAAATAACGTTGAACCTCTGTTTAATTTAAACAAAAGATTGAATAACAAATTATAGCAAATTAGTAATAAGACAAGACAAGACACAAATTCCACATCTGATTCACATTTTATTGTCTAATAAGCATTTTAGCAAAATAAAGGTATTGAATAATAAAAAAATATTTATGATTATTTTTTTCTAAGAAGTTTGATTTATATGGAATTACAATGATTGTAGCCAAATTTCTTAATGGTTTCTTTTTAACAGAGTTTTTTTTTGGTTGATTCAAGAAGAAAAAAAATTAGAAATAAAATAGTATAAACTAGTTTTTTTTTGTCAAGGTCATTGTTAAATTATTCTTGCTTCTTTATTTCAGTAGCTTTTTTCATTCAGACTTAAGCACTTTTATGCTGACCATAAATTTGAATTATGGTCATCGGGGTTTTTTATTTTCGTTTTTTTTTTTGTTAAATTTTTGTCTAAATTAATAGCTGGGGTTTTGTCTTTTTTGTTGTTTTAAGTAAACCCAATGTTGATAATGATCTTTTGTTTGTTGTCTTTTTGTGTGTGTGTTTTTGTTGGTGTATTAACAGAAATAAATGAAAATAAAAGTAAAAAATTCAAATTTAATAAAACAACGTTATTAATTACTTTTATAATTTTTTTATTACATACTTTTTAATTATTTTTTAATTATTCCATCTTAAGTTTATAGACCTACAAGGTGAAGAAGAAGAATACCGGTTCTTGTTTACAATTTAATTTTTTTAAATAAGAAAATAACATCATCAAATTTAATCATTACGATTAAAATGCCAATTAGCTTAAGCCAATACAAAGCTTTTTTAACTTCCTCTCAATAAAAACTTTGTAGTTACAAAAGGTATAACTTTTAATTACGGGATTTACAGAATATGACGTACGCCAAGGCGTATAAACAAGGTTCGTTCCTTTAATTTTGAAACAATCAAGCGGCAATTTAAAATCTTCTACAAGCAGCAGACTTCTTCGAAAAGCAAGAAATTGGGAAGCACACAAATTAAAACCAAAAGATGTTTAAAGACAATTCTGAAATGCTGATTGAATGCAATAAATAGCAGCCATTTGTTCATCAATTTCTGACTGGCAAAAATTAATCCATTCCGACAACCCTAAGCTCAAGAAAGCTCTGTAAATCAGCCCAATCAACGCTAAAGACAATTTATTATTAAGCACGCCAAAGTGATGCTTTGCATCACCGGAAGGAACAGAAAGGTGTTATTTAATTCATGCTGCTTAAATCATGTCAAACGAACACAGGAGACCTTTATCGAATGCAACTGATTCGTCTGATGACAACCAATATTAAAAAAATAAAAAAAACCCTGAATATAAGAGCAGACTTAAAACCGCAGTACTGAATCATGCCAAGCGTTTGGCAATGTGTTGAAATACCAGCTAAAATCCATTTAGAAAATAATAAAGTTTCTTCGTACACACAGAAAAAAATACCAATGTAAAATTAACATGGAAAAATGTTGATTGAGAATCATGTTAAATTTCTGCAAAAGTATGCCCTTTATTTAAATTTATCATTATTTCATCTTAATTTTAAATTAAAGATATTAAAATAATCCTAAATCACGCTTATTTAATATTATTCACTGTTAAAATAAATAAAAAAAAATATTAAAATTTAAATAAATATGGATTCAATATTGAATCCATTAAAAAACCTGTTTTATATTAAAATCAAAAGTTCATCTTGTTAAATTAACACGCATACATAGTTAAGTATGTTAACTTTTTTATTTTCATTCCTAAAATATGTTATAAAAAGAAGACAATTCCCGTATTCTTTTAATTAAAATTATTTAGTTAAATAGTACATCAAGTTTTCAAAGTAGAATGCAAACCATATCGGGGCATTCTGCTGATTGATCTGTTAACAAAGGAGACTACAAAATAAGTGAAACATGTGTTACAGGGGTAAGTGTTTTGAATTATTATTAAATAAATGTATATGTTGTCTCTGAAGCTTCTTCACACCAATTAGTTTCTACATGAAATTCACGTTGTTTCAGCATGAAATAACTTTCATTCAACGTGATTCGGATTGTAATTTCAATATAAATGACATTTTGCTCTAACTTTACTGCAATGTTAAATTAACATGAATAATAGTTATTTTAAAAGAAAAAATGTTGTTCGCAAGCAATTATAAAATCAGGTTGAATTAACATGAAAAACGTATGAAGCAAAATCACCACCGAAAAATTTTAAATCAACCTTGTTTTCGACGTTTTTAACTTGATTTTTTTCTGTGTGTACCCTCCTCATAGTCCAGGGATCTAATCACCGCATTCGATACTATCGTATCGAATAAACTATAGAATTTTTTTGCATACGATAGACACTGACGTATCGAATGAAAACTCGAGAAATGTAATGTCGAGTTACTCGATATCAAATGCTATTATTTCAAATTCAATAAATTTCATTCGCTATCGAGAGTCATGATTCCAAAATAAATAATTTCGATCACTTTTGCTCGATATCGTATACGGTGATTAGACCCCAGATCTTAACTCTTCTGACAATCTTTTGTTTTAACCGATGAAAAACTTTCTCACTGGAAAAAGCTTTGCTTCAGAAAAACGTATTCAAAATTGGATAGAATCGTTCTAAGGTTAAAAAAAAGTAGCATAACTATTAGTTCTGAATCCATATGTTGTCAGACAGAAGACGGTTAACACTTTGAATAAATGTAAATTGTGCCAGTAATTTTACAAAAAACGGTTAAACTTTTCAAAATTGTCTTTTTTGTTAAAAACTAATCCCCGTATTTATAAACGATTATTAAATTTAACAAACGTTTATTAAGGCAAATTTTCATACAAAATTTGTTTTGTAAAATTAAAAAAAAATGTTATAAAAATGGCCGTAAATAATTTTTATCAAGTTTAAGTAGCCATTTTTAAAACTTTAATTTTTTAAATAATTAATTAAAGGGCCAAATAAACAACGCGATTATGCAAAATTTTGGTATGAACATTAAAAATTTTGAATATCCACACAAATTTAGCTTTTTCACATAGATATTTTAGGGAAAAGGAAAAATTTATTCTTCATACCTTTTTCATATGTTTGTGTAACCGTTTGTGCAGTTTATTTATCCTTTAAGACGCTTGATTTTGAATAAATTTTTCTATTTTATTGTAGTTTTCGCGATTTCTTAATCAATTAAGGAAAAAGTGTTCGATTTTTAATTGAATTTTAAAAACTAAAACTCGACTAGATGTAACCTAGAAACTAAACTAAAAACTTAATTGACATCTAAACTAGAACTGAACTCGAAAAGGAACAACAAGAACTAGAAGCTAAATAAAATTAAGCTTGTGCTGACCTAGAACTGCAGAGAAAAAAGAAAAATTGATTAATTGATTAAAAAATGTTTAATATTAATTGAAAGATTAATTAAATTTGCACCAGTTAACAAAAAAATAGTATGAATTGAATATTTTTTGATATTAACTATATTTTCTGCAGTAATGTTGTTGATATAAATAAACGTTTAATTCGCTTGACTAACATTTTAATTAAAGTGATGTTATTTTTTTAATTAATAATTTAATTGAAAAAAATATTGCTGCGTGAAAATTGTGAAATAATCGCGAAGAACTGATTTTTGTGACTTTGTCTGAACTTAAACTGACCTTGAACTGAACCTTAACTTAACTTGAACTGAACTTGAACTGAACTTGAACTGAACTTGAACTGAACTTGAACTGAACTTGAACTGAACTTGAACTGAACTTGAACTGAACTTGAACTGAACTTGAACTGAACTTGAACTGAACTTGAACTGAACTTGAGCTGAATTTGAACTGAACTTGAACTGAACTTGAACTGAACTTGAACTGAACTTGAACTGAACTTGAACTGAACTTGAACTGAACTTGAACTGAACTTGAACTGAACTTAAACTGAACTTAAACTGAACTTGAACTGAACTGAACTTGAACTGAAATTGAACTTAAGTGCCGGTTCACACACGTCAAGTTTGACTCGTCAAGTCTTGAGCTTTTAGGAGAGAAGGGAAAAGAGAATGCCATTTCTTTTCCCCTCTTTCCTAAAAACTCAAGACTTGACGAGTCAAACTTGACGTGTGTGAACCGGCACTAACTTGAACTGAACTTAAACTAAACTTGAACTGAACTTGAACTGAGCTTGAACTGAACTTGAACTGAATTTGAACTGAAATTGAACTTAACTTGAACTGAACTTGAACTAAACTTGAACTGAACTTGAACTGAACTTGAACGTGAACTGAACATGAACTGAACTTGGACTGAACTTGAACTGAACTTGAACTTGAACTTGAACTGGATATTTGTAAGTAAACGTATAATTCACTTCACAAAATTTTAAATTAAAACTGATTTAATTTCGGATAAATGGTTTAATTGGAAAAAAAATTTTTTTCTGCGTGACTAGTTCAGTTTTTTTTACAAATGTTAAAATCATTGGATCTACAGAAACCGAGATAATCGCAAAGAATTGATTTTTATGTCCTTTGACCTTGAATAACTTACAACGCTGTCACGAGATTTTATGAGGCTTTTGAGGCAGCTTTTAGAATTCCAAAATTAAGGTGAACTGAACAAGAACTTAACCATAACTGAAACAAGTCTGATTAAGAATTAATCACCAGCTACGCTGTAATAGAATTAATGTGGACTTTAGCTTTAATTACAGGATTTATTTAGTACTTAAGTCCAGCGTTGCCGTTGTGCATCTAAAATAGCAAATTTTACACTATTTTAGAGCCCTTTTTTTATCCCTTTGCATCATTTTTAATCAATTCATGCTTCATACTGATTGAAGCTCTTTTAAAAATTGTAATGAATATTAAAATCTTTGTTAAAAAGACTGATGTGGAACCGCTAGAAAGTCACACAAAGGTTCATGAAAAAACTTTGTTGAGGTTTTACAGCAAACTGCTTTTTTACTTAATTTGCATGCATTTTTATTTAGGTGGTTTTTGTAGTTTCATGTGAAAAAATAATTTATTTAAATTCTTGGTCTGATTTTCTTTTATATACCATTCTTGCAACCCCATGTTGGTTAATACTGCTTATAAAAAATAGTGGCCCATTTTACTTCAAAATACCCTTTATGTGACCGCTTTTTGCCCCTTTTGAAAATTTTCATGGTCAACGCCGTTTAAGTAAACTTTTAATAACAATTTAGCACCTTCACGTTCGTTTATTAAAAAAACATTTTAATTAAGGGTTTAAAAATTACACAACTTTTAATTTTGGCATTTGTCGTCACGTCTAATTGCTTTACTTAATGACAATTAAATATATAAACAGAGTAATTGGTGTTTCAACAAATTTTTGGTGCTAATATTGATGCAAGTGGCTCATTTTTGTGCATGCATTTTCGTTTTATTGTGTCTTTATAAATTAAAATTTAAAGAAAATTCATTTTTAAAAGTTGTTCAGAAAAACAAAAAACACATTAAACCAAAATTAACAAAAAAATGTTTATAAACAATTGTAGCGTGTCAAAATAATCGTATGTATGACTTTTTTGAAATTATTATTTTTTTTAATAACGTTTTTATAAACAAAATTCACAGACCATAAAATAAATGTTGGTAATGACTTTTAATATATTTTAACGGCACCATCCAACATCACATAAACAAACACATACTATCATAATTTGCGCATGTATTTATGACACATACAAATACAAGTTAAAAAAAACAGTTAAATTATATCCCAGCAATTCGTGTAGGCGATCACGAAATCAAAAGCGTTTAAGAATTTAGTTGTGTTCATTTTCGCTGTCTAAATGAAAAACAAAAGTGTTGAAGCTTAATTTTTAACTGGATATCGTGTGTGCAAATTTTGTTGTTAAATGCCACCAAGACGAAGAGTAATGGGGAGGGTAAGCAGTTGATGCCAACCTGCATTACTTAAGATTTGCAAGGTAATGACAAATATATTTATTTTTTAAAAACGCTAAAACTCATTGCTTTAAAAAACACCTTCGTTCTAAAAAGTAAGTAGTGTATTAGAAATCAGTGATGTACATATTTAAATTTAAGTACTGCCTGCATACATTTCGGCCAATTGGCTTTGGGAACAGCTCTGTTATCTACATGTTTTATATGGCTTTACGAAAAATAAAATTTCATTATAAATTATAGCAAAACACGTACACGTGAGTTGCACGTAAGTGTACGTTAAACATTTTTGTTTAACGCCCTGAAATCATATTAAATTCATTATAATTTCTCATATTTTTCACATTTTGATAAGAAAATAATTTGATTTAATAATTATGCTACATAAACTGTAATACTGCGTATTATTCAAAATTTTAATTGAAAATGTTTTATCTCATAAAAGTAGATAACTGCAATAAAAACGTATTAATTAAAATAATTGCTAAAGAGAACAAATATTTATTACATTAAGTTGGAAAAAATTTAATTGTATTTTGGAAACGTGAAAAATATAAAAAAGTTTTATTTCAAAATGTAGTAGAACTAGTTTTATTAAACTGAAAGATTGAGGCTAACAGAGTCCTTAACAATTATGACATTTATCATAAAAAAGCAAAAATATTTGGTAAAAAAGAATATGATTTTATGAAAACATAGCTAAAAGCAATCACAAGTTCCTTTAAGGAATGGTGATGGAACCTGGGCACGCAGTTCTGCAGCTTATGCGGTGTATGCGGAAACCAAGTTTAACTCGAACTAAAAAAAATCATTGAATAGCAGCTTATAACAAACATGGTGCAGCAGCAATATGAAGAAATTGTGTTATTGCTGTGATTATCGAAAGCGAGAAAAACATTAAATATTCACGTGATTCGTCGGTCAAATAAACCACAATCGATTCTTTACGGATCACGGAATTTCGATCATTGAACAAAATTTTACTATTTTTGACAAAATCAATTATTCTTTCCTCTTCGAATGAAGAAGATTTCTTCTTTGTATTCATTTTGGAACTGTATTAAATTAATTTTCTTAAAACTTAGAATTGAAAAAACGATTTAAATAAATGTCGTACGATTTTTTTTTTACAACAGAATGACTCTGAACACAATCAAATAACCTCTTAAGAGAGCCAACTCAAAATTTTTATATTTTCACCTTTTGCAAGAAATCGATGTACAGTAGTCATATCTACCCACTGTAAAAATCCTAAATCGTTTTTACTACCCTTTCGCAAAAAAAAATACAGTAGTACCTTTATTCTTGTTCTCCCAAGCTGAATTCATATCAGTTTTCTTTCAATTAAAGAGAAATATTTTAAGTTATGCAAGTGTTTTACTTGGTTTACTTTGATGTTGTTTTATTTTTTAAACTGGCACAACTTTAAATAACACCACTATATAAATGAAAAAATTTCACATAAAGGAGAACAACAACAAAAAAAAATGTTTTATTTCGATCATTCCTGACAAATTTGCAAAAACCACTACCGTTACTTCTTACTCGTATTTCTTTACAATGCCATTGAAAACATTTCAACTTTCATTGTAAATATTTAAAAAAAAAAAACAGTTTTTGGCCCCTGTAAATTTTCTGTAAATTTTAAGTTGACTGACTCTCTTAAGAGGAACCATTGCGATATGATATTCCGTTGCAACAACATCGAAATATTTTTCGTTGTTATTCTGCGCCGTTACGTTTTTTCGTCGCTTATTTCTGGAACGAACTTTTTCCGCGAAAATTAATAAAATTTAGTTTTCGGCGCCGATTACCGTGTATGCGGAAACTCAGCTTAAATTTATTTTTCAGTTCTAGTTGACTTTTAATTCACTTAGTTCGCTATTAGTAAGGTTCAAGTTTAGTTTAGTCCTAGATTGGTATTAGTTAAGCTAATAGTTAAGTTTAATTCTATAATGGTTCCAGTTTAGTTCAGTTCCACGTCTTATTCTTCTCAGTATTCTCAACATTAGAATCTTTTTGTTTACTAGCTGGCCCGGAAAACGTTGTTTTTCCATGTAACTTATTTCTAGTAAATATTTTGGTTTTTAATTGAAAAATAACGAATGTATTGTAGGTGTGTAGAAACGGGATCTCTATCAGAATGAGGAATGAAGCTCTTTATACTATGATCGGCGATGACAAAAAAAAAAACACCACATTCGGATAAGCAGAATATTCAACATCTGGCACGAATTCGAATACGTGACGAAGAAACGGAGCGGATGTAAATGTTCCATCGAACAGCGTTCATTTGCTCTTTGTGTGTCAAAAACGAACCGGCGCGATTGTCTCCGTTCAAGTTGTCGTTGTTGATTCCGTTTAGCTCGTGCTACTCCATCAAGTTGGAGTAGTTTGTCTGCAGCTTTGCATTGTTCGTTTGACGGCTCAAATTTTCTCGCTTGCGTCTTCCTGTAATATTTCATTGTTATACTCACAGACAAAGAGACAAAAATTTGCGTGCTAAATATATATATAATAACACTGCTCTACGCCACATGCCTAGATAAGTTAATTGGGACCTCTTGAACACGAAAAACGCTGTAATTTTTTTTTCATAAGTACTGTTTTTTAGATAACGGTACTTTTGTGTTTTTCGATGTGTGGAGCCCAACCGAAAAGTCTGATCGAAATAAATGGCACATCGTTGGAAAGGTAATTGAATGCCTTTTCCGTCGATATCCTAAAAATTCTATCTGATAAGAAATGGCTGAGTTATGACACCTCAAAATTTGCCTATTTTGTTCAGGAGGTCCCAATTAACTTATCTAGGCATTCTTGGTATTTTTTGGCTGTAAACAAGTGTAATAAATCAGTTATTAATTGGAAATTGTTCCTACAAAAATGTTCAACCCGGGATTAAAAATAAGAGTGGGTGATTTTAGGATTGTTAAAATGTATGGTTATTGTTATTTTTTGATGTCAAAATTTATGTTACGAAAAAAAATTGTCAAAAAAATACATAAAATTTTCAAGAGAATCGGATAAATAATTATAATTAAGAAGGTATAGAAGGAGAAAGCTTTTACCCTTTTTGCTTTATTTAACGCTCTAAATGTTAACATTTATAGCCTTAAGATTCTTTAAGACTTGAAACTATCATCCGATAATAACTTACGAAGACATGGGTAGGGGGAATTTTTAACCGTTTTGCCCTATTTAACGCCCTAAATGTTGGAATTTCTAAAAAAATTTATATTTTTAGGTTCCATTCAGATGTTAGTGTCTGCATGCCAACTGTAAGAAATCCGGTTAGTTAGTTCAGAAGATATAGGAAGGGGGAGCTTTTGCCCCTCTTGCATTATTTTACGCCCTAAATAATAAAAATAGTTGCCTGTCAAATTTCAATTAAATCGGCTGATAAGTTAAGAAGGTATAGGGAGGTTGATGTTTTACCCCTTTTGCCCTATTTTACACTCTCTATCGATATGAAATATACTTTACGACCAATTCTCATACCCACCAAATGCACATACAAAATGTCATAAAAACCGTGACATGAAAATTTTATATATGTATGTAAGTTGTTTATTAATTTCCATATTAAGTAAATGCTTTATAGATAAATTCTATTGAAACTAATTACTATTCTAGAAATGTAATTTACAATGAAACCTTATTACGCAGTGCCTTTAAAACAGCTTCAGCATCTTCCAATCACCATCTGGAAATACGAGTATTTTAGTAAACTACATAAAATTAAATTAACTCGTTCTTTTTCCCCCCGAATCCTTTTTGTTGCTAGAAAAGTTTGTAATAAATAATTATCTTTGTTTTATTATTTTATGCTTAAAATGTATCTTAAGTAGCTAATTGCTTTGACACGTGTCTATAAAAAACTTTCTGCTCTTCTCGTATTTCATTTGCATTTTTTTTTACAAAGTCGTTGTCAGATTATAAAAATATTTCATTTTGGCTTTTGTTTGTTCTACATAAATTTGTTTACCGAAATAATTTAAGCTGTTTTTAGGGAAAATAAAAAATACTTTACACAGCTTTGTTAATTACAGTTTTTTTTTCTTAATAACAAAAAAAAAGTTAAATTGTATCTCAATTTTTTTTCTTTGTTTACCAAAAATTATCCATTGTTTGTTATTTTGTTGTGTTGTTTTGTTTGAAAAAAAAAACCGAATTTCAAGTTGGTTCCGTTTTTATTCTCTTCTTTATTTTATTGTTTAATTTGTTTTATTTATATTTTCTTAGTTATTCAAACGTTTTTAGCTCTTTTCCTCTTTGTTACTTTTTTTTCTTAATTTTTGTTGCGCGGGGTGTTGACAACATTTAGGGTTCCGAATAAATTTTCAATTAATCAAGTTGTCTATTTTTTTTTAACTCAATGTTTTTTTAAATTAATTTTATTAATGATTTCTTTTAGTTTTTCTTTTAATACTCATTTATTTTCTTACTCATGAATGAAATGGATAGAAAACGTTTATTTATCTGATATAAACGCTTTAATTGGCCATCTAGAACCGTTAACAGCCTAAATCCAAGATGATAATGTACTTTATTTTTCATAGAAATCATATTAAGATGAGTCACTGCGTGATACTTTTTTTTAACAAACTAAATACAAGAGCTGTGCCCGTAAGTTGTTCTTGACTCATGTTTTAACACGCTTACAAGGGAAGTAATGTTATCAAGAACGCTCACGATCACGATCACGCACCTTCACTAAATTAATTGGTGTTATTATGAACACTCACACACAAATCGTTTCCAAAGTCTCCCAATCTCGCACATTCACGAATTAAGATAAACAGTCTGGGCCACGTTGTTGACCGACAACTTAAGCGAGCGACAACAAGTCACCCAATATCGGTCTCATAAGCGCCCCACTAAATATCGACTTATCGTCGTCAGGTTTCACATTGCTAACGTAATCCATTTATTCATTATTCATCCAATAACTAAATTACCACATCAACTGTTCCACAAATTAAGCGCAAGTTTAAAAACAACTGAAAGTGATATATTACGCTATGCTGAATCTTATAAGTAAAAACAACTAAGTCCCCATCATACATATGGAGTCTTCGGAAAACTCATTTCAACAGACAGATGGAAAGACTGATACACGGACATCGTTTAATCAACTTCGCTGCCAATAAAGACTAAGGTCAACATTGTAGAAATTACAAACGGAATGATAAACTTATATATAAGGGCTGTGCCATCGGTGAAGGGTATAATAAAAATCGGCAAAACATGCAAATCAAGCCATAAAAATGCAGCGCTGTGCTATTTGATTTGCAGCAAATGACAACAAAGCAGAAAACAAAACACATCTGTTTAAAACAAAAAAAAAATTCTCTAATTAAAGCATTAATTAAAAATTATATCAGTTTTAATTAAAAAATTTTATCAAGTCAATTAAAAGTTTAATTGATACTATAAATTTGCACCAGAAAACAAAAATTCCCAAATTCACTTGATTAAACGCTTAATTCATTTGATTACATTTTTCATCAAAACTGATTTAATTTTTGATTAATGCGAATTTTGTGAAAAATAATTTATAAAATAATAAAATAATTAGTATTGTGGTTATTTTATTGAATGGCTTGAGTGAAAAATTATCTAAAAATTTGAATTCATTTCATTTTTCAAAATTCCTTTCTTCATAAAAATAATTTAATGTAAATTAAATTTGATGAACTTTAGGCTGATTAAAATATAGAAAAATAATAAAATTTAATATTTGGTTTTAAACAAATATTATTATAAAAAAATTCAGTGTTGGAGTTTCATGTTTTATAATATCGAAATGATGAATCCTTTACATAATTTAAATTGTGAAGGCACTGCTATCGCAAGGCCATCAACAGCCACTCTGTATATAAATATAAGCCATAGGACATATATATATATATATAAATTTCTGCATTCCAAATAATTAACAGCAAAAAAAAAAAAGCAATTTAACTTTATTTTCGTTAAGAGAATCTAATATTTGAGGGTGAAATTATCTCATTATTGTTCGAAATCACAAGAAAAAAACAAATCTAAATAAACTTGTTTAATCAGTATAATTTGTTTACATCGTGTACTCGACCGGATAAAGTCATTAACTTTTTTTGTAATTATTTAAATTTTATTTTTAAATATTGTTGTAGAGTTTTAATGATTATATGGCTTTTTTATTTAGAGCATTTTTTCCTGTGTTTTCTTTAGAACTTCGCCAAAATATAACAGGGGATCTCAACAAGACTTTGTTTCTCAAACCAAAACCTGACAAGAGATTTATTTAAACATTTTATTTTATTGAATAGAGTCAGGGTTGGAAATTATTAATTAAGTAATAAATCGGGTTTGACGAATCTTGAATGCCCTTTACAATATGATTAAAACGACGATTTTTTATTTTTGTTTGTTTTGCGTTCTTCAAAATATTTCTTCTCAAATCGGAACATAAAATGTTATGCAAAAAAATTCTGTTATTCGTATCCAGGCCTCAAAAATTACAATTATTTAATATCTTTTAGGTTTTTTGTAAATACTTTTAGTATTTTCTAAAGGATAGCCCACTTTCCATCGAATTCTATACGTCAGTTAGTTATAACGGAACTCCTTAAAGTTGATTTATTGAGAAACATTTTCTATGCGGCTAAGTAAAACAAAAGAACTATTGCGGCCATAATAGCAACCATTACTTAAGTTTCTAATACCTAATTCTAAGGAACACGCGTTGGTGTTGGCATATCACGAAGCGAAAATTATCAAGAATGTAGCTTTTGCAGATTCCCCATTTTTAAAGTAGACATTTTTTATTATTTTAGTTCAATTTTCGAATAAAATTGAATTCATTGTAACAATTACCGAAGCCTGCTGATTTGTCAACTAGTAAAACAATAAAACAGTCATGTTATTCCAAAACCTCCCTGTTGAAAAGCAAAGTTCTTTTCAAGTGGGTTGCTTTATTATATCCCATTGTAAATGTTTCGGCTGTGCAAAGGAAATACTTTGGTAAAAGTAATTAATTTCAGGGATCTTCTTGTTGCTAATATTTGCTTGTGGTATTTTGTTTTTTTTTTAATTCTAAATATTATTTCAAGTTCATTTGTTTTAGTTCATTTAATTTTTGGGATTCTGTTTTTATTTCTTTTTTATTCTTTGCGATTTCATTTATTTATTTTTTGTTAGCATTTCTACTGACAGTTTGTAATCAATTAATGCCTTTTTATTGTTTTACTGTATTAATTTATTCTTAATATTATACATACCAATTATACTTCTGTTTTTAATTACATTTGTTTTTCAAGTATTTTTTTTTATAATTTATAAAGAAAATAATGGCAAAGAATTCTACCAACCTGAAAAGAAAAGAAAGTAATATTTTATTTTATTATTTAATGTAATAAAAATATTTCAATAAAATAAAAATTATAAATTCTATAAAAAAATCCCCATATTCAAAAAAAATTATAAAACTGAAATATCTTTTATGAAAATTGGGATAAGAAAATAAATATTGTTACAAAATATTTCCTTTTTTCAATACAAAATTCATGGGGATTCCATAGTGTCAATACGCCTGAGTTAAATAATCGGTATGTGATGGAAACCGATTTTAAAAACGAAATGATTTTAAACTGAAAAGGTAGTTTTTAGTAGTTTTAAAAATTGATTTCTAATGCATTCATTTCTTATTTTATGTCTTTATTCTATTAAATTTCATATTTAATTTTATATGTTAATTGCAGAGTATATTGGAGATCGATCGAAATCACACATATTAAAAGTGATTCACGATGTCGAAAGAACGCACTCTTTCGCACAAAAACATTTAAAACGGAAACAAAGTTTTTAGAATTGGTTTTTGTTTTAAATTTTAAGAAAGAGTACGGACATTATAAATTCGAAAAATGTAGCCTGAATTTTGCCTTCTTAGTTTGTTCAGTGTGGCCACTCTCGCACTTTAATCTTAATTCCGATAAAACATTTGTATGGGCTTAAATTTATCATCAATCCTTAAAAAAATTTGTGAGTGTAATCCTAATCGCAAAAAACTTTTATTTTATTTGAGTAAAATTTTAACTAATTTGCCGAATTAAGCCCCTTTACAAAATTTGTTTCCCCAGAGCGTTTTTTCGGCGGCTCACCAAAATATTCGGAAAACATACATATAAACGAAGAGTGATGAGTATAGATGGGATTATTCCCGATATTTACCTGACGGTGGGTATATGTCAGAGTTTTAACCTGACATTTGCCCAATTTTACCCATTTTATAGGGTATTTGCTATTTTTTCATCCATAGTAAAGAGTTCTTAAATCGATTTCGTAATCATAAATTATTCTGATTTAAATTATAATTTTTTGAAAAAGTTGAAATAAATGAAGTCGTAATGAGCGATTACTGTTTAAAAAAAGTAAGCAAGTTGCATTCAACAGACTTGGTGCCAGAGTTTTCTCTTTTACTGTTTGAATGAAATTCAATAATACTTAGATTTTGTACCGAAATTTCCTTTATAATAACTTGTAATAATTTACATAAACCGTTTTTTGCATTTTATTAAAAAAAAATGAATAAAATAAAAATTAACATGACAACCCAACAATAACAATACAGAGTACAATGGATTCAGTACCGAAGCCAAAGCAACAACCTCCAGTTGTACATTACAAATGTATGCTGTCATTGTCTTAAAAGGTGTTGACGTTTCAAAAACCTACATTCAAGAAATCTTTTCATAAACTTAACGAAAACATTTTTTTAACCCGTTTTATTGGGTTTAATAATTGCTTCTTAATACATTTGTGTTGTAATGAAGTTTCAAGAAGTTAAGACAGAAAATAAAAGATAATTTGCATTAAAATTTTTGTAAAAAAAACAGTGTATCCAATAAAGCTGAGAGATATGAAATTTAATAACAAAAAAAAAAATATAAATTTTGAAACTGGTTGACTGCGCCTGTGTTCAAAACTTCACTGGCCAAAACCAACTATTTATTTTCGGCACTGAGAAATAAGTCACAGTGCTATAACTCCCAATGAAATTAATCCCAAAATAAATGAAATATGTCCCAAACTAAAAGATATAAATAAATCCCAAAAATTATTAAATAATTCCCGAATCAAATCAAAACAAATCCAACTTTTTTCCATGCATTTAAAGTTGCCATATTAAGACCAAACTGTTTTTAATGTAACCAAATGTCAAACTTGTACGGTATTTGCTATAGTATTGCCATATTTTGACCAGTTTTGTATATATCCTATCTTAACGCGTCTTAGTCCAGAGTCTCCACCTGAGATAAGATATAAGATTTTTATATTACCAAACGTCAAATTCGATCGCAGAGAGTATGTATTATCTTACGTGTGGACTCTCAAATAGTGTTAGAAGTAATATTATAATAAATGTTATGAGACAGTTGTTATGAGAAATCTCATAACAACTATCTTATAATATGAGCTGTCAAAAATACACATACATATAAAACAATAATAAGCCGCTGTCATTAAAATTATTAATTAATTAGTGCAAATAAGTGTTAAAAAAGACAATATTTTAAAATAAAAAAAAGATAAAACCAAAAAAAAAAGAATAAAAACGATACAAGTTTACTGTACGAGAATCAGTCCATTATGAAATCTTATAAGAAACATACATGTTCTGTTCCCCTTGTTTGTTGTCAGTCGATTATGAAATCTTATAAGATACATGATCCCCTTGTTTAAGATTAATGCTAGGAACCCAACTGGGACGAACGACGAAATCGTCCAGCACGACGAATTATTCGGAAGATATTCGCTGTATAAATTCGGCGTATGAAACACAATAACGACGAAAAAACAAAATGGAAATAAAATATTTTGTATAAACAAGAAATAGTGGTACCATATGAACAAAAAATACTTCACAAATAAAACATTAAAAACAACTTAATTAAATACTTTTTTATTGTTAATTTTTTTTTCAATTTGTATTTTATATGATATTCAGTTAAAATTTTACAATTTCTAAAGTAAAAAGTAACTTTATTTACTAAAACTCTTACCATTTTGAAACAATATGGCTACCCAGTATTGATTTGTTCGTCGTACGGTGGCGTAAGAATTAGAACTAAATTTATTTAAAGTTTGAAACGTACGGCGAATTTTCGTCGGCGCCCTGATTGTGTGCATTTGTGTGTGCACAAATATTTTTTATTTTTGGCGACGAATATTCGCGGCCAAAAATTCGTCGTTCGTCCCAGTTGTGTTCCTAGCATAAGATTAACATGAAGAAATGTGTTCTCTCATTCTGCCTACGTTCTCTCACATATTATATCACATATTATCTCAGGTGAAGACCCAATGTAAAGTGATTTTTAAATAAAATTTAAAATGCAGCCAATGTATACTTATCACCTCTAAAAATTGTAATTTTTAATTTTTCAGAAGTGAGGATTAAATGGCTAAATCGAGTAATAACCCATGGAACTAAAACTGGTTTATTAACATCAGGGTTGCCAGGTACTTTTTTTTCATTGCCCCCAAAAAATTAAAAATATAAATCCCCAAAATCCCCAAACTAAAAAAACAAAACCTTAACTAGTTAATATTTTTTTTGTTTTTTTTCTGAACAAATTAAAAATTTTTTTTTTTTAAATAGTATGAAAAATTTTAATAAGAAATCCCCAAAAATCACCAAATACAAATTTTAAGTAAAACAAAGTATTTTATTTTGTTTGTTGCGACTGGTTTCGGCATGTTTTCTTAAATCCTTTTTATGCGATTCCAATAAGGAATTACAAGCAGAACAACACTTTGTGAACTTCCTATTTCTTTAAAGTTTCTGAATATTATTAATTAAATTTTATTTTTTGAGGCAAAAACTTTGTTTAACGCGTAGAGAATATATAATTTTTTATATATATTTTTTTTTTGTTTGCAACAATATTCTGGCAACACTTCCTTTACATAAAATTCAAGTATTTGGAAAACTCTTGCAAGCTTTTTTTTTAATTATTTGTACAAAATCTGCATGTAGTGAGGAATTGTAGTAGAAGAATGTCTTGGCAGGGTTAAAAAGACCTGCTAAAACCAAAAGCATACAAGCGAAATTTTCTATTTCATCCTTTAACTGTTTTTAAATTGGAAGTAGCAAACAAACAAAAAAATAAAAAAACGTCTATAATAAAAACAAAACATATTTATGCGCAAAATCCCGATTTTTCCAGCACAACAAATTGAAAGGGACATAAACAATAAACACCTTTAAAAAGAGAAAAAAAAAGAATTTACGAGCTTAAAAAATAGTGTTGGTGGGTGAGGGTGGTGAGGAGGTGAGAAGACGTAATACAAAAGTGAAAAAACCGCTTATATGTGTAAAGTTTAGCGACAAGTATTTTTCCTTTTTTTGTGTTCATTTCGAGAGCAGACACCAATAAAAAAAGTTGTGATTTGTTTCACTTTGATGTTGCTGGATTTTTTTTTCTTTCTTTCTTGCCACCTTTAACTTTTTGTTTGTGCGTGTTTTTGTTATTTGTATGGAAATAAAAGGATGTAGAGATTATTTAACAGGAGACGTGTTTATGTGAATGGCAAGTAGAATGCCACAGACATGGATAAACAATATTATGGCATTGATTTTTAACAGAAATATTCCAATTATCCATGAAAGTGTTGTTAATTTTAGTAAACTCAAAGGAAAGAGAGAGGGTGGATTCATGTTTCTAAAAAATAGTTAGAAATTTTATTAATAAACAAACTTGAACTCAGAAAAAGTTTTGTCTTATTGCCCTATTATTCCACCTAGCGCCTTATAAAGGGTGGCCCAAATAAGACCAGCTGATGTGAAACACAAATAACTTTTTTATTTTTTAACATAATTTATTTTTTCTTTCTGCAGATTTTAACTGAACTCTTGGAAATTTAAAATTAATACGTACAGTCAACAACAACGCATTAAAGTTATCTATTTTTATGTTCTCAACGATCAATTGTTCTGACGCAGCGAAATTATCGCCGTTTTTCATAATTTCAAAAAATTCAGATTTCCCTTGGCCTCCTCGTTCGCCAGATTTAACTGCGCCCTATTTTTTTGTATGGGGTTATTTAAAAGACAAAGTGTATGTTAACAAACCGCAGACACTTGGACAACTCAAGCAGAATATTCGAGACGAAATACTGCGCCTGCAACCAGAAACATTACGCCGTGTAATGCAAAATGCGCTAAAAAGAGCCAATGCCTGTATCGAGCAAAATTGTGGTAATTTGTCTGATGTCATATTTCACACATAGTCACGTTTAATTTCCATAAAATGTATTTAACATATAAAAATAAATAATTTAAAAAAACCGTTATTACAATAGTAATACGTGTTTAACATCACTAGGTCTTATTTGGGCCACCCTGTGCAAATAGGGATTTTTGACACGATAGTGGTAATACCAGATTTATTGAATTGGTTTTTCATTACAATTGTGGAGGGTGTATAAGATTCACCACAGCCGAATATGACACGTTTACTTGATTATTTTAATTTCGAATATTCTCTGCGGGAAATTTGTGGAATTTGTTCTTAAAGCACTTATCCCGTGACCAGTAAACACAATATTATAATAATAGGGAACGAATTGTGGTAGGTGCAGACAAGACATATCACTTGACTGGTGATAAAGTGTTTAAATTGTAGTTACTTAAGAAGAAAGATAATCGACACAAAACTATTCAGGTGGCAGTATTTTGTGCGGGTAGTGGCCGAGTCTTTACGGTTCTATTACTTTATTTGAAGGGCATCTATCATATTAACATGGTTCACTCGGGACCATATCTGCGGCAGGCATTATTTTAAATGAAATTGAACGTGCCCATTAGGTAATTTCAATGGCCTGTTACACAGTGTCAAAAAGGTGCCAATTAACACCTTCTAGGACATCATCATGTTAAAGTAAAGTGTTAGAACTAGAACCGGTCCGTTTTGAAAGATTTCATCCGAATTTTATTTTAGAGCGGGTTGAAATGTCCCCCTTTTGGTCAGTTCGTGTAGCACATCGGTATATGAAACTGTGTGTACTTTGCATCTGAGGTACACGGTTGTTCAGAAACTTTGTAGAAAATGTTACTACAAATATTTTTTAATAACAAAAAACTCCTACTCCTCTTCATGACGGTAATTTTTGGCTCTGCTCTTGCAAATCGTATGTAAACGAATAAGG
The DNA here is from genome assembly GCA_949318255.1 of Pollenia labialis. NCBI lineage: Eukaryota > Metazoa > Arthropoda > Insecta > Diptera > Polleniidae > Pollenia > Pollenia labialis. The sequence continues at coordinate 135,459,055 of OX439143.1, read as the reverse complement.
AGGGCGAGGCTAGGGATGAAATTTTACTTAACATGGAACACAGCAAAGCCCAAAACTTAACACAAACCATAAATAAAACAGCCAATATTGTAGGTTAGGTTCAATGGGCAGGCGACAAACACCAGGACGTGTCATATGGGTCCTACAACTGTGCCTCTGTGATACCCTGAGCCAGGTGTTAGGGTTATATTTAGATAAGCCCGTCCGTAATCCGTAAGTACTGAGCTCAATCCTCCCTTAAATTGAACATCTGATGCGTGGCCATATTGAGCATCTGATGCGTGGCAATATTGAACATCTGACGCGTGACCATATTCTGCAAATCACTAAAGCTATATAATCTCTATCGCTTAAAAACAATAAAGTTGATTTAGCGGTTTCTGGCAACCAATGCAATACTGTAACATGCATTGCTCAATTTTTATGTCATCACTAAAATTTTAAAATTTTTCATTCTCTAAGGCATTTTAGCGATCGAGATTTAGCTTTAGCTAAGCGAATTACAGAATACAGCTGCTGGTATTCCAAAATACCTTATTCCAATTACGTTTAGTCTACGGCATTGGCAGAAAGCTATCAGTGTATTGTCCACCTACGGTTGACTGGTTATAGAGCGAAAAAATCGTAAAAAAAAATTATCAGGCGATAAAATTCGCTTGAAATATTTTTAAGATAGCGCAGCATTTTGCTACTGAAAATAGAAACAACTGGAACCCAGTGCCTCCTGGCAGTGGATAAGATATCGTTTAAAATCGCTTACCTTGAATTCTTCTTAAATTTCATTTTTGTACCCTCTAAATTCTGCCTGTTCCTTAATTCATATTTGCCTTTCCACTAATTTTTTCCTAAAGTCTTCAGCACTTTATCACAATCCAACTAAAATATAAGGATTCTAATGAAGCTGCAGTGATTCTTCATTAATGCTGCACATTGTAGCAACATCAAGCCTTCTCAAATCAGCAGAGCGCACAAAAGAAAAAACATAGAATTTTTTGATATGGAAGCGCATCATAAGAAAGATGTTGTATAGAAACAAAAAACAACATCAGAAATGAACACAAAAATCAAAACAACATATTGCAATAAAAAAAGATAACAAGAGAGAAAAAAATACGCATAAATAATCCCTTTTTTTCTTTACAAGGGTCATTAACACGGAGTGCAAAAGGCAACGTAGCGCAATAATAAAAACAAAAAACAACTTCTGCAACAACATGAACAAAATGTGTGCATCATTGCAACAACTTTAACTAAAGGAGGGACTGACTGACTGGCTGACACCCCTGCTTGAAATCTCATCTGCGTTAATGTTTATGTATTCAAAGTCACAGAGTTGTTACAAGTTTTTTTAGTATTTGCAAGAAAAAACATTATTTAAGAAGGGGTATTCACTAGATGTGGCAACAAATAAGACCTTTTTGTTTTAAAAAAGTTATGAAAGAAATTGAATTTAAACATTTTGTTTGCCAGTAACGATCTAATGCAAAAATTATTTCTTTTTACGGTGTCCAAGCAGCAGTTCACACATAGCATTTCAGTATCGCTAGGCTTTTACATATGAAATACTCAATGTCATTGCTTTTAAACGAGTCCCAGGTGCTTGCACATTCTTTAAGGTTGCTGCTTTAGTGGCTTTTAATTTTTTGCAAGTTCTTTTTGAGCAACCTTCTTGAAGGAGGACCTATGCTCCTTATTGGAGCAAAGGGAATTAATATGTCCTTAAAGTAATGTTTCTATCATCACGATTCTAATGCTGTCATTTAGAAGATATTTTATCTTGTATTGTTATAAAAGCAAATAATAAATACAAATACAAATCCTTGTTGGTTTAGCTGGTCGGTCTTTGTTTACCGTGTCAAAATCACGTTGATCAATTAATGATAGATATTCATAATACACTTAATTGGTATTTGCTTTAGCTGCACTTTTTTCCACATTAAAGAAATGGAAAAGTTTTTTTTTAAAAAATACTTTGTTGACACATTATTCGGCATTTGTGACGATATTTTCGTTTAAAAACTAAGTGAGAATCAATGACAGTTTAGTACACTACAAGAAGACACTAAAGTTATCAAGGACACAAACCATGTTTTAAGGTATACACACCCGAAACAAGTTTAATCTAAGTCTCGCCGAATGATTTATATCGAATGTCGCACAATGGGAGATTTTGAAAAGGAAAGAAATCTAGAGTCTCTAAATAAATAGATCGACTTTTATTGAAACTCTAATTCCAAATAAAAGATCTCCAGGATTCAATTCGCTTCTTTCATTTTTACATTAGGATTTAAATAGGATTAATAAGAGAAGAAAAAAACTCTCCGAGAATTTTGGTTCGTTCTTACGACTTTACTTGCATATGTTAAATACAATTAAAAAAATTTCATTCTCTTGAATACCCATAATAATTTCAACAACTCAAAGTATTCTATAACTTAAGACCATGTCTAGTTTTTTCATCTTGACTGGGTGGTTCTTTCAATTTCAGAAATGTTTTTATATTCCACATACATTTCAACTGCCTGAAAAAAAATCCCCCTTAACTCCAACTTTATAAATTTTACTTTATTATTTAGACTATAACACAGCCAGACAGACAGACAGACAGACAGTCTGACGGATAGATAATGTGCGTAATCATTGTAATAATCATGATTATCATGACGTTGTTAATAATGTTTATATTAATGATAATTCTGATGACAATGATGACGACTGTTTTGTTTATTAAAAAGTCCGTTCTGTTTTTATTCTATTCTCTGCGCTTTTATTTAATTCACCCACGGGGCTTCATTTGCGAAAGAAAGAAATAAAAAAATTAATATATTTTTATAGTTTTATTTTTATTATGATGTTTTTTTCCATTAATATTTTATTATTTACAGAGTATCTCTTTTTTAAACCTGGCTCTTGTGTAAAGTTTTTTTTTAAGTGTAAGACGTTTTAAAAGAAAATCCTAAGATTTAATAAAAATCAAGAACTAAAATAATGTTTATAAAATTTCTTGCATTAAAAAATGTTCAATAAACTTTCTAATTAATATCTTAATAAGAGTTCGCAATTTTCAGGACTTTATTTCACTTCCGGATGTACTGAAAATATTTATTTACTGTCGGGATAATCAAAAATTTGCAATCAATAGCAGTAGAAAATTAAAGAGACTTATTTTAAGAAACATTTAAACTGATATCTTGCTGACTTTTCATCGAATTGCATATTGTTAAAATAATAAGTTTACAACTGATTGGTACTTTTTAAAAAGCGCATGACTTTGATAATCGAGTACTTTTTTCGACCACCCAACATTTTAAAGTTTTCTTTCAGAAAGTCTGAGTTTATTGGTGAGAGGGGAAGAGAACATGCTTTTTTCTCTCTTCTCTCAACCATAAACTCAGACTTTCTGAAAGAAAACTTTCAAAGTGTGATCCCATACTTATGTAACTTTAGCTGAATTTTTTCAAGTTTTGACACAATTTTTTCTTAATTTCCAATTAATAAATAATTCTTAAGTCTAATTAATATAAGCTCCAACAAAAATTGCTTTTATCAAAAGTACCACAACTCGAATTAAGACTATTTGGCACTTAGCAGTAGGGATCTACTACATACCATTATATTTTCTGACACAACTACAAATAAGTCACTTTGGTGAATTGCAACTTTATACCAAACATAAAAAAAGACATAACTATTTTTTTTAGCAACAGTTAACAACAACAAAATACACTGATGTTTTTTATAGATAAATAAGTGTATTGTGCATAGTTTAATTATAAAAGCAGCGTTACCGTTGACCCTTTTTCGACAGTCTTGGTACCCTTTATTACCCTTTTTTTAAATAACCTTTTGTATCATTTTCAACTATTTTGTGCCACTTTTTTAACGCTTTTTGAAATAGCCCCCACAATGTTTTGTTAACGCTGCTGAACAGTAGTGCTTCAGCTAAATAAATGGCTTCGAAATTAGCATTGCTTAAAAATAATCTTTGGAACAGACTCAAAGTAGAAACGTACATTTAAAACTTAATTTGTCCGAAGCGGAGGTGAAGGAATGGACTTCAAGTGAAGATTAAATTAATGTATAATTTCCCTAATTGCAAATATAACGTGTATATACATGTATATACTACATATGTATATCATAAGGCATTGTACTTTTCGGTCCGTATAAGTCTACAGGATTGATAGTGCCTTGTAAAATAGGTGACTTCGGCTTATATATGGGACTATTTTTAAAACGGCGACGATCTTAAAAGCTTTAAAGAATCAGTAAACTTACAGTAAAAATCGCTTCTATCGTTAACATTGCTAAAATTAGCGAACAATTGCAAAATCGGAAACAACCCCCAAAAATAATTTTGAAATCGGTAAAAAAAAGAGAAAATGTCGGAAAATAATATAAAAATCATTACAAAAGTAGCCAAATCTTCTATCTCGTGACAGTGTGTTAGTATTCTGTGCTTATTCTTTTCTTAAAAATGGGAAATACTGCTTATACAAAACTTTACCCTTTTTTGACCCATTTTTGTTTGTGGCCCTTTTCGAATATTTCAAACGGTAACCCTGCATAAAAGCCCGACAAAATTAAATTTTTAATTGAGTCACATTTGAACTAAGTGTGCGATATGTATGTCTTATCCGCAACCAATTTTTATACTGACGTCTATTTTTATAAAGATTAATTAATAATTTATAGATCACGCTTCAAATATTCTAACTGTCGTTAGAGGGTATCAAAGATTCGGCAGAGCCGATTTGAGCACTCTTTCTTGTTCTTAATAAAATTCTATTTGTTAATAATGTAGGAAATACAGTGTAAATTTATCGGTTTTCAATTAAAAGATAATTTTTTGTTATGCAATTGAATTTTTCATATATTCAATAATTAAAAAAAAAAATTTATTGAAAAATTTATTGAATCATTTTGAAGTTAAGCAATCATTGTTTTCCTGCCTTTTATTTTAATTTTCAATAAAATTTTATAAACAATACAAAATTTAATAAAAAGAAAAAAATAAATAAAATTAAATAAAGTCTTAAAAGTGTTTGAAAACAAAACGCCTTATTTAACCAAACTGAAATAAATAATTAACACCATATTTTCTACTTAAAGGTGAAAACCCGTTTAATAAATATTACAAAATTTCCAAAACAAAAAAAATATTACATCTTCGATGGCATATAATCGAATAGAAGAAGATGTTTTTAAAATAACATTCAATATGTATTTAAATACTTTTTACTCTCAAGTACTTTTTTATTGTAACTTCTTTTAATTATTTAAGCTTGAGGTCGTTTTTTATAAAAAATTTATATTTATTTTATCAATATTTCGCTAACCTTTGGTTAGCATCGTCAGGAAATTAACAAATTTTAATAATTACAAAAACGATAACACAATAATGAAAAAATTTTTATCAGAAATTAAATTCAAAAACCTATTTGTCATAAAAATTTTTTCAAAAACCATTATAACAAAAATAAAAATTTAACTAAAGTATAACAATTCATATAAACTGAAAAAATTTCCTATCTATAAACCTAATTCGAAAACCATATTGACAATAATAAAAAAATATTTTGGCTAATGAAAACTCCTATAAAATAAAGATTTTTTAAAAAACTAAACTTATTTTTAATTGCTATAAAATAAAGATTTTTTAAAAACTAAACTTATTTTTATCTTATATTACATTCATAATTAAACATATTTTCATTATTACACAACTAATGTGAATATCGCGACCTAAGGACAAGAAGGTCCTAGTTTTCATGTAACAAATTGAACCCTCTTGTTCCAAGGCTGCGATAGGTACCTATATTTATATTATTATATATGTAATCTTCTATCCCTTAATAACTAAATTCCTATAATTATTCGCTATATGTTCTGTGTCTGCTTTAAAATTTATTCTCTGTGTCGTTGGTGTATTAATTATGTGTAACATTTCCAATATATATCTGCGTTTGTAGTTTGTTTCTGTGTTTAAAACTGATACTTCCTCAAAATTTGGATAGTGATTAGACTGATAACAATGATGACTTAATGCAGTTTTTTTAGAATTAATGTCCCTATATTTTTGATCAGATCTATCATCATCATCATTGTTATCAGTCTAATCACTATCCAAATTTTGAGGAAGTATCAGTTTTAAACACAGAAACAAACTACAAACGCAGATATATATTGGAAATGTTACACATAATTAATACACCAACGACACAGAGAATAAATTTTAAAGCAGACACAGAACATATAGCGAATAATTATAGGAATTTAGTTATTAAGGGATAGAAGATTACATATATAATAATATAAATATAGGTACCTATCGCAGCCTTGGAACAAGAGGGTTCAATTTGTTACATGAAAACTAGGACCTTCTTGTCCTTAGGTCGCGATATTCACATTAGTTGTGTAATAATGAAAATATGTTTAATTATGAATGTAATATAAGATAAAAATAAGTTTAGTTTTTAAAAAATCTTTATTTTATAGCAATTAAAAATAAGTTTAGTTTTTTAAAAAATCTTTATTTTATAGGAGTTTTCATTAGCCAAAATATTTTTTTATTATTGTCAATATGGTTTTCGAATTAGGTTTATAGATAGGAAATTTTTTCAGTTTATATGAATTGTTATACTTTAGTTAAATTTTTATTTTTGTTATAATGGTTTTTGAAAAAATTTTTATGACAAATAGGTTTTTGAATTTAATTTCTGATAAAAATTTTTTCATTATTGTGTTATCGTTTTTGTAATTATTAAAATTTGTTAATTTCCTGACGATGCTAACCAAAGGTTAGCGAAATATTGATAAAATAAATATAAATTTTTTATAAAAAACGACCTCAAGCTTAAATAATTAAAAGAAGTTATAAAATAAAGGTCAAATAAGAATAAATATCAATTTTTATTGTAATATAAATCCATTTTCAGTTTTTTTTCTTTCTTAGCTGTAAAATGTAATTGCACACAAATGTTGTATTTGTGTGTCCATAATTCCAATATTATTTTCAATGAAAGTGTGTTTGATGTTTTCTGCAAAGTCACGAATTATCTAGTAGATGTATCTCATAACCAATTCAATACTGTTAGACAATAAGCTACAAGAATTTCATTTAAAAACCGCCAAAAACCTCAAAGGCATTTTAGTTAACAATTTTTTTAGAATGGAATTTGCAAAAATTGGAATATTTTTTCAAACGATTTGTATATGTTTCCGGTTTTTAGCAAAAAGAAATGTTCTTAAAAAATTCATAAATGATCAAAAACAAGTTGGAGTGCATTATTTGGCTGTGCCGAATCTTTGCTACCCTCCAACAACAGTTAGATTATTTCAGAAGTGGGCTTTATATAGGACTTTTGGTAAATTATGTACCGATTTTTATGAAATTTAACATTATAATTTCCAGTCATATAAAACTGTAACAGACTAATATTTTTCACAATAGCATTATTCTATGGTAAATTATAAATTGACCTTTTGGTAAGATTTTTAGTCGTATAGAACGAATTCGTACAAAATCTTATATCAATACTAGTTAGGTCCCGGCGCTGCTCGGGATATGCTAAATAAAAAAAAAAAATACAACTTGACCCAAGCGCTATCAAACGGGTAAAATTATATGAGGAAACTTATTTTTGTATAATAAATATTATTTGTGAATTTCAGCCAATAAATAAAAAAAAAAATGTCATAACACGACAACAGCGCTACCTTTTAAGATTAATCTTAAGAGAACCCTGGCTTCCGACTAAAATATTTGATTGTCCAAGTTTGGTGTCAATCGGTCGAGCGGTTCTTGAGCTTTAGCAGCACATACACGGCACAAACGTGTTTATATATTTATATATCGCCGGTCTCATGTAGAAAGGCCCTAACTCGATTTTTTTTCGAAATTGAGTTTTTTAGTTATTTCAATACATTCCCCACAAATACACCTCGCCACAAGAATTAAATACAATAGCATCAAAAATATCAGTTTTACAAGCAATTAAAGAAGCCATTTTACATTATGATACATACAGTCACTACTTATCTTAGTTTTTGTAGCAAAATTTGATTTATGTTTTCCTATGGTGTTTAAACTTAATTTTCCGCTTAAAATAATTAAGATAGCCGAAACCATATGGAAAGAACTGTGTGCACATTTTAAATTAAGAGGTTTTTTAATAAAAAATTCCCTATTCCCATACCCGGTAAAATTAAATCAAAGGAATTTTTCAGTTAAATTCTTTAAAAATGGCCGTAGTTTTTTATAATTTTTAGTGAACCCTTTTTATGAACATTTAAAGCAGGATCGTTTTGAAAATTTGTTTCATTTCAATTTCACTCGAATGCGATTTCCAGAACATAAAAAACATTAAAAATATTGCACTTTAAATGCAGCATATGGCAATCATTGATTGTTAATCAGCTGGTATGTAATTTCAAATCAGCGTTCGAAAATTAACAGAACGCTATTTAGCGTACGGCTCTAACATCCAGTACCGATATCTATTTTTTTAAGTGTTTGTGTATTTAGTATCAGTATTTTCGAGAAAGTACATTATATAGTGTTATGTTCTTCGTTTAAAAACAGAACAATTGTAGTGACACTATACACACATTTTATTTTAAAGTTCTAAGAACGCTAGCAACACAAAATCAGTTCTTTGTAGATATTGTGACGAAACATTTAATGAATTGTCTTAAATTTCCAATTATGGTGAAGCGAGAAATTGGCTAAGCAAATATAGATAAACTGACAACAGTTTCAAAAAAAATTTCTACTCAACCAAATGAATTTATATCGAATTTTCTCCAACCACCAAACTCGTGCTAACCAGTGTCTGCTGAATATACCGAAAATCTTTTTACGAAAATCTACAACAAGGTTTAACCTATTTTTTGGGTAAATACCAGGCTTTTGACTAATTTTTTAAACAATTTACCCATTTTACCGGGTATTTAATTTAATTGGGTATTTTTTCTTTTTCATCTTCTTATTTGTATTTATTTCTATAAATCAAAAATATTTTAAATATTTATTTCTTAGATATTTAATTAAAGTTTTGTTAATGCTTAAATAGTAGTTTATATTTTGGTTAAAAACAAAATCACACACCGTTTTGCACATTTCAAACATCTACCCACCTTAGGAAAGAAATCAAACGACAAAGAAATACAAAAAGATAATTTTGAAATAAAAACAAAAATTTCGAAGAAAGAAATATTAAGCCCCCATAAAAAAAGCTTTTTTATAAGCTGATCGTAAATATTTCAAAAATATACACGAAATTTAAGACAGTACGACATGCTCAGACAGGAACTACAAAAATTTTAACAGACAGACAGACATGCAAAATTTAACTCAATACATTGTCAATGATATTAAAAAAGATAAACCGAAATGATAATTTTTAGCAGTTTTATTTTTCAGTTTTTTTTCGCTTTAATGAACAGATTCACTTGAAATAAACATAAATAGTTTGTGTAAGTTTACAGTAAAAACTATTAAAAATGGACTTTAGAAAGGATAATCAAAGGACAACAAAATTAATCGTTTTGTAACGAATGATTTATGATCTTGTTTCTTATAGTATTAAAGGCGCTTCTCAAATTAAAGTCTCTCTGTAAGCGGAGATTTTACTGTTAATTTATATTTTTAACCCTACACCACTATATGTGGTCGATTAGTGTACCAATAACCCCAGAGTTGGGACTGAGATAATCTAGGGATGTTCATCTCTAGATTGTTTAGTTTGCAGTTTGGAAAATGTTTGCGTTTAACATTTCATAAATATATTTACCCCCAATACGATACAGCAGTCGAGTTACCACCTGTCGCTGTTGGAACCGTCATTACCCGAAGTTTACAGATAAGAAAAATCGGAAAGGCTATTGTAGCTGGCGTCAGAATGCACCGATTCTCATAAGATTTTGCACAAATTCGTTTTTTATGACTGCAAAGCACACTACATAATTTTGAGAAGATCGGTCCATAATTTACCATATTTTGATCCCAGCAATCACGGAGGCTTGATTTTAAATTGAATATGATTTGAAATCAAACCTTTTCTCAAACGATAAACGTTTGACAATGCGTTGAAAATCCATTTGAGGATCTGTAGCATTTTAAACAAAAAGGAAAAATTATTTTCAAATTAAAAATTGAATTTTTTCCACTTGATTTTAAAGGTCATTCTCAAAAATTTTTCAAATATGGATTGTTATACCATGAGGAACATAAATGACAAATATATTTTGTAATTAAACTGCCTGTATTTGGAACGCGAATGCAAAAGTGATTTGAGGACGGAAAGAACTATATTTCATCTAACTGTTACATTTTAAAATTTTGTTATTGTTTTAAATATTAGTGAAACGAGTAACTTTTGCACTCGCGTTCTAAGAACAGGCAGAAAATTCATTATTTATTTTAAAAAACTGTATGTTAAGCTTTCGCCACCATAGCAGATGCTGAAAGATGAAATAATGTTCTTTCCGTCCTCAAATTGTTGGAGAGATGAAATAGTTGGCTACTTTTTATTTTGAGGATTGTCAGAGCTATCAACTCTGCGTAGCACCGCCATCGTAAAACAGACTTACTGCCGTATTCATAAAAACTAAAATTAGTTTGAAATGTGTTTTAAGGCAAAATTTTCATACAAATTTTTCTTAAAATGCATTTCAAATCCATTTTAATTTTTTATGAATACGGCAGTAATAATTTATTCGCTTTTCCGTTTTATATTTATTCGCCTTTTTACTTAATTAAGTTAATTTTTTACTCACAAAAATTTTATATTTTTTACAAGAAATTAAAGTTTTCTCTTAAAAGGTAACTTTTCTTATCATAACTTCTGTCGCAACTTTTTTAATGTTGTCATTTATTTTTCAATTTAGTGTTGCCAAGTTTATTTTTGATTTGAGAATAACATTTGATAACAATTTTATAAAACACTA